>JAPSGF010000131.1:183630-258922 GCA_035772895.1 Perdix hodgsoniae
GACACATTTATTTCCACTTTTTTAGAAAATAGTGGCCTTCCTTCATACCTACAGGTATGAAGGTATGAATGGTGTGTATCTCTGGTACATATTAGCATTTACGTCTCAGAGGCACTTTGTCAAACAAATAGCTTCAGGGTGTGCTAAGGAAAATGTGCACAGTACCATATAACTACCTAGCTTACAATGTATTTCCCAAAAGCTATGCCAATTAGATTCACCTCTCAACAAAGAATCTGGTTAGTGCAGACTGCTTAGAGCAGTCTGTAAATTATATAGGTTCACTTGAAAGAAAAAAGAAATAGGAGAGGGAGATGGAGAGGAGAGGGGAAAGAAAAGGAAGGGGAAGGGATGGAAGGGTGAACAGGAGGTATGATTTTTGTTTAAGTCTCTCATTTCAATGTTACTGTCCTACTTTGTTGGTTTTTTTGTTTGTTTGTTTGTTTGCTTGTTTTCCCAATAATGTGTTGTCTTTCAGAAGTAACGGAAAAGATGTTGAAAATCCAGTAATTAATTAAAAACAACAACAACAACAAAAAAACACACAGAAAAAAGCCACCCAGAAAGGTGGTTTTAGAAAACCACACTTGCTGGTTTCAGGCCACTAGGCACAAATAAACCTGTGCCAGATTAGTGATTTCCATACTCATTCTTTGAAGAACAGTAACAACAGTTGAGTTACTCTCTGCTGTTTCTCAATAAATCTACAGTTTGCCACAAATCTCTACAAGTTTACTTTGCAGCTCTTCATGGCATTTGACTGATACTGCATTACTTCTGAAAGTCACTGTGAACATATTCTTCGTTAACAGTCATTTCTCCACATTCCATATATTAGCCAATAAAACTCCCTTCTGGTTACAAACAGCAGGCTAGGTCAGGAGACACATTCCTATGCATAAACTCATTCAGTGAATGCTTTAGCTTTCATATGATAATTATTTAGAAGTATATTTTATGCATGTCAGTTGTATGGTATTAACTACTTATTTCTTAATGAAATGGTATCAGAACTGCCTACAATTATGCAGATCCAGACAGCAATTGTAGCAGATAGCTTTAGAAATAATAAGAAAATTATTCTAAAACTACCCTTACTTTCAATATTGTCACACATCTAAAA
The DNA here is from genome assembly GCA_035772895.1 of Perdix hodgsoniae. NCBI lineage: Eukaryota > Metazoa > Chordata > Aves > Galliformes > Phasianidae > Perdix > Perdix hodgsoniae. Next base: position 184,754 of record JAPSGF010000131.1, read on the forward strand.
GAGCACTGCTTTTTTTTTTTAAATTATTATTTATTTATTTATTGTTGTTTTGCTTTAATTTTCAATCTGGTGCTTCTGTGAGCACAGCAAAAACAAATATTTTGTCATGAAAACACCGTATTTTAGAAATAAATCACTTTGTGCCTCTCTGGTTTCCCATTACTTTGTATGAAGTACAAATTTTATTTCAAGACTCTCTCAGTGAAGTACTTCAACTTAAAATTTTGGAAGTGGGAATGAACACAGGACTTCCAGATGCCAAAGTTATGGCTAGAAAAATCTCATCCAAAAGGGAATACGGCATGCCTGAGAATCTGATGTGTGGTAGCATAAGGCTCCTGACATCAAAACCAATCACAGTAAATCAGGCTTGAAGCAAGGTTCCTTGAGGCCTGACCCTTACAAAGGGAATGCAGTGATGCAGCACTGCTGACTGAAATGCCAGAACAGCATCAGCGTTGCTTTGACACAGATGTGGGATGGTACCAGTTACAGTGCACTTGCACTGTGTGTTTGTAAACAGACACCATTCTTTTCCTTCAGCATCTGTGTATTACATACAAAGAGTTTCATTGGAACTGACCAGTCCAGCCCAACTTCCCTGTCTCATTTGTTCCTTATGTGTCTTTGCTTGTTTGTTTGTCTGTTAGATTGTTGTTGTGGTGGGATTTTTTTGTTTGCTTGTTTTTCTTTCTGAGTAGTGGTACATCAGTGAGATGAGGATTTTTCCTTTCCTGTGTTTTCCTTTTTACAGTAATCTAAACTGGGTTTCCTCTGAGGCTGCCTCGGGAAGATATTCAGCATCATGACTTTTTCCTTTAATTCTTCACAACTGGCCCTTGCGTTTACTGCACTCCATATTGCCATATCCTAAGGATATCAACACTTCAGCAATTTTTCTGTATTATTTATTCTCTCTGAGCATACACAGAAAACTAAGAGGCAAAATAAATTATTTTGTTGTTGCATTTCTGCCACGTTTAACTTTGGAGGTCCCAGTCATTAGCAGACATTTATGGCAGGTGCCTTCTGGGAGATGTTTTTCTATCTGAATTAAGTACATCTCTGCCTTGAAACCGGAGGAGCCACGCTAAGATCTTTCAGCTTTTTAGTTATTTTAGGAATGGCATTTGACATTCTCTCCCTGTCCACCAAGAGGTTTTTGAGATAACTCAGAGCTGGGCTTTGTCCCAGCTTTCTGTGTGATGTGATTTATGAAGTCACCATACAGTGAACACAGTGAAGGATGCAGTGTTGTCACTCCCCTGGAAAACTGCTGTGGATTCAGTCTAGTAGTTGATTTGGACCTTCCAAGGCCTATGCTATTACTAATCCCTGGGAGAACAATGGTTTGTGACTGATGAAAGCAGAGAAACTTTGCTAGCAGGCACCCTGTTGTTTTCTCCCAAGGACAACGTGAAATAAAACATTCTTACATTCAATATCTTGTTATAGGCAAAAGGAACACAATACACACATTATGGACTGAATATATATATATATATATATATATATATATATGATTAGTCTGATTAATGTTTTAACACTCTAATAAAGTTTTAATAGTCTAGATGTTTTAGCAGTCCAAACAATATATAATCAGTACAGAAAAGCGTCATTAATAACACACTGAAAATCACTAGACTAAAAAAGTCTTCCTACACAGAAAGCTTCTTTGTGGACTGCTGTTGTTTGGTTTGGTTTTGGTGTTATGATCACACTTCCCAAGGTTTATAAATCAGTCTTCCTCAGTGTTGTGGTTTAACTCAGCAGGTTGCTAAGCACTGCACAGCCATTTACTCACTACCTGCCCTCACTCCCCACTGGGAGAAAATCAGAAAAAAAGGTAAAACTCATAAGTTGAGATAATGACAGCTTAATAGGAGAAAAAGAAAGAAAAATAATAGCAAGGATAGCAATAATAAGACATACAGACCAAGTGAGGCAAGATGCAATTGCTCAGCACCTGCCAATAATACTCAGCCAGTCCCTGAGCAGAGCCCACTCCCCTACTTTTTGTTGTTCAGCATGTCATCTGGTATGGGATATTCCTGCGGCTGGTTTAGGAAAGATGTCTGGTTCTGCCCAGCTTCGCGTTAATCCCCTGCAACGGCAGGGCCGAGAAGACCTGAATTAGTGAAAGTGTTGCTCGGCAATAGCTGGAACATCACTGTTACCAGCATTGTTATCCCAAACCCAAAGCACAGCAACACGCCAGCTGTGGAGGAAGCTTTCCAGGAGGAAAATGTACTTATCAATGAACCCAGCCCAAACCAGGACACGCAAGAGGAATGTGTTGGAGCAGATCCTCGGCACTCCACCTCCTTCTGTTTTCCCACTGAAAACCGGCTGAAGAACATCGGTGTCTCCAGCCACGAGGAGCACACCTCCATTGCAGCCGTGCAGGAGGCCGCAGCCACGTTGTGCCCGCAGGAGCAGCCCAGGGCCGGAGCTGCGGCCGTGGAGAGGAGCGCGAAGGGCTGCCGCCGGCGGGGCTGTGCTGGAGCAGCGCCTCCCAAGGGCTGAGGTGGGAAGGACGGCATCCCTGGGCCGCACACGTGCAGCAGGGGAGGAGTGAGCGCGGAGCGGCGGGCGATGGGCGGCGTTACGGGCTGGCTGCGGGTCCGGTTGTGCCGTGCTGCTCTGGGAGAGGTGGTGGAAGAATCTGGATGGAGGTAAGGCGTTTTAGCTTGCTTTTATTTCACATTGCTCTCGTTGCCTATTCTCAGTGAGCAATAATTCATCTTCCTTAGGCCGAGCCTGTTTTGCCTGTGGTGGTAATGACGGAGCAGCCCTTTAAGGACGCTGACCTGATGCGACCTCATTGCTTCCACCGGGCTTTGATCCGCTGCCTCCTGCTGCTGGCACAGCGCGGCACGCGGAGTGCGGCGTTGGGCTGCGAGACATCTCGAAGAATCATAGAATCGTAGAGCGGCCTGGGTTGAAAAGGAACACAGTCATCCAGTCCCAACCCCCTGCTGTGTGCAGGGTCCCCAACCAGCAGCCCAGGCTGCCCAGAGCCACATCCAGCCCGGCCTCGAATGCCTGCAGGGATGGGGCACCCACAGCCCCCTTGGGCAGCCTAACTTCCCCTCGGAAGGAAGGACGGAGGGATCTTGACGCTATTAAGAAGATCAGGCATTTGCGGTGAAAATAATTATTTAAAAATGTGGATTCTGTTCGTTTTGCCCTCTGGTCGCGTACATGCGAGGGCTGCTCCGAAAGTAATGCCTCTCGTTTTATTACGTCAGAGGTGATGTTGGTGAGATAACAGTAGAGGCTGAACCCTCCCACTCCCTTACGTGTTGCCATGCGACGGATGGCTGCCGAGGTGCGGTCTGACTGACTTGCATACGAAGCAAAGATCTGTCCTTGAATTCCTTGATGAGGAAATAATGGCACCCATTGACATTCATTGGCGCTTACTGAACGCTGGAGGAGACCGAGCGGTGGGTGTGAATACAGCGCATTTCAGCAGCGATGCCAAACTGTGAAGTCTTTCACATTCACTAGTGTGGATTTGTACGGTTTTGGCAGGCAGGCTGTTCCTCATCGCTGGTGGACGCGCGTGGCTCGTGGCAGCGGTTATGTTGAACAACAGCGTGTTGTAACTGAGGATGTGCTCTACCAAACGTTTCTGTGCGCCGTGTGTCTGGGGGTTTCTGTGGAATTAAATAGGAAGCATTACTTTTGGAGCAACCTACCTATTTCTTTCTGAAGTCACACACACAAGAAAAAATTAGATGGTCAGGCCTCATTCTGATTTTCCTTGTGGAAATTTGAAATGTTGGCTGAGCTTTTGCTAATTTCGTAGCAATTAAATTAAACTTTAAGGAGTGCATAGCTATGTGTCAGATTAGTACGAAATGATAAAGCTGTTCATCTTCTGCCCCTTTAAGTAACCTTATGCTTTTCCTTGTGCTAAAATTACTACAGCAGAAATGAACGCACAAAGGAGACTCATTGAATTAGGAAGTGGCCAAGTTATTGCAGAAAAGGGCTTGTGTTGTTTAATTTGAAATAGGTATTTGGGGAGATACGGGACAGTTAGAAAATTCCATTATTGTTCTGTTTATTACAGGAAACTGGTGACAGCACCGGCAGCTAATCACTTTTATTTCATTACACACGCTGATAGGCAACAAACTTGCATATTTCATTAATAGCTTTGTAATTAGGATATTTGCAGGCATTTGTATTACCCAGAGATAAAGTTAGACAATCAAACAGGTTTAACAGCCATTATGTATTTCTAAGCATCTGATTCAGCAGCATTTTATAACGTGGGTTATATCAACTGCAAAGCAATTGGTGTAGATGTTGCAGTTTTAGACTGTCTTGTGATGCTCGTTTTCACGCTATCTGTTAGAAAGCACAGAGTGCTTCAGTTTTCTTCTGCAGCATATTTACTTCTTCTGTGTCATACCCGAATTTTTAACGTGAGACTTTGGGTTCCATAGAACAGAAGATGTGGTAAATGTAGGAATTTTAAGCTGGCCGATACCGACAGGATCAGTTAAGAACTGAAGTTGTGTAATTTAGTTCAGGTAAAGAACCGACTTCGCAGGTTCTTTTGTAGGATTTCTCATTCTTTACTCCTTCCATTCTCCCGTAGCGGCCACGAGTCTGCAGAATTTCAAGGTGTGACCTTCTTTTTTCACCTTTGAGAAAATTAGCTTTTTATTGCAGATACGTCTATTTTTATTTATTTTTTTTTTCCAGTGAATTATCACTATTGATTTTTCATTTCGTTTATCCTGCCGATATCACAGAGCAGTTGAGGTTGGAAGGGGCCTCTGGAGGTCATTTGTTCCAACACCCCAAGCACAAATGCATCCACTTAGAGCACATCTCCCAGGAGGGAGGCCAGGAGCTCTCTGGGCACTCTGTGCCACTTCTTGGTCACCCTCCTAATAAAAACTTTCCTGAACTTAGCACTGCCTTTTGTCCTGGCACCACTGAAAAGAGCCTGGCACGATGCTCTTTGCACTCTCCCTTAAGGTGTTAATGTAAATTGATGAGCGTTCTCATCTCCAGCCCAAGATCTCTCAGACTTCTGTGGAATCATAACCTGTATTGGAAGGGGTCCATGAGGATGATTAAGTCCAAGTCGTGCCTACAAGACTACCTAAAAATTAAACAATGTAACTCAAGAGTGTTGTCTTACTGAACTCTGGCAGGAGCTCATGGGATTGATGCTCCAGCACTTTTATTGTCTTAATGAGGATTCTCTGCAGCAAGTCCTTATTTCTCATACTGGGGAGTACAGAACTGTACACAGCACTCCAGATGCAGCCTCGTCGGTGATGAATAGAGGGGGAGGAGAACCTCACTGACAAGGCTTTGTCTAAAGCAACCCAAGATTGTATTAGCTCTCTTTGCAGCTGTTCTGGTTTTGGCTGGGACAGTCGATTTTCCTTTCGTAGTGTTCCTTTTCATAGTGTTATGATGCTGTGTTTTGGCTTCAGGAGAAAAACGATGTTGGTAATACACCATTATTTTAGTTGTTGCTGAGCAGTGCTGTACACAGCCAAGGACATTTCTATTTCTCAGCCTTTCCATTTCTTTTCCTGCCAGCAAAAGGGTTGGGGGGGAACAGGGATCTGGGAGGGGACAGAAACTGGGCAGCTGCCCTACACTGGCCACAGGCATATTCCATCTCATATGGCATCATGCAAGGAAAACTTGAAAAACTGAGAGGAGTTGCCTGGGTGGGCATCTGCTGCTTGGGGATGGACTGGGCATCAGTTGGTGGGTGGTGAGTAACTGCTTGTGCATCACTTGTTGTGTGTATATGTACGTCTAATGACCGTCATTATTATTTTCTCTCAACCCACAAGTTCTACTTTCTGGGAGTTCTCAGTTCTCAGTTTCAGTTCTCTTCCTTGCCCCACTGGGAGGGTGCAGGGGGTGAATGGTTGTGCGGTGCTGAGCCGCTCGCCAGGCATTTCTGACCCCTCTGCATGCTTTATTTTCTTGGTGAAAAATTCCAGAAGCTGCCATTAAAAACCTGCTTGTATTGCTGTATTATTATTACATGGGGAATTCAGCCTACTTGACTATTTTGGAAATGTGTTTATTTTGGTAAGAGGAATGGCGTTTTTTCAGTGATCATTCGACCTAAGGATCACATATGAGACCATTTGTTAGATAGGCATTTTACTGGTTAATATTAATTGTACAACTTGATTATTTTAACTAAGACTATGTTACATCACCTTTTCTAGTTTTCATCATTTTCTGTGGGAAAAGATAAAGCAGGTCATTTATCTTATTTCCATCCTGCCCCAACTTCACTTGTTGCTTTGCTTGTGGTAGTGTTTAACTTTCTAGAACATTCTTCCTTTATCCTGTAATAAATAAACAAACAAGTTGTTTTTCTGAAGTTTTAAACAGGTCAGGTTTTCAACAGCTTCTCTTCTGCAAAAGTAATTCATTTTTCCATGAGGGATTTCAGTATCAATAAAATATACTTTTTCAAGGAGAAATATATTTTGTTCAATAAATGAGAGCTTATAACTTGGTCATATTGGAATACAGTGCTAAATAACTTTACCTTTTTTTTTTCTCCCCCATGTGGTGTTCTATTCATAACCCAGCTCTACCTGGAAAAGTATTAGAAGCTGTTTTAGAGCAGAGTAAATTCATTCTTCCTACACTACAATAGCATAGCATTATAGATAATTCAGTCTTTCTGGAAACAGAAAAGAAAGCTAAAATCTGGAGGTATTACTTTGCATTGAACAAAACACAGGGACAAAGGTTTAGGGATAGTGGAATGATTTAAATGTAAACTTTTCATGTAGTTTACAAAATTATTTTAAAAATAAAGATGAATCCAACTCTTATTATCTAAATAAGAAAAAAAAAAATCAATTAATGAAGTTATATAAACAAAAACTTTGGATGTACCATGAGATGTTTCTAGACATGAGAAAGAACAGGGAGGACGACAGAGGTTACAGATAATGCTGAGGAATATCTGGATTTCAGATGAAGAAAATATAGATGAAATAGCCAAATCTGGCAGATATCTGATGGCAGCATTGCGAATCATCTTACCAGGTCAACTGTGCTTTAGCAACCTGGGTAGAGATGTAGCAAAAATGGGATCGTTGGGGTTGAAGTAATTAGAGGCAGGTTGTCCATTTAGGAGATGGCAGGGAGAGGGGGATCGATGCGGGAGAGCATAGAATGAGCGTGGGAAAATTGAGAGAAAGTGGGAATCATTAATCTCAGTAGCTGGCTATGTTCATGTCTACCTGCAACTTTTGGATTCACGCCTGGCCTCAAAATTCTACTGGCTCAAAATACGCACAGCAGTGGCAGCAGCTGCATCTAGCAGAACAAGGGGAGAAGTATCCCGGTGCTTAAACTGCACTGAGCTTGGCTTTGTTTTATTGGTCTTTGTTTTCCAATTTCTGCCCATGGTAAGTGAAAGATTTTAGACTAGCTACATTCATGTCCATTATTTTTTATGTTATTATAGAAATAATGAAAGGACAGAAAATTTGGGCAGAATTGTAAAATCAAGTTAACTCATTTTTCAGTTGTAAGTGTACGCAAACTTGAGCAGCAGTAAAGAGTACTTTCTTGGGAGGTCACATTCTTGGGTGTATTTTTGTCTCACAAGGTGTTCCAAACGGTCATTCATTTTGTTAATTTGCCTTTAATAGAAGCCCTGACTCCAGGCTTAGGGCAAGTATTTCAGTAGATAGTCGTCTTAAGGAGCTTGAAGATTCCAGAAAGGTTGGTTGCATCCTACTGAAGTTTTTTAACAAGATATGTAGGTGTAGGCCCTGAGGTAACTGGTTACTTGTAGCTGCTGGTATTCTCATTTTGGATTACAATTCACTGAACGTTTTAGTTCTGTTGCCTAAGTTTCCCTTTATCAGATAACAGATAGAAAGTTGTCTAAGAGCTTTTGGGGAAAAGAATCAAGAGGCTGTTAGCTGTTCCAACTCCATCAAGGAAAGGGAGAAGTGTACCTTATTTTCAGGATGTGTTACACTTATGTTGCATAAATGAAGGAGAAATGGAAGAAGAGGCAGCAGATAAGTGTGTCAAAAGGCAGTCTCACCACCTCCCACAGGCAAAGCAATGCCCAGCAAGTTTCCAAGCTAAAAATGATCAACCTCCCTAAGCCTCCTCTTTCCTCATTTTTTTGCTAAGCATGGCTTTAGATGGCATGGAATAGAATATGTCTTTGGTTAGTTCAGATCATCTGTCTGTGTCCCTTCCCTTGTGTCCCCTCTTGTTTATCTTCCAATCTATTCACCGGTAGGCAAAATGAGAAGCAGAGAAGATCCTGCTGCAAACACTGTGCAGCAATAGCTGAAATATTGGTGTGTTATCACTATTCTTTTGGTCACAGATCTGTAATACAGCATCACTCAAGCTTCTATCAAGAAAATTCAATAGGCAGTGCAATACATCAAGGGAAAAGACTGGATACATCTATCACTTGTTCTCTGATGAGAACCAGTCCCACTCCCCAGCCAGCGAGTTTAGGAGATAAGAAGAATCTCTTGAAGAGCTTTACAGCATCTCTGTGAAAACCTGATGACTAGGTTTTACTACACATGAAGCTTTGCTGTGTTCTTACAGCTTTCAGAACATAAATCGTTTGGAGAACTGTGCGGGGTTTTATTGTCAATAGCAAAAATACTGATGTCAGGAAGGGAGAAACTGAGAGTATAAACAGTAGAAATTCCTGAAGCACAATGTATCTGAAACTTAGCCTTTCCAGTCTGTCTTTCAGCCACTTTGTGCTTGAATTTGTGTTTAATTAATTTTATTGACTTATTTGAATGTTTGTAAATTCAGCATTTGTGAAGAAACTGGAGATCTGAGCAATCCTCCTTATCTCCTTAACTGTCTCTTTTAAACTCATTTAATCAAAATACAGCCCACAAAGTAGTCCCTCATTATTTACTTTTTGAGATATATGTTAGAGTGCAAAATGAATGTGGGATTTGACCATGAAAAGTGCAGAGGAACCACTTTTCTGAAATTGCAAGATCAAGCATAAGGCTGTCAAGTACTTGTAGGTGATGACAATGTAGATGTCATGCCCAGGTCCTCATTATTACTCCTCTCTGTAGTGAATGGGGGGAAATCAACATTGCCTTTGCTAGGTAGCTATTTTGGGACTGATTGATCATCCTTAAAAATTAATAACTCCTGTCTACCCCATGATTAAGCACAACTTCTGACTCTTTTGGTGCAAAGCAAGATCCAGGTTTTCATCTGTGCAGTGTTTCTGTGAAACCCCTGTGGATCTTCTGCTCATCCTCACGAAGTGTAAATATACCTCCTGGAAGAAATTCCTCAAGTCAGTGCTCTAATCCAGTCACCCCCTGCTGTGGCTGGATTCACCCCCTTCGTGTGGCTGCCTTAGCTCCTCAGAGGAGTCCATGTCCTCCTTCCTATCTGACAGGCATCAGGCAGTCCTGGAAGCCACAGACCCATGGAGCCTTGTCCTGCAACACTTCATCACTCTTGGTGAGCGGTCTTGTGCTGTCTTCAGCAGAATTTCTTCCCCTGCCCCCTTCCTGCTCATCGTTTTTCATCTATTGCCTGCTTAGGCTTGCTGTACTCTCTGGAAATTCCAGCAAAAATTTCAGAAGAATTAGACAAGGCTCAGCCTACGAAAACAAAAACAAAAACAAACTACTCCTTCCCAGTCTTAATTTATTTTTAAAGTTGGCATTAGAGATTAATGATTTTCACTAATTATAGGAGTTAGTGTTAGATAAGCATATCTATATACAACCTTTAATTTATTTATTTTTGCCAGAATTGAGGTATGTATAGGAGAAAAAAAGCACAATACTTAAATCATTATTCCAATCTGAGATTTTATAACAACGTTAAAGAGATTGATTTTGGAACTCGTATAATCTCAACTCCATCAGAAGTGGGCCTAGAAGCTCAAACTGAATTTTGGTGTGTCTAGGCCAAAGCTGGTCTTTTTTGTTTACCTACTATGAACGCTATTTTGTTGCTGTAAGTTTCTATGGGCAGAAACAGAAGTAATTGCTTTTAAAGATGAAGCTCTGATTAGATTTTGACACGCTACTTCCAGACCCAGGAGGCAGAAATATTTGCACTCGTCTATAAACACATGCATAAACAAGGAGGCTGGGAAATAAATGATGGATATTTGAGTGTGATGTGTCTCAGTGAGTTACTGATCCGACTGTGCAGGTGACATATTGTTGCAGCACACAGTTAAAAATAAAGCCTTCTTCTCTAGTTACAAGATGGGATACAAAAGGTGAATTTAAGTCTTGCTTCCTAGTGTGTGTCTTAGAACTTAGAAAATAGCCAGCTTGTGCTGGAAGAGCTCCAGCCAGTCAATTTAACCCTTGTCCCATTCAGGAATCTGACCTTATTGAGCACATTGTTGCAAAGCATGTCCTTGGTTCTGTTTTAGAAAGCTTGCTGAAAGAGTTTCAGTCAGACCATAAAACTTCACTAGAAAATACCCTTCAAGTGATGTTCAGAGCAGGCAGAATAATGTACAGCAGGTCATCTGAAATGCTACCTTGAAATAAGTCTCCTGTGGATACAGAGCTTATGTTGTAGGGCAGTATTTATATTAGAAGCTGCACGGTCATTGACTTCCTGACTGCTCAACACTCAGAGGATGCTGAAAGAAAATAGAAGTCTAAATTAATACCATCTGAAATCAGGTTTTGCGAGAGCAGCTGATTAAACGACAGGGAAAATACTTTTAACAAATCTTCTACAACACATTCGCCTATAAATATGGCCAAAGTTTGCATTTTGCATCAACAAATTTATGTCTAAGAAAGGTGCTTGGTGTTCACCTAGCATGGGTCTTTTCTCTGGTTAGCTGGAAATATGAAACAGCTGCTTGATCATGTGAAGTCCTTAAGAAGATTCGTTTCAAAGTTCACTGATGAAAAGGCTGTCTAAATAATTGTTTACAGCAAGGTTTGAAATGGGATGACGAATCTGGCTTATTCAGCTAATTCCACCAACGTTGGTCATATTTCAATAGCTTGTCTTTCTCTTGCGTGAATGTGTGAGTCTTAGATGGATACTCAATTCCCAAATGCTCAAAAGTGCTATCATTATAATCTGGCCATTTCCATAGGCTCTTCAGCTACCTGTTAATTTGATGTCATGGGTTAATAGTGGCATAGCTGTAAAAACAAGATTGTATTTGTAAATCAGGGATATCATGCTCTTCCATGACAATTGTGAGCTACTCTCATTATCAGATCTCAGTATCGTTCAAAGAATTTTGTCTGGTTATCAATCATATCCACCTTAATTCTGTAATGGATGTAATAACAGACATATTTCTTATGGTGATAGCAAATTATGTTTGAAGTATGAAAGTTTTAAAAATCCACAAACTTACTTTTAGTTGTCTTTGTACTCATATGAAAGTATTAATGTTTTAAAATCAACTGGTTGGAACTAGCTTAGAGGATAGAACAGTCATATCCACTGATTACAGAGAATTTTAATTTCTTACTAATCCAACATTTTCATTTTTTGCCCGAGCCTTTAAAAAGATCCTGTTGCTATAGGTAGAAGGATTTAGGAAGTAGTGTGCAGGGAGTAGAGGTCTCTGTGCAAACAATGCTGTTACCAGAGCATTTTTGTGAGATCAAATTGAGTGATTAAAAAAACAGGGAAATTCAGTGCCAGCTGATCTGCAGATTGGAAAGAAGAGGAGATGAGATGTTTGGGTTACAATCAGTGGTAATACAGTGAAATAATGTATGCTGCAAAAATTATATGAACTTTTAATTGGATGAAATAATGTGTTAAGTATGTTTATCAATAACAAATTTCATTACATAGTAAAAGCCTATATATATGTAAGCAATATATATGTGTACGATATAATCAATATTGGTCTTGTACTTAGTTGAGTCTACATACAGATCTGTTTGTATGTTTTTTGTATGAATACATACACATTACTTGTGACATTAAGTTTTTTGCAAAGACATTTAAGTTCTTTACAGAGAACTTTTACAGCTGGAACAGCTGCCCAGAGAGGCTGTGGATGCCCCGTCCATCCCTGGAGGTGTTGAAGGCCAGGCTGGATGGGGCCCTGGGCAGCCTGGGCTGCTATGAAATGTGGAGGTTGGTGGCCCTGCCTGTGGCCACCTGTGTTGGAGATTCATCATCCTTGGGGTCCCTTCCAACCCTGGCCATTTGGTTAATTGCTGTATGAAGTCATCATTACTCCCTTCTGTACCTTTTGGGTGTATAGTAGCAGCCCTCTAACGGCTTTACTCATCCCAACTGTATTTCCCAGCGAGATAGGTTGGTAAATGCCTGGTCGAAGTAGTTCTTCAGTTACTGAATATGTCCTCCTTTAGGAAGGCTTGGCAGAGGTTGGCTATCCCCAGCTTCATTAGGCTGTTTGTGAGCTGGTGTGTCTGTCACCATGTCTAGAATATGTTATCAAGCTTCTGCACATCGCTGTATGAAAATCCAATTCTGCAACGTTTTGTCCTTATTCAGCATCTCCGAAATACATGTGTGTCTGAAGTCATAAAGAGGAAAGCACTGCAGGCAAACCACTGCTGAGGGTCTCTCAGTAGGAGAATGCTGATTCAGAAAAGGTCTTGTTAGTTCTGGACTGGTTAATTCTTGCAAGAATTCACTGAGACTTATTAAGTTGTATGCTCTGTTAACAGAAAAGCCTTTTGCTAGGTAACTGGCATGTAGATGTAGAAAAGGTTACACATTTAAGATGTGGAACTAATATCTGAAACTAACTTCTGCAGTTGCTCAATTTGAGCCAATTTAGGGACTTGACCCTTTTGACCCCCTCACCATAGGATAAAATCTTGCAAACTAGACGAAAGGTACTCTTTTAAAACTGCTTTCTCAGAGAATTTGGTATTTTTTAACTCCACCACTCCTGGTTCTTAAAATGTAGACAAAATACTTCAATGTTTTAGCAGAGAAAATGAAGTTTTTAGTCTGTAAGAGGTGGTTCCCAGAGGATACACCCAGAAGAGCTGAGGACAAAGCATCAATAATGAGGTTGTCTAAGGAATATCACCTGACCTAAAATCAGAGATATTAAATCCTTTTGTAGCTGCCCAGCTACTCCATATGAATAATCCCTAGGTTTTACAACATAATCTATACAGGGAGTTCTGTGGCAAAAGATATTAAAGGATGATGTCTTTCTCAGCAATTACAGGCCAGAGAAAATAACATGTTGTTAACCTTCTTGTGGGCTGAAAAGTACACTTAAATGCTCTTTGTTTCTTAAAAAGAAAATTTCTTAAAAGAATGGAAGAGAATTTACTCCAATATATTTAACAAAACAATTGTATTTTTTTCTACATTATAAATAAATACTTCACTCCAATTCAGAATTATTCCTTTCAATACTCGAACAATTTTTTAGAATTAAGCCTTCATTATATGTGAAATCAAGTTTATATACAATATTTTACTTTTCTTAAGGCCTTCAGATGTGCTTAGTTTTAGAAGTTTTCAATAAGACCCATATAAATAAATAAATAAATAAATAAATAAATAAATAAATAAATAAATAAATAAGTGGTCTTTTTCCTTAACAAGCAGCAAGTGCTACATATTGACTAGTAATAAAATTTTACTGGGCGTCCTCTTCGTTGTTAATGGATTGCTGGATGGCTAACTGCAGATTAATTGATGATACTATATTCTCAGCTTTGCATGGCAGTTGTTAAGTATCTACTTCTGGGGCAACCCGTAAAGGTGGAATCAAATAAGACCTATTTAAAGGTTTTATTTGGGTAACTGTTGGCCACAGGGGTATTAATTGTACCCAGGAAGACCAGTAAATTCACATGCCCTGTTTGCATTGGAGATGATAGGCTAGGTGGCTTCAAGCCCTAGGAACTCCTCTGGGTATCAGATTTAATTTCTATACCAGTGAGATCACTGCTCTCACAGAGAGATATCCATATAGGCTGGCTTTTTGACATGGAAGAATGCACAATGTCAACAGATTCAGGCTTCAAACATTTTCAATTGGCAGTTCCAACAGTATTCTCAAAAGTGTTCTGTAATATTCTAAAATATTCATAGATAGATCCACAATCTTTATATTTTGTGTTTTAAAATTCCACACTGAAACAGATTGGAAAAAATGTGTCGTTCAAAATGTTGATATTTAAAGTAAAATATGCATTTAGTTAAGTGTGTTCAAAGAGAGATCAGTTTTGTAGACAGATGATTGCATATTTCTTTTTCATTTTGCAAGTATGCTGGATGCAGCATGTTTCATATTTAATGATTAAAAAATCTGGTATGGCAACATAAGACTTTAATTGGAGTTGAACTTTTTTTTTCTACTTGAAATCACAGATTTTTTCAGTGTTATTTCATTATTATTTTCTAAATACTAGACTGGCAAGTAGTAACTGCTATGAACTTATGTTTTTTTTTTAACGCTGCCTCTTTGGAAATGTTGAGATCTTGCTGTTAAGCTCTTTGGTATATCTGACCTTGTGCCACCTGTTAGAAGAGGTAAATTGTGTAGATTGTGCTTTCTCATAGAGAATCATAGTTATCATCACAGATGAACCAGTGAAGTATATTTATATGCCTGTTTCTGTAGAACATCATAAGCTATCAAAAATTTTAGTGATTCTCCAGAAGATTTATTTATCTTTTACTATTCTACTATCTCTGTCCAAGTATTTTTGTTATTACTGTACAGTTCAAATAATCAATGTTATGTTTATAACTATACTAATTGTTTTATGCAACTTCCAAAACCTTCATGAAACCTACAAATGAATGTATACTATTTCATTTCAGAAATAGTTCTATTAATCAAATATTTTCATCAAAATATGATCTTGTAATAGTATGGAAATATCTCAATTTTACCCCTTTCCTCTATCATTTGCTAGGGGACAAAGGTTTTCACGAGCTTTGACAATGAGATGCTAATCATAAAGGAAAATAACCTATAGTTATTAAGACCTATTAAGATAGTTATTAAGAGGGTTTCAGACCGTAAGTCTGAAAATGATGAAAAAATTGTTTAGCTTGATGCATATGCCTTTGCTTTCAATTCATCTATTATTTTCCCCATCTTTATTTCAGTTAGCTGTATAACACGTTAAGGATTGGTTCTGTTGTCATCATTTTATGTTTAATGGTTAGTTCAGTGGTACGTGACTACCACCAGTGCTGCTTCTGGAAATTTAGAAATGAAAATTTCTTCATCATTTTCTCTGTTCTTTGCCATATTCACACTGGAATAATTCAGTAAAACATATGTGAGGGATTGGAGATGTCTGAATGTAAGGCAACAATCTCTCAATCAGATTTCCTTAGTATTTTAGAATTTCAGAATTCAGGTGGTGATCTCCAAGGTGTCTTACATCTGACATCTGGCGTTGTCTAATGCTTTGTAGATGTTTAATTGACACTTACACAAGCTGTTGGGTTTTGGTTTTTTTTTGCTTTTTTGTGTGTGGGGGGGATTTTGTTTGTTTGTTTGTTTTAATTCTGTGAATATCTCTGCAGATACAGAGCAGCAGGTAATGCTGTATGGTCAGTGAAGTCAAAGAAGTTGTCCTGCTATCTCAGGAAGAAAGGTATCTTTCACTTAGACATCACTACAATTTGTCTCCTTTTTTTTATGTTTCATCCACATCTACTTGAAGTCTTATTTTCCCAGCTCACTTCCAGTGATTATTTACCCAAAAAAGAAAATCTCACTACAAAAAGTAAGAGGAAAAGATAAATAAAGTAGTAAATAAACCCAGACATCTCCTTTACTTCTGACTCAGGTTTATTGGATGACTGGCAGCTTCTTGAGAGCTCTGTCTATGTGAAGAGAGGGGAACTTCAAAATGAATAGAAAACCCTAGCCAGAAATTGCAGAAAACACGCTAGCATGGTGTAACCATACTACTGTAGCATCAGGAATGTTTTAAAAGCGTTGGAAAATTGAATAATTTGACAGTCTCTCAACAAACAAAAGGTGCTCAGTAGTAGTAAAAGCCATGAAAATAGTCTATTTGATCTGCATAACTGGTCAGCTCCCGGTGGTGTTGAGCTGGCCAGAGAGACAGAGAAAGCTGTGGCTAGGTAGTCTGGTTCAGAAAGAAAGAGACGGTAAGGAACTGTATTTCACGTAGGCCTAGTAATGAATATAGGTCCTCCATGGCATCTAAACTAATAATTCTCTTAGGTAGTCCTCAGATCAAGGAAGGACCTATGCTGTACAGATATTATGAAGATCTCGCTCACTACAGGAGCTGTGAAATTAGGTATGTCAAAATCCACCCGGAGTTGTATCTGGAGAGCAAGTAAAGAAAGAATGTCAGACTTCAGCATCCACTGGTTTTTGGGTTTTGTTTCTGTTTTTTTTCTATATAGTGCATTCCATGTGAAAATTTTGTCGTGCTGGATCTTTTGTCTTCAAATGTAAGAAAAGGAAATAGCTTCCAGGCTTACAAAAAAAAATTACTTACTAAAGAACAGCAAACTGAGTCTGACAGTAGGCCTGTCCTGCACTCCAACAGATGGGAGGTGATGTTATGAATGTCTATGCACATATCTTAACAGAAATATGAGGTTTTCCTCTGACATTTAATATGAAATGTATTCTGAAGGTATTTGTTTAGGTAAATTACTTATTCTAAGACTCTCTGAAGAAACCCTCTTAGAGTGCTGATAATCCAGCTACATTTATGTGAGGTTTGCATGGAGTTGAACCTGGATGATCTTTAAAGTCCCTTCCAACCCAAACTATTCTGTGATTCTGTTATATCCTAATGGTTTCTTTATTTGTTTTTGTTTAACAGCATCATGTATTATTTCCTATAGCCCTCTACCTAATAGTTTTCTTTTGGGTGAGTTGGCACCATCCTGCATTTTGAGGGAAAGCTATTTTACATCTGTCCTTTATTTGTGTTTGGTTTGCACTCATTGTCCTGAAAATCAGATTCTTGAAGTTGCTACAGTTGGAGATAGAAAAGTTGCTCAATTTGAGCTTTTAAATGTTTTATTCATTTTTGTTTTTCAACTGAGAAATATTTGTAAATTTAGATCAATTTGGAAGTCCTTTGCCCTCATTTTAGTCTTGTGTACATGAATAATTTCCAGTCCCTGGTTTTTGTTTACTGATGCAAAATTTCTCAATAAATTTTCCATTAAGCAACCATTAGGACATGTTTTCTGTGCAAAAGTGTTTCCCTGGGAGAAACCATTATAGATTTAATTAATTTTCAGTAGGAAGTGTGAAGTTAGATATTAAGTGCAATCAACATCTTGAACCATTTTTTATGAGATAGGTAGTTCACAGTATGTTGAAAATGCAGCACTGAAGAATTATGAGTGTCTACGGAGTAATTATTAAATCAGTAATTCATTTGATGCCTGAGGTTCAGCAGCGTGTCCTCACTCTCTCTGAAGTACAGAAATTGAATTATTTACTGTTTAAAAAAAAACAACAACCCAAACCCTAAGATAGAGGGAGGGACTACTGAAAGTGTCCATTCTGCATTTAACCATTCTTTAGTGATTTCAGATGAAATGTAAATGCTTTGTAATTTTTTTTGTAATGTTTACATATACATGTAAGCAAATCAATATCTTTTGGACTAGATGGTCTTTGAAGGTCAATTCCAGCTGACATTTTCTGGATGAAGAATGTTGGCTCCACATGGTGGAAGGTACATCATAAAGATATGGTACTATGGCCTGAATTGAAGGTGTTAAAAGCTGCTGTAAGCAGATGGTGATGAGGCTCTGGAGAAAAGCAACTCCCTGGACAGAGCCTTTCATAAGATCACAGTCCCATGAGATTCCAGGCATAGGGCCTGTCCAGTGCCCTTACAGCACTCTTAAGAAGAAGAAAAATATGTCCCTCTGAGAAGATTAGATTCCTAACTTCCCAGGGGAGTTGGGAAAGGGTAAGCAATCTTCAGCTTCACCTCCTTTTCCCTTCTTAGAGATGAATGTTTTGTTTTAATCTTTTTTTCCACATTTAAGAAAAACTGATAAAATGGAAGTCGTAAGCAAGGTGGAAAATAGTATTTCAGAGAAAAGCGGCATATTTTCTTTTCACCATTTTTAATGTTCTGGTAAGGCAAAAACAAAACAAACAAAATGCAAAATTAAAAAAACAAATAAACAAAACAAAACAAAGAAACCACGTACCCACAAAAACAAAAGCTTGTGTGTTGTCCACTTAAAAGAAACAGAAATGAACCACAAGCAAACACGCTTAGGATTCAACAGATTAAGGATGGTGGATGTTCTTTTGCTTTCTCAGTTGATATTTCTTTTGCTTTCTCTTTTGTTATTTCAACAGGCACAATGCTGTACTGTTGGGATCCAGCAGTTCTGTCCAGAATGCCATGTGAGAATTCTAGAAAAGTTTATTTTCTGCATGAAATTGGCATAGGCCCCATGCTCTCCAAATAGAAGACCTCTCCTGGTTCCATCGCTATTGGTCTAAACTAAAGGTGACTAGAGATGCAATTTAAACATTTTCTGATTATCAAACAAAAGCAGCCAACCAATTGCAGCCATGCTGTCTGGAGGAAGGCAATCTTGACTTCATCCATCAGTTCCACACTTTGCAGACTAATGCAGAAAGCAAAAGCCCTAATACAGCGTGTTGTCAACAGCTGCAAGTCTTTCACAGCCTTTTGCTTTGCCTTACTATTTCAAAAGAGTGTCTTCCTCATACTTGTTATGCTTAAATCCCACATTAATTTCAGACTCCAATACACAGCTCTAAAAAATAAGGTTGTGTACTGTGACTGTACGCTTCTTTGGTTAAAGAGCTACTGGGAATGGTTGCCTCCTGTGTTTTCAGCAGTATCTTCTGAAGTTTGAGTTTAGAGGATCTGACTCACGTCACAATTTTCTGCATGACTTGTGGGAGATTATAAAATGATAGGGAGAGAGAGGAAAGTAATCATTATGTATGGAAAATGTCATTAAGGGCAGCTGAAATTAAGATGGCAGCCCCGAAAGTAATGCCTCCTATTTTATAATGTTGCACCATGACATCAGAGGTAGATGTTGGTGGTATGGCACTAGAGGTTGAACCGTCTTGACATTCACCAATGCGTACTGATTGTTGATGGAGACCAACCAGTGGAAGTGTGCACAGTGAGACGTGGGTGGTGCGTTTCAGCAGTGGTGAGAGTGGGTCACCTCTGCAAGTGCATATTTTTTACGGGCACGGCATGCAGGCTCTTGTTCGTCACTACCAAAAATGAGCAGGTAATGGTGGTGACTGTGTTGTAAAGGAATGTATTGTAGCTGAGAATTTGCTCAATCAAATACTGTTACTGTGCTCTTTTATTTCTATTGTAGTTTCAGTGAAAATAAATTGGAGGCATTACTTTTGGGGCGACCTGTGTAGAAAAACAGAGTCACGGTTTCTATTACTGTATCAACCCAAACTCCCTTAGAAAAAGAAAGAAAAAAAAGATCCCCCAAATATCTTTGCAACCAATGTGCTGAAACAGGTTTTTATGATTCTGCTGGCACTCAGTCTCTGGGTATACCTTTAAGAATTTCTAATTTCATCTGAAAATTAACACTAAAGCCTATTAACCTGTATTTGTGAATTGTTTTCGTTCCCTTCTAATAGGTAACAGAACATTATTCCATCCTGAGTTTTAAGTAGTCTGCTAAGGAAGACGCCTGAGTACTGGGCTGCCTGGAGGAGATTAATTTTAGATATAATATTAGAGGGGAAAAATAACGCTCTCTTTTTTTTTTTTTAGTGTGAAAACAGGCCATAAAAGTCTTTTTAATTTCAAAAGAATAAGTCATGCTCTGACTTATAAAATGTACCCAAGCTTCTAATGAGGTTGAATATGAGAATCTGCTACAGTTATGTGTGATACTGGATAAAATAATGTGATAAATTACCAAGTTGTCGTAGTTTAACCCATCAGGCAGCTCAGCAGCACACAGCTGTTGGCTCACTCCTCCCAGAATGGGATAAGGAATAGAATTAGATACAAAATAGAACTCAAGGGTTGAGGTAAAAACTCTTTAGTAAGACAGAAAAGAAAAATGGAGAGGCCCAGGTGTGCACCCATCACTCGGCAACAGCCAAACATCAGTATGGTATTAACAATGCCTCAGCTGAAGCCAGCACAACAGTCATCCAAAATACTTTCAGTATCATATTTCTTGGAAGATGAAGTGTATGGAAATTGCTAGACCAGTGCCTCAGCCCTTGTTTGAGCACCAGGTGAGGAGGTGTGACTAACCCAGGGAGCTCAGGTGCAAGCAATACACCTGAGTGACTGGATACACCCTGGGTCTACCCCTCCTCACTCATTTGAGGGTTAGCAGTTAAGTGAGCAGCATCTCTATCTGGTGACTGTGTTCTTAGGATGACATCAGCCTTTGGAAGGGGTGAGCTACCTTCTTCTCTAGTGTTTGCATCTTAATGAATGCTTTTATAAGTGTGCTCCTGTAGAAGAAGATATTGTAGCCTTCCGTTGCCCTGCATTAGTTATCAGAGTATTTATCATATGTGATTTTTTTTTTTTTATTAATGGGCATTTGATAAGATTAATTGCTTAATGGAAGAAATACTAATTCTAAGTGTTTAGCTATACACTCATGTGTACGTATATATACGCTTTGTCTGTCAACCTACGCTGTGCAGGATCTGGCAGCAGAATCTCTGGGGCTGCATCAAATCCCTGTTAGGGATGGTGCTGGAGCATTCCTTTAAGATCTTTGTTCTGAAGGTGGTAGGAATTCTATTGCCTGCTTTGTCTGCAGTTAGTTTATTAACCTAAAGGTGCTGATTGCCTCAAGTCAGCCTGTTGTCTCACTCATGCAGATTGGAGACTTTCAGGAGTCTTGAGAGGTGACTAAGTGTGTTGTGTATATATGTGGCTACAATTAAAACAGAAACTTGAAATTCATCCTTGTGTTACAATTGCAACTTCTATGCATGGCTCCTGCAATCCAAGACTCATCAAAAGTCTGTTACCTGCTTGGTATCAAGTTAGAACTAGCTTTTTTCAAGACTAGAAGTTTGCTCATATCTTATATGAGTGAGGGTAGTTCACATACAGAAGTCATCTCGCTTATTTGCTGTACCTTTCCTGGAAACTTGGTACGTATTTCCCTTTGCCTGAGGAGATGGCATTCCTCTAGAGGAATGACCAAAACACAGGCTATTAATGTTATCAGATGTGGTCAGTATTTTTTGGTCTTGATGGTTCATACAACGGACTTTGGACTGATATGGAAATTGGTGTCAGAGAGTTATTGGTTCAGAAGGGAGAAGGTGGCAAATAGGAATGTGGAAACTCAGAAGGGAAGGGATCTGGTAACTTCCAGCTTTAGGCTACTCGAAGAAAGTGGATGAAATACTTGGCATAAGTTTCTGCAGTGCTCTGGGATCCAGCGTTACAGTTTCTACTGCTGGGCTGTGTACAAGGTGTGTGTTAAGCTACTGAGCACTCTGTAGCAGATCAGGTGGAAACAGAGAAGCACATGTTAAATGGAGGAGGACTTTAATACATGGTTCATAAGCAACCAACTTATTTCTTTAAATAGCAGATTGAGTCGTTGAGAGACTTTCAGGGCTGCTCTTTTGAACTTGGAAGACTGTTCTGCCTATGTCCTCTTGTGTTTCTGAATGAGGGGAAAAAAAGAATATCCACCAGCAGGTTACTTTGTCATTTTATTTCAGTGTTATCAACTATAAATCAGCAAAGTAACTCATTAGATTGTGTACAATTGGCTCAACAAAGATCAAGAACCATGTTCCACTATAGTCTTTGTACGCAAATTTAATGGTGGTGTTGTTAAACTTAGTTCTATTTGTGCTATTTCCAGGTAGCTTCTGTAATGCAAGCAAAATAACTTAAAATATCTGACATTGTAAACAAATATCTACAAGAGAAATAATCATAGAGTTATTGTTTTTTTTTTTAATGCTAATTGGTCCTTTACATGCATGTAGCACACTACTGGTTGTTTTTTTCTTTTTCAGTGTCTCAGTTTGGCTCTTCTGCATTTGCACTGCTTTAAGAGAGCTAGTTTGTCTTTCACACAGTCACCTTTGAAATGGGCCCCTTCTGCATGTTTTATTGCATTGGATAAATTCAAACACTGGAGGATATTAATGCGAAGCTTTTGTATGGGCTTCAGTCAGAGTATTTCTGACCTGGAGAAACTGATGTTCTCACTAATGTTTCCTTCTTTAACTTTATGACAAGCTAAAGCCTGTGGTTTGCATGGTTTTCATTGAGCTTAAATATGCACCCTGGCAGAGCAAGCAATTGTTTTCTTTAAAATGGATGCGTAAATGTAGAAAGAAGATCCTGATTTAACTAAAAAACAAATCATTACATCTTAAAACATCTAAGGCATTATTTGTTACCTGATAGTTTTTAAGTTCTCACTTTGTACCAAAGTAGACACTCTGTATTTTAAAAGTATGTACAAGGAGAGCAGTACCAGACGGGCCTTCATTTGGCTTTTGGAAGCTTCTACATGTTCACATTTCTTGCTGAAAATTGCCTTTTCAGCCTAAACAACTGACACTAAGTGCGTGATGGCCAGAAGATGGTTCAAAGACCTGTGTTTTGAGAAATAGATGTTTGCTTTTTAAACATAGGGGACAGTGAAGGATGAGAAGCGTAATAGAAAACTCACTCATCAATAAAATAATAAAAACCAAATAAAACTTGAACTTTATAAAGGGAACTTGACTCCAAAACTACCAGCACTGTGGAAGCTTATTATGTGGTGAGTTTTAGTGTACCCTCAGTGTGGTGGCAGAGGCTTTTTTTAGAAATAATGTACCACTCACTATCAGAACCCTTCTCAGGATCCCCAAGGAGTTACTGCAATTTTTTTGTTCATATAAGAATGAGTTGAATACAAAATCAGAACTGTTTTTCAGCACTTATTTGTTCTCTTAGCAACTTAATGAAAAAAGAGAACCAGAGGCTTGAATTACTGTTTTGTTTCCTGGTTGCCTCATCCAGCTGTGCTAGTGATAGCATCAGGAAAACTAAAATTCAGTATGTATTTTTATTAGCAAATAGAACACTATTGACAACCTATGGTATTAAACTGCAGTTTCAAACTGAAAGATAAAACCCTCAAAATTAAATACCCTAATTAAACTTTAAGTAACATAAAGGGAAAAATGTACCTTTTTTTTTTCTGTTTTCAAGGAAAATGTCTTAGAGGTATGCCTTTAATGTAGTGTATAAACGTAAGTAATGTAATGCCAAAAAAAATCCAGGTAGTAAGTGGTAGAAGGCTTCTGCGTACGTAAATGCAAGGTATCGCATTCTTGTCTGAATACTTCATTTAGGCAGTGACTGTCTAAAGCAAGAGGAAAAAAGAACGTAACTTTTTCTTAGCACTTCATTTATCTATTTGAAATTAATTCCAAACAAAATTTGGTGTATGTATTTCAACTTCAAGAAGTCCTACACCACTAGACAAGACTTGTGAAAATGCCTCAAGGTATTTATATTACTATTACTGGAAATAAATACAGAACTTCATTCTGTGGCATTTTTGGTGGTTTTTTTTTTTTTTTTCCTGAAGAGTACTGCGAAATTAAGTGAAAGTAGAGCAAGCAATTTGCTCTGAAACCTATCACTATAGAATTATGTGAATATAATGGTTTTCTTACTTTCAGGAGAAAAACAATGCATGCCATGACTTTTATTTGTGGGAAAGAATTTGAGAGTGAGTTATGTAGAAGCAGTTGTTGGTACATGTTTTAATTATACATCAGCTTTGATTTAGTAATATGCTTCAAGGTAGCATTGCATATACATATTGTATAGGCAATTACGCAGTTCAAGTTTGACAATGAAATGAGAGAATTAGCACAGTGGGACTCTTATAATTTAATTTGTGGAAACTTGTAGCAGACAGGAACTTGATACCTATACATCCAACAAAATACGGGGTAAAGAACTTAACCATGTATTCTGATCTTAGGATAATTCTAGCAAAATAACAATATTAAATATAATTTGTCAGTAACAGACCCTTGTTTCATATGCACTTCCATGTCAGAAACCATTCTGTCACGGAGCCCCTCTGCTGCCATTTTTCACACAGGAACGAAATGTAATGGCATATAGGCATGAAGGTTCAACCTCTGTTGTCCCACCAACATCTGCCTCTGATGTTATAGGCCATCATCATAAAATAGGAGGCATTACTTCT
The DNA here is from genome assembly GCA_035772895.1 of Perdix hodgsoniae. NCBI lineage: Eukaryota > Metazoa > Chordata > Aves > Galliformes > Phasianidae > Perdix > Perdix hodgsoniae. The sequence continues at coordinate 208,970 of JAPSGF010000131.1, forward strand.
GGAGAAGCCATTGTGTGTAGACATATTGTTTTGGTTTTGTTTTCTCATTTTAATTTGGGTTGTTTTGAGGGTTGGGAATGTAATGGTAAGGCAACTCTTGGCTTCTTAGTTATGTTAAGTGAGTGGGTTTCATGAATGCAACACTCAACATCTTCAGTCCTATCCTTTATAAAGAATTATCTGTCCATTTAGAGTAAGGCCATCTAGAATAAGGATGCCTGTTACAGATCTCATTTGAGTAATTTTCCCCTACTTTAATTGTTGTCTCTAGGCACAAATGCAAGACTGAAAAGGAAAATAACCGTATTGCTTAATAATGTGAACATGAAACAGGATGTGGTGATGATTCAGAGGGTCTCCCCACGCTTCTGTAGGAAGCCAGCTTCCTGTGCCAGCCCTGTTATTTATGATGGCCATAGTCCATATGATTGAAGGACTACCTGGGGCTGATTCCCCACTGAAGACCTTGCTGTCTTTAGCTCAGAAGTATCTCGATAGCCCTTGTACAGCAAGGTACAGTTATGAATAAGTAGAGAGTATGCATATAGTCAGAGATACCTGTGTATTTGTATATCACTTTTTTTATAGGCAGAAATGCACAAAGACTGCTCCAAAAGTAATGCCTCCTTTTTTATTATGATGGTCCGTGATGTCAGAGCTGTATTTTGGTTGTATGGCAGTAGAAGTTGAACCTTTCCCCCCAGTATTCTGGTACACTTGTTGCTGTGTGACAAACTGTGTGGAAGGGGCAGTCTAATAAAATGGTGTCTGGTGTGGAAGTGCATATGAAGCAAAGATGTGTCATTGAACACACCTTTTTGCACTCCATCTGGAAAACATGGCATTCACTGATGTTCATCATCGCTTGCTGAACACATTATTGAGTCCAGAGAGGGATGGTCAGTGGCTCAATGTCTGGATGGAAATTGGTGTCCCCCAGGAGTCGGTGCTGGGGATAATACTCTTTAATATCATCATTAGTGAGATTCACAGCATGGCTGAGTGCACACCAGCAAGTTTGCTGATGACTCTAAGCCATGGGATGCAATCAACACACCAGGGGGATGGGATGCTGGGGGACCTATACAGGATAAACAGTGGGCCCAGGTGAACCTCATGAGGTTCAGTAAATCCAAGCACAAGGTCTTGCATCTAGGTTGGTGCAATCCCCATTACTGATACAAACTGGGGGGGGAAAGGAATTGAGTACAGCTCTGCTGAAAAAGACCTGGGGGTAGTGGTGGATGGGAAGCTGGACATGAACTGGCACTGTGTGCTCACAGCCAGAAAGCCAGCAGTATTCTGTGCTGCATCAAAAGCAGCGTGACCAGCAGGTCAAGCGGTGCTCCTGTCTCTCTGCTCTGTGCAGTGAGACCTCACCTGGAGCACTGCATCCAGATGTGGAGTCATCAGTACAGGAGAGATGTAGACCTGCTGGAGTGCATCCAGAAGAGAGCCATGAAAGTGATTCAAGGGATGGAACGCTTTTCCTGTGAGGACAGGCTGAGAGAGCTGGGGCTGTGCAGCCTGGAGAAGTGAAGGCTGCAAGGTGACCTAGAGCAGCCTGTCAGTATCAAAAGGGGAGCTACAGGAAAGAAGGGGAGAGGCTCTTTATCAGGGTCTTTGGAACTAGAACAAGGGGAAATGGTTTCAAGCTCAAAGAGGGTAGATTTTAGTTGGATATGAGGGGAAAAAAACTTCTTCAGTGAGGGTGGTGAGGCACTGCAACAGGTTACCTAGTGATGTGGTGGATGCTCCATCCCTGAAGGCTTTCAAGGTGAGGCTGGATCAGGCGCTGGGCAGCCTAGTCTAGCTGTGGTGTCCCTGTTCATTGCAGGGGAGTTGGACTAGATGGCCTTCAGTAGGCCCTTCCAACAATAAGGAGTCTATAATTCTATGGATGTGAGCACAGTGAGGGGTGGTGTGTGCCTGCAGGGTGTTACAACAGCAGCGCTGCTCTCTGCTGGTGCGGGTTTTTCTGAGTGCAGCATGCAGGCTCTTGCTTGTCGTTTGTGAAAATGCTAAGCTAATTGTGGTGTCGTGTTGGAAAATACCTTTTTGTAGCTGAGAATTTGCTTTATCAAGTAGTGTTATTGTGCTATTTGTGGCAGTTTTCATGGAAATAAATAGGAGGCATTACCCACATGGCTAGTGTAACCTACATATCTACACATACACAGTTAAAATTTACAGGTACTTACTGACATAAACTTTTTACCTTTATACATAGGTGAAAATTTTTATCTGTATTTCCTATTTAAGCACGTTTGTAGAAGTGTATGCATTTAAATGGCATACAAATTGACAATAAACTTCATGACTGAAGTGTGAATGTGAATAGAAAGGAAAAAAAAAAAGAATGTGCAGAATTGAAACTTAACAAGCCTGCTGAACAAATCCTGAGCTGTGTGGGCTGGAGTGAGTTGAAGAGAGGGCAAGGAGCGTGCCATAGGGAATGGGGATACTGGTTTGGAGATCTTGTGGTTCAAGAGTGGTCTGCTGTCACCCTTCCCAAGAGGTTCTGCCTAGCCACAAGCCCTGGACAGCATCCCTGTGGCAGCCCCTGGGCTTTGTGCTGTGCTGTACGTTGCTGGCTGTTCGTTCATCAGTGCTGCTGTCAAACGTCTTGAGAAACTGTGTCTTCAGTTATTTCAGTGGAGTGCTCTGGCTTAACTCAGCCCGAGCCATTAAATTATGTTTAAAAATAGGTGCAAGTGAGTTTTCTATTTGAGAAAAGCTTTGACACTTAACCGGTTCTTAACCAGCCACATGTTTTTGACAGGAATTGGTCATGTTGGGATCACTGAAACCTGTGTCTTCCCTTTTGAGAACGCGAGCTGTGAATACTAACGTATCACTTACCTGAAAAATGGTGATAATAATTGCACTCCATCTTATCCCTTCTTGCTTATGTTGGAGTCTATTTACATTTTCAGTTCTAGGTGGAGATTATGGTCTCCCTTATGCTACATATTCATCTATTTTGACAGTGTGGATTCTCATCTGAATGTCTTTTGGCTGCCATGGTGGGAATCATAACCTATTTTTACACCTGAAGAGAGTGGGTAACAGCCTCAGTAGTTTATGATATTGCTATGTCAGTGAGCTTTCTAAATAGACTTATCTTCCTCCAAACGTTTATCTGGAGTATGTCTTTTAAAAGGTGATTAACAACCTGCAGGTGACAGAGCCCATGCTCCCAGTTCTCCCAGAACATTAATGGCAACTCCACTCCCATCTATCTGATTTTCTTTCTCTTAACACTCTCAGTATGTGTTTTCTCTGGGTTCTTTGGGTTTCTAGGTTGCCTTTGATTAAGTTAAGGATTTGTACGTGTTACCATCAGAAGCTTGAACCTAAGTCTGGGGTTAGAGCTATCAGGGCACTGTGGAAACCATGGGTGACCATGGTGACAGGTTGAAAAGTACTGCTTCATAGCCTTAAAGAAATAAGAGAGAAGGAGGCTGTTTCTCAGCATAGCGATGGCTTCCCTTCTTTGTTTTCAAGACACATTTAGATGTTGTACTGAGGGACATAATTTAGTGGGGGTGATGCCTTCAGAGTCTCTCACAATCAGTATATTTCTTCCTGCTTGTATGGTCACCTCTGTAGGTAGCAGTGTTGTTCCTGCAGCTTTGCAACACTGGTGGTGTTAATGTCTTTCCTTTCCCCTGTAAACCCCTTGTCACAAACTGGCTGGCCACAGAAGCAGTTGTCAAAGTGCAACAAACTGCACGTGTATCTTCCAGAGGCTTGGGCAGCTGTAATTTGTCATTTGTTTATAGCTGCTTTATCAATGTGCTAAACATCTTCTGAGCTTCTGCAGAAGCATTTTTTGACAAATAGAGCAAGTTACCACAGTGCTCTAACAGTGTTGCAAAACTTGCATTACTAATGTTTCTTTCGCTACTAGGGATTCCTCAGTTATTCAGTTTTGATATTTTAAGAGACCACTTCTCTTGTTGCTTTTCTTCCGTTTTGTTATAGGAAGAAAACAAGTTCTTTTTGAAGATCTCACTAACCTTTAAATCTCATTATGGTTTTTTTTAGCGATGTATGGATTCACTTAAGAGAGTGGGGATCTACAATATCTATACGTAGTGTCCAGTCCAATGTAGAACATGGCTTCACATTCTATTTTCACATTAGCTTTAGTGAAATTCTCAGATCTCAGCTGAAAGGATATGTCGGTTGCTATTGTTTCAAATATCTTCATCCTACCTTCTTACTTTTAGTTTTTTTTGTTACTGACTAATACATTACTTCTGATTGTATTTACATCACCTTTAGACTTGATGTCCAAGTCTCCTTACACGCTTTTTCTAAACTAAATAAAGAAGTGCTGTGCTTAGTCTGCAACCATAATTGAGTAACTGACATAGTGATATCATATTTCACTTCCTTTTGTTGGAAAATGGAAACTTGTATTTCTTTTTGTCGTAGCTGTGGGCCACAGCAGTCTCTTATTTCTCATATTTATGCTTTTTCATATCCAGTTAACTCTATCTCTTTCTTTAATGGTATAAATGAAAATTGCTAGCTTAAAGCTCTGGAATATCAAATATTTAACCATTATTTTTGTTGTTGTTCAGATTGAAATTAATGCAGAAACTTTTTATGGTAGAAGACTTTTAGATATTGTTCAAGTAGTCTTGTTTAAAGGAAGATCTGTTCTTTTTGTAAAGACTTGTCTCATGACTTACGATTTTTAGTTAAGATTTCCAAGAGCATAAAATGTCAAAATTTCACTCCGTGTATACGAAGACACTTCTGAAATATACACCCACTGGTGTATTATGAGGAACGTTACATTTATTGACAGCAGAGGTTGTATATAGTACACTGACAGTGATTTCAAAGTGTTTCATCTGGTCTGTAGTTTATGTGCACTTCATATTCAAGTCAGACTAGCGAGGTGGATTCAGGATAAGAGGATGCTCACTCTGACTGTTACTTATTACAAGTCCAGGACTGGTGGCCCAGCTTTCACATGGAGCAATTTTCTACTGCACTCTGGTCTGCAAATGTGCTACAGGAGACATGACTATGGAAACTGTTACATCATCTGTTACTTTTCCCAAAGAAATCACAGTCTAGCCAATTAGAGCTAACAAAGTTTTGCTTATTGGCATGGTGCTTTTTGCTAAATTTTACTGTGTAATCTGCATGAATCCACATGGCTTTACTGATCCATGTAGCATTACCTCTGCTGTTCTTAAAAAAAAATAAATTAAAAAGTGTTATTTATCCTTAGTACCTAATTCTTATTGGAGTAAGAAATATGTCTGAAGACAACACCTTCTATTTGTATAAGATATTCATTAAGGTCACCCCTGGAGAACTGAGGTATTGCAGGATGTACTTCACTCATTGCTTATCACACTGAGTAAATCCGTAAGGCATGTATTTTTCATAAGTATTAACTAAAAAAAATATCCAAAGTAAAGCATGGTTAACAGAGGGAAAACCTCTAGGCTGATGTGATTCAAAAACGGAGTGACAGAGTGCTGCATGACAGATGGACACCCAGCACACTTTCAAGTTTCAGGAGCTCCAAAATAAGATTTAGAGGGATTTGGAGATCTTGTTGTTTTCTTTTGTGTTTGGGCTTAAGAGTTATAACCATTGGACATTTTTATTTTTTAGAGAAATGAGTTTTTCATGTCACCATGAAATTTAGGCTTTGACAGCTTAGGAATAAAAGACCAGATTCGAAAACTGACTAAAAGTAATGGCAAATGACACTGTTTCATTCAACAGAAGTAGCATAACTGGAGCATTATACTATCTGGAATTGTTTAACGTCTGTGATACTGTGCCATATCATCCAATTATCTGTTCATGCAATTAGAATTTCCCCTTACAATAGATATTGTTAGCAAAACTATCCTCTGCTGTGGTTCAGGGTATATCTGCTTAATTTCAGTTTGCATGTCCCACTACTGTAGCTGATGAGTATCAGCCAAGCCAGAGGGTTATGAACTAGCATCAGGTGATGTTAATCTAAGAATATTTTGTGAATATTCACTTTTCAGAATAATATGAAATTGCTCTCCTCTGGCCTTCTATGCCAAGAATTTTTGAACACTGTGCTACTTGTAGCAAAGAAGAGACCAGATGTAAAATAGAATGCATAAATCGGGATGTAATTAATAATATTTTGCTTCAAAGCCAAATATTAACATATTAAAACAGTATTAAAAAAAAGACATACATGTAGCTTGTAAATGTTATGGCTTAGCAAGGTATAGTGTATGCATACTTCATGTGCTTAGGTGAAAGATGTGAACATCAAAGATGCATGTGTATTTTAGGTACACAAAAGAGGCAGTGAGAAAACAGCTAGTTGTAAAATAAAAAAACAAGATAAGCACAAGAGACTACAAATACACAAGGCATCCTGTGTATTTGAACAAAAAGTTGAAATGTCTAAAGCACTACAAAACAAGTAGTATCAGGAGCAATTGAGTACCCCCTCTTGGGAGGCATAAAGCTAGGTAAGATAAAAACAGCAGGGATCAAGGAAAGAAAAGAAATAGAGTAGCGTGCTGCAATTCTGATTCCTGTCGAACAGCTCCCATACTCTCATCCTGATCTCATGCACCTAAGACCACCAAGAATAGCAAACCATCAATGTAATCTGCATGACATTATCTGTGCAGTACTACGTACTCACACCTAATTTAGATTGTGTTTAAGAGGAGTAGTTTTCAATTAACAGTACTTAAGATTATTAAACACCACTATGTATAGAAAAGTATAAGAACTATTCATTAAACAAAATATGTTAATAAATGATTTTTAGAAGTTTAAATCTGGCTGAGCTCTTGGTTTTCTGAACGCACCATGGCGTTCTGCAATTTCTTAACTTATATTCATGCATTTATGTGTTGACATGGCTGTATATGTATAAATACATTTATATACACACAGTCACATGGTGCACATCTTCCCATCCAGGTGGATAATGTCCCAATTTGATTGAGAAGTTATTATAGGAGACTGTACAATACCTTGGTAAAAATCAAACTCAAAAGCTCCACAACCTATTGGAGATGGTAATGGGTTGTCTTGTAAGGACAACTCCCTGCTCTCTCTATAACCCTAAATGCAGCCCACTTGATTCCGTGGCCTTGCATGGCCAAGTTATCTCAGGTAACGCCTGTTTCAAGCAATCCTCATTTGTTGTTGGTAGCTCTTCTCCTCAAACTCCTACATTAAGCTCATGAATCTGGGAGACCTTATGAGTGATTGGAAGATGAAATCTGTCTATACCACTTTCTTATCTGTCGATAAACTATTACTGCATCTAATATTTCTTAGATATGTTATAAAAGCAGAAGATGAACTGTTTGATATGAACATTACAAATTGTATGCAAATATGAGAGTACTAGTTTTATAGTTACTTGAGTCTCCAAGGAAGTCTGCAGAGATAGCATTGAACTTGAAGATTCAGGAACTGCAGATTCATGAGGTTATGTGTAATGAGAGTCTGGGGTCCCTTTAACTGACTTACATAATAAAGACTTTTCAGTGAAAATGCATTTGAGCTGAAGAAGTGAATTCCTGCTCTGGAATAGATAGTCCTTCCCCCTTTCCTTTAGTCTTGTGGCTGCGACTTCTCTTTTTGACTTCAGTCTGACTCAGTTTGCTAAAATAATTATTTAATTTTGCCAGGTAAGAGGGGGAAAATATATATATAAAAATACATAGCCGATATTTTTGGGAAGAATAATAGAAGGGAAGAAACTGACCTCTTTTAGTTGTACTGAGCTATTAGATCAACAGAAATGTAATAGGCAACTTTGTCTTTAGTACCCCAAGTTGCTTCTATAGACTGTGTGCTGCCAAACAGGAAAATTCCAGCGTGCAACAAAACACTTTTTAATTTTATACACAAATGTTTGTAAATGTCATTATTTCAGCTATGTTAGCTCTCTTTGAATGGTTAGTCAGCTGTTTAGAAAGGTTGTAACTTAAATGAGATGCAGAAGGCTTCTAAGTGCCATATTTTGCAGCATGTCAATAAGTACTGCGGCTATAATCTGAAAATATGCATAGTATTGTAAACACCACTGCATCATTTATTAAAACATGAATTAATGAAGTCCATAGATTTTTCCATTGCATTAGGCAGTACTTGACTATACCAGAGAGATCTCTACTGAGAATTCTGCAGCAATCATTTATTTTTTGTTTTCAATAGCAGCTTTACCTCCATCTTCTCTTCTTTGTTGTGGGAATTGGTATTTTTCAATGTCTGCACCCTCCCCTAAAGTCAAATCCATGTCCTCTGGATTTGCTTCTGTTTGAACTTTGTGGAATGGTCTTTTGAGTGTATATATTAATTGTATTAATTCTGCCTCATACTTTGTCATCTACATGAAATGATATGATACAGTTCTCTACACAATTCATTTAGATTTCCATGTCCAAAATAGCCAAAGCATGATCTTTTCATTCTAGTAGAAGACTAAATACCTACTCAGCTGAGTGTCTTCAGCTGGCATTCAGAAACTAGATTAGATGCCCAGAGCCCCCTCCATTCTGGCCTTGATCAGAGGACATGCACACCTTCTCTGGACAACCTGATGCAGCACCTTACTACCCTCTCAGTAAACAGTTTTCCCCTAAAATCTTATCTAAATCTCTCCCCTTTCATTTTAAAAGTCATTCCACATTGTCCTGTCACTACTTACCCATGCAAAAACTCAGTCCCTCTCCTGTTTGTAAGCTCCCTTTAAGTACTGAAAAGCTGCAGTGTTTCCCTGGGGCTTTTTCTTCTGCTGGCTGAACAAGCCCCCTCACTCAGCTTGGTATTATGTACAAACTTGCAGAGGGTGCCCTCAATTCCACTGTTTATGTCAATGATGAAGGTGCTGCAGATCACCGGTCCCAAGATGGACTCTCAGGGACACCACTTGTGGCCAGCCACCCAGACATAGAGACTCTGACCACAACACTCTGGTTGTGACCATCCCACCAACTCTTTGTCCGTCAAATAGTCTGCCCTTCAAACTCTTACCTGCCTAATTTAGAGATAAGGATGTGGTGTGGGATCCTGTCAAAGGCCTAGCCAAATTCCAGGTAGATGATATCACCTTTCTTTTTCTACTCCATTGTAGTGGACTGCAAGTTTCTCAGGAACAATCTGCCCTTGGTGAAGCCATGCTGGCTCTCGGATCACCTGCCCATTCTCCGTGTGCTGTAACATAGCTTCTAGGAGGATCTGCTCCATCATCTTCCCAGGCACAGGTGTGAGGCTCACTGGCCAGTAGTTCCTCAGTCTTTGTGTCACCCTTTCTTAAAAATGAAAATGATGTTTCCCTTTTTCCAGAGTGGCTTAGCAACTTCTTTCAGGGCCCTGAAGGTTTCTCTTACTTGTGTTTGTGGCACATCACTTCAGCACAAAGGCTTTTTTTTTGTTTTTTTCCATCTGTAAAGTCTGGACTAGTTGTATAGACCCACTGGCAGGCATGTTTTAGTCACTAAAACAAATAGTGAAGCTCTCAGAAATGCATATATCCCCACCTTCTATCATTTGCAGCTGGTACGTTGGGAATGCAGAACTGAATGAAGCTCTGCCTGGTTTCTACACATCTGTGCAAACTGATCTGCTTTCATATCGCTACAAAAATGTGATACCATAATAAAATTTGTATTTTTCTTATGGGTTCCAAAATTTGGTTGGATTCCCTTGTTCCTCATTTCAGAGTTTTATGAGTACTGTGAGCTGCTAAGTCAAACGTTACCGAACTCCGCATTGTGGAAATATAAGGATGTAATATTTGTGAAGTGAATCTCTAGTGACACATTTGAAAATACAAGCCGGGATTACTACTGTAACTTTACTCTTAAAATAATGTATATAACATAAAATAGTTGTTTTTTTCTTTTAGTTGTTTTTTTTTATTATTATTTTTTCCTATGGAATGGATATCTGGGAAAAACTAATAAATAATAAAAAGTTGTGACTGGATTGAGCAGCAAAGTTTTAATGGTCTACTGCACAAATGAAGATCAGAACAACTAACTGCACTGCTCTTGCACAGGTTTTCTCCCAAAGGTGGTTAAATAACAAATCACACTTAACTATTTAGAAGATTCTGCCATCTAGTGATTAGACTTACTGTTTGAACATTCTGTGTGTCCCTTCAGCTGGCACTGATGGTTGGACTAGATGATCTCAGTGTGGTCTTTTCCAACCTTAATTAATCTGTTATTCTATGATTCTAAGACATTTTCCATACCTGTGAGCTGCTCAATCTGATGTTAACTTCATAAACATAATTGCTTTTCCTAGTTGGAAATCATTTAATGTCTATCCAGCATTTATCTGCTATGATTATTGATAGAAATTCAAATTGAGAATATTTCATGTTAATTTATTTCCTCAGTAATACATCTCTGGGAATGTAAGCAGTGGCTTTCTGCTGCACTTTTAACCTGTCTTGCTCTTATTATGGTTTAAAATGCTGCTTTACAAGGATAGCTCTTGACAAACAGATAGCAATATTAGACTACTAATGTAGCTGTAATGTGTTATTCTTTCCCCTGTGATATGTTCAAGTAAGAAAGTGTGCGACATACAGTTTTGGATGATCACCCACTGTCTGTTTACAGCATTTTTTTTCCCATTTACAGCGTATTTCATAACAAGTTCTTTTGTTTGATGTTTGGACATATCTAAAAATAATTTTCACCTCTGATTTTTTTTTTTTTCTTAAGTTTTGGGCTCAAAAATCAATAATGCCAGCACCAGATTTGTGTATTTGATGACAGACTGGGAGATGAAGCAATTCTCTCCTTGCAGATATTTCCTGCTTTGCTGCTGTAGCCCCTAAGAAAAAAATAACTTTGATCCATGTTTTCTGCTAAATGAAAACAGCTAACAGACTGGACCCACCTTTTGTAATTTGTAGATTAAGACATGTCAGAAAAAGTATTTCTTTCCAATTTTTGTATGACAGCCGTGTTTACCATCGGTATTACAAAAATTACTGTAAAAAAAGTCTTGACAACTCCATCTTGATTTTTCTAAGTGCTAAAATGGAATCTTGGAAATGATGCCTCACATTACTGCAGTCAGTGTTATTTCTGTTTTATGACAGATGAACAGCTGTAGAGAATAGGAATGCACAGAGAAGAAGCATCTATTCATACGCACTTCCATGTCAGATGCTTTTCTGTCAGACTGCCCCTCTGCTGCCATTTATCAGACAGCAACAACATGGAACAGGATATTGGTGAGAAAGTGCCTTACCTCCAATATCCACCTCTGATATTATGCGTCGACATCCTAAAATTGGGGACGTTACTTTTGGATCAGCCACCACAATATATACTTAATATATTTATAAGTAATAAAACTTATTTTAATTTTTAATGCTTATTATCAAAACATAAAAATGAGAACAGCAAAACCATCAAACTGGTGGATTATGTGGCCCTGTTTCTGTGACACTAACACCTCAGGCTGGTTTGATGGCAGCGGGTGCAATTCAGAGTGAGTTCTCAATGTATCTCATCAGAGATTTTTGATGAGATTTTACCCTTCCTGTACTTCATCCTTGACGATAATTGTTCATAAATGTGCATACTGCCAAAAGCAATGGCACGACTAAAGCGTGACTGTGAAGTGGGGGGTGGACATGCCTGTCTTAGGCTTTGCTCCTGTTGATGTGAGATGTTGATTGAGAACTGTCAGAATAATAAAGTGCCCTAGAAAGAAGCAGGAATCGTACTGGTTTTTAGCCTGTGAAACTAAACAAGTGGACTGAAATGAGGCAGGTATTTTAATTGCAGACTTCTACTGCAAGGAAAGTCAAAACAAAGCACTCTGAATTAGAAATGCACGGTAGTTTCTGGGGAACACTGCATGAGGCATTATTGTTTGGTTTTTCCAAGAGTTGACCCCATTCTCTGAAATCTTTCATTGTGACTACTTCAAATGTGAAATAGTTTGCAAGCAGCAGTGGTGATGCACCACGTAGTTTAATGGTATTATTAAGGCTGTTATTTCAGAAAATGAATATGTGGGAGGAATGAAGTCTCTCATCTGGGTCCCAGAGGTGATAAAAATGACACTGGCGTGGGCAAAATAACCAGTAAAAGGCAATGACAACACAGCACAACTGCGGTACCTTGAGAGGGGACCTTCTGGTCCACTGAGGAGCTTCTTAGCAATGGTAGTGCCAATCTCTCCATGCTATAATATACAGCATCTGAGGAAAGCCAGACAAAACAAAATAAACCTAAATAATGCTAGAGCATAAAGCTGAAATATATATGGCACTGCAATCGGAAACAGCAGCGGTAGCATGATTTGTGTGAAACTCCCTAGCACTGAGCAATATATTGTTAACATAATTTACAAGTAGACTGTCAGGCTACTCATATCTTATTTGCTTAAAGGTCATTTTTTGCATACATGCATCATTACAGGTGGATATTCATGTTGCTTGTAATAATAATGAGTGCACTCTTTCCATGATATTTTTGGGTTTCTCCTCCAGTAATGGTATTTGTTCAATGAAATGTACTTGCTAAACCTGAAACAGTATTCACAGTGAACATACACATGCATATGATTTGTTCCAAATCCCGTATCAAAAATCAATCTTTCTTCTTCATACTTGAGTTTTAGATTGCAAACATGACAGGGATTACTCAATCAGAAGTATTTGAGCTTGTTCATATACAGGGCTGTTTGCCTAGCTTAGGTGTTCAGGCTGATTCAGTGATGATCATTATTTTTCTCAGCCCTTATAAAGACTTATACAATTGTGGAAAATAAAGTGTTGAAAATAACTCTGTATAATCATGGCTTAATGATTACGGCTGACTGTCAAATCAACAGAGAAATGTTTAATAGGTACAGGTCACCTATTGAGTGAGACTGAGTTTTTTAAAAGCAATTCTAATTAGTAAGCTGTCAGCTCTTTTCAAGTACCAATCAGCCAATATTCCTTAACTCACTCATCCCTTCTGTCTTTTTTTTTCCCAGTCATATGTGTACCCTCTAGACCAGTCAATAGCATTGCCACTGGTAGCAAGAAGTCACAGCTTTTTTACTGATTTTATTAGGATTCCGGACTGACATTTGTCAGGCTTTTTCTTTTCCTTTTTCTTCCTTTCTGTCTTTCCCTTTCCGTTTTTTAAATTTTTTTTTCCTTTTTCTTTTTTTCATTTTCCTTTTCCGATATGTTTTTATTATTTTTATATTTTTTTCATTCTCTCGCTTCTCTTTCTCTTTTTTGTCTTTCCTTTTTTCCTTTCCTTCCTTCCTCCTTCCCCCTGTCCCTCCTTCCCTCCCTCTTTCTTTGCATTAATACTAATTCCTGCTAGATTGCAATTATAGCAGTAATATAAGCTGACTTTCATGTGTAGACAAGATTTTATCTTTAACACATTTGCTCTTCAACTTCTGCTGCTTCAATAATGCTGAGAAAGCTATGGCAAGAAGAATTAGAGGCAGATACTTCAGCAGCCTGACTATATATGTTATACAGTAGAATTTGAGAGAATTTTTACATTCTTTCACAGCAGACTTTCTCTCGTACTTCAACTTAGAGTGTGATTTATGTTGAGTTCCTCAGTTAAACTGAAAATAAAGCAGTAAATGAGGTGTTTGTGCAGTAAGAGTCAAAATTACCAGCATTTTTTTCCAACATAATTGACATGTTCTTTCAAAAGTGTGTTATGAGGACAATTTACATGTTCCACATACCTTATAGTGTAAACAGCATGGGATATGTTAACATGAGAATTGGGAGAGTTGAAAAAAGCATGTGATACAGAAGGATTTTTGGCTATGCAATTTGATATAGAATATACATTCCAGGGAAAGGTACGTTGTTTTGTACACTAATGGTACACTGAAAAGTATTAAGTAACTATGGCAAAGAAGTGGGGGAGAGTTTCAGACATGACAGTAAGGAGCTGTTTATCAACCAGCATAACACAGTGAGTGCTGTCAGAAATCACTGACAGTCTTTGACACATGCCATTAACGCACCAAGACTTTGCCACTCCGGGATCACAACAGAAATCTCAGAAGAATAAACGCTCTTCAGGAAGCAGAGTGGGAAGATAATTAATAAAATTACTGGAAGAGCAAACAGTTGGAGGGTAGCATTGCTAAATGAGAATCTGACACTACAAGGTTGTCAGTTTTTCTTCATGAAAAGTAGTAATCCTAATTACACACTCCTATTTTTATTCCCTGCTCAGCTAAAAGTACAATGAAATGTTCTTGATTCAGATTATGATGGGAGGAATTTAGGTAATTGTAAATATCCTGCAAAGCATAATAAATGATTTGAGATGGATATTGTAGAAGATAAATTAAACATGGAGGTGAAGAGCTGGAGATCCCAGTTATTTTGCTATTACTTATGTGCAAAGCTATTTCAGAGTCAGTATATAGGTTGAAAAATAATAGTTTTGCATGATGTTTTTAATAGATTAAGCTGCTGTTTTATTTTTTTTCATACTGACTCTTTGGTATAAGATCTCAGATACCGGCAATATTGCAGAAGTGTCATGTCTCTGAAATAGGTGCTATTGACTTGAGGGAAAAGAACAAAAGAAAACAGAGCAATTGAAATAAATTTTCATTTCTTAGAGATAAGCTTTTTTTTTTCTCCCCCAAATTAGAAAAGCTCTAAAATATTTCTATAAAGCTTGATTTATCTCTGTTTTGTTTGCTTGAATTTTCTACATGATATGTGTAGTCTCTGTTTGCAGTGTTAATTCCACTGTTGCGATACCTTGTCTTTGAATAGTGTGATCTAGAAAACAGCAATGAAGATAGTTCATTTAGTAGATGATAGTAGATTGTTTCACTCAGGAAATGTGTAACATCTTATCTGAAGCATAGTAATGCTTAATGCTCATAATAGATATGTTCATGTGTGCAACTATATGTATGTACAGAAAATGCAGGAAATTAGGCCATATTTAAGCTATATGTTATGTCAAATAAAACCTGGGATCCTTGATAGGATTCTATTATAAAACCTTTTAACGTAGAGCTTACCTTTATTGTAAATTTAGCTTGCTGGTGATTTAAGATACCAAGAGATTGACAGGCAAAATATCTCATACCTGTGTATATGTAAAATAAAGTGTTCTCAGACCAGCTGGAAATTAGATGTATATTTGCAAGAGGGCACCACTTTAAGATAATACATGCAAATTGTATTAACTTAATCTTTAGGTGAGTTTTGCAGGTGTCTCAATCGTATCATAATCCAATGTCAAGTAGGAAAAAAGACGAATTATATCCCACTTCTTTCTTTACTTTCATGACCTCAGATTTTGATATGCATTTCATATTCAGTAAATTTTCAGGTGGAAAATTACCTGTGATGAGGACAGTGTTATCTCAGGAGTGCTTAGAGTATTTCGTATTGGCAGTTCACCACAGGAGTTCTCAGGCACATTTTAGCAAAGCCACCACCGCTATTTCTTTATATTACAAACTATTTAAAGACTAGGCTACTAAAAATAACACAGTTCAAGCATCTGATTTCAGCAGTAGACACAAATGATGTTCTTAGCAATGTTCAGGAAAGTGGTGAAGGTGATCTGTCTGCTAAGCAGAGTCTGGAGGGATACATCAGGCTGTCAGATGTAGCATAAGATTATGCATCTAAGAGGAAATAGTGTAGATTATGTTTGGGACTGAAGATGATAGAAAAAGGGAGTGCTCTGTAGTGTAGAGACAATGATATATAAGTATAAACTGTGATGTATAATTGGTAGAGTATAAGCTTCAAGGACAAGATTATAACAAAGAAGAGATCAGACCAGGAAGACTGTAGACACTTGGAACATCGTGTTCAGTTTTGGGCTTTTCACTACAAAAAGGATATTGAGTTGTTTGTGCAGAGAAGAGCAACAAAGCTGGTGAAAGACTAGGAAGCAAGAATTATGAGGAGATGTTGCAGGAACTGGGCTTATTTAGTCTGGAGAAGGTGAGGCTGAGGGAGATCTCATCACTTTCTACATTTACCTGAAAGGAGGTTGCAGTGAGGAGGGCATCAATCTCTTTTCTCAGATAACGAAACGCAGTACACATGGTAGCGGCCTTAAGTTTCACCAGGGGACATTTAGACATTTAGATTGGACATCAGGAAGAATTTCTTCATAGAAAGAGTAATCAAGCATTAGAACAGATTTCCCAGGAAAGTGATGTTGTTGTTATCCCTAGAATTATTATGAGATGCATGGACATGACACTAACAGATGTGGTTTAGTGATGGGACTTGGTAGGTTAGATTGATTGTTGGACTTCATGGTCCTGGATGGTCTTTTCTAACCTAAATGATTCTGTAATTCTGCTCTATAATAGCAAAAGTGAGATTGAGATGATAATTCCACATGTGTTTATAGGTACATAAAGTTAAAGGTGCATAGCTCTACTGCTTGCAATTCAAGGATGAAGTTGAAAGATTGTCCAAAAACAGTCATTCTAGGAAACCTGTATATACATACAAAATTCCAGCTTATTTGAGACAAAACAAATGGATGAACTGATCTGTAAAGATGAGAAGGAAGTATCTGATGACAGATAATAACATTTCTTAGAAGAAATATAATAAGCAATATCTAGGAGATTAAGACAGGCAGAATAACTGGAAAAGTTGAGAGGGATGGCAGATTCTTCAATTGATGAGTTTATTAGAAGCAATGATAGGGTAGAAAGAACCCAAGAAAAGAATATTTATTTTGGAAAGAATTTGCAGCTAAAATTTAATGGAGGAACTACAGGGTAGAATTTCAAGGTCTATTGTACATGAGAATCACAAAGATTAGTTTGTTGCCTAAAAATGTTGCCTAGTAAGCATGGACCAAGACCTACAAAACAATAGTAACATGCCAGAGACAAAGAGGACATGTATGTCTTTACTACTTCTACTTTTAACATGCAGATTAATTTGATCAGTTATTCTTTTTTTTTAATTCATAATGGATTCATAATGGATGCTTTGTTAATGCTTTTGCCTTCTTAAAACAAAACAAAAAAAAACTTTTAAAAGCATTTTGATTTAGTACAAGCCAAAGTTAAATTAAAAAATTTAGTAACCCCAAATAAGCCAGCTTTAATATTTTAGTGTCTACTGCCTTGTGGGACATTTGATTCATCATCACTTCATGCTGCACTAGGAAGATCAGCACATACATAACAATGAGCAATTCTGTAACCCGGAATAGAGATGCGGTTGTTGTTGTTGCTAAGTTTCAAGTATTCTTAGGATGTTTAATAAGAAATACTGAAAAGTACAATGTGTGCTGAGAGTATTTCAAAGAATACATTAAATATTATTGTATTTTTAATGAAGTATCAAACACTTTTACTGGATCAAATTTTAATAGAAATTGCCACACTTGTGAAGAGTATATCATTAATCTGTAATCAACCGCTGGTATGTATTTATTTGTTCAGGAGGCCAGATGCTGTTTGGGCAATTTTCTTGAAACTGAGAAATCAAAGTTATAACCTTGTGCACTATTTAGTTTAATGCAGAGGGGAATTAGAAATAAACTCAGAGTGGAGTACTTAATCAAATATGACATTCACATAGCATGAATCTGTTCCTTAAATGAAATGGTTAAGTAAATGGAAATTTCATAAATAAGAATGTGTCAGTATGTTCTTTCAAATAACTCCATGGTTTGTTCTACTGGGACATAGCTGCTCCTGCCTCTTCTCTCTCTTTTCCTTTGACTGTATTACAGAAAATGTGGTAGCTGCAAAGAAGAAAAAATTAATAACTGTGGTCCTTTTAATGTAAGTGAGCCAACTACTTATTCCCAAGTTTCTTTTCTGGTTCTGCTAGGTTTTATTCTTCTGAGATGTAAGAATAAAGCAGTTATGATTTTAGAAATGCAGTAGTTATGACATTTTTGTAGTTCAAACTTCAGTATTTTGATCAAATGCTTGCTTCTATTTTACTGCTAGTAAATAGCAAACTTTTCTGAGTCTTCATGATTATTATGTTCATAAAGATAATGTTATTGTGAACTATCGTGCCTTCTGAAAAAGGAGATTATTTTCATCCCTAGTGTGAAACAAAATTGCCGTTAAAGACCTCTCAGTAAAAACAGAATCATAGCTAAAGTCAGGAAGTTATTTATCATGCACTGCATTAAATCTTCAGAGAGAATTTCAGACAACAAATTTGTAATTGTTGAAATTGGGATTCAGCCAGGACACGAGGTTAATAAGCTAATTCCTCAAAGGAGTATTTAAGTAGGACTTCTACTATCAGTGCATACGCTTTGCATTTTGTCTGAAAGAGGGTCCTCAGAAACCACAGAAGTTTCTTACATGTAGCTGATACCTCTTTCAGAACCGAGTTGTTAAGCATAATTCTCTTTCTCAGGAAGCTCCTTGTAAAAACTTGCAGGGATGACTGTCTTGAATATGCCATCTTCACAAGAGCATGCTGACTTCTTGACAGTATCAGTGTTCCTAATGATTAATTGTTGTTTAACTCCAGACGTAACATTTCAGAATAAGGTAACTACACTTTGTAAGCTTTCTTTAGATGATATATTGACACGTCAAATTTATTTTTCTAAAAAGAAGGTGCAGCATTCGTACTGTGGGTTGTCTGCTGCTCTCCTTTTAGTTGTCTTGGTCTGCTGCAGCAGGAAATTCTGTGTAATGCTGATTTGATTGTTTTAAAACTCAGTGAATTATACTTCGTAAATCAAGTATTTCTTCCATTAGTATTCTTTTCTTTCATCCTTATATTAATTTCAAATGCAGCAGACTGTATGGAGGTGGACAGAAACTGAAGTATTACTGCAAAGTGGTAAGCATAATAATCATCATGTTTTAATTATTTGGGTTATTTATGTCTCACTGGGTGGACACTGGACATACAGTCAGGAAATAATAGGTAGCAGACTGAAATTTGTATCGAGAAACCATGAGAAAAACTTAGTAAATTCTGATCATAGCTGCTGCTTGTAGTCTTTCATTTCTCTTAGGCAATTTGAATAAAAGATTCTTAACTGTTTTACTTCTTTGCGATGCCTTGTTGGAAAACATGGTTTGTGCAATAGAAATTGCAAACAGGAATTTTTCCTTAACTGTCACAGTAGATTGTATTCCATTTATTGTACAAAATGTTTTACATATCATGTGCCATGGGGTCTGACTGTAAATGAAGTTCTAGTTTGGTAGCAGAGAACCAATCTAGACAAAATACCTTCTTTATTCCAGTTTTCTGCCCTATCAGTTATAAAAGTTTAACTCTGTTTTCTGGCACTAATCTGATAAATATTCTCTACCATGAGCTATGAGGACAAATGCCATCATTAGAAAGAGTGATTAAGAAACATAATCCACTTTTGTTCCAAATTCCGACTGTTAAAACATCTGTGAAGTAGATTGGCTGCAAGGACTGAACGTGGTCATAGGCCTGTTTTTTTCCATGCTGACAATTTGTCTGGCTAAATCTAAGCTACTTGTTTATTTCTTACCTGGTAAAAATGATACATGTTACAGAATTCCACACTGCAGTTGCTGTTGTGTGATGCAAGGCAGCAATATGTTTCTGGAGAGACCTTGGACCGATAGCTCGTAAGATAACTTTTCCTCTGCACTATTTTCATGGCAGGTCTGGGTTGAGGAACACTAGGCAAGAGGTGCAGAGTTAAGCAGATTTAATTCCACTGTCAAATTTTCCAGTTATTCAGAATTCAGGGGAAGAGCAGTGGATGGATGTAGTCTACCTTGATTTCAGCAAGGCATTTGATACTGTCTCCCACAACATCCTTATAACAAAGCTGAGGAAGTGCGGGATAGATGAGTGGACAGTGAGGTGGGTGGAGAACTGGCTGACTGGCAGAGCACAGAGGGTTGTCGTTGGCGGTGCAGAGTCCGGTTGGAGGCCTGTAACCAGCGGTGTTCCTCAGAGGTCGGTGCTGGGTCCGGTCTTGTTCAACATCTTCATCAATGACCTTGATGAGGGGACAGTGGCCACCCTCAGCAAGTTTGCTGATGATTCGAAGTTGGGAGGATTGGCTGACACACCTGAAGGCTGTGCTGCCATTCAGCGAGACCTGGACAGGCTGAAGAGCTGGGCAGTAAGAAAGCAGATGAGGTTTAACAAAAGCAAGTGTAGAGGCTTACATCTGGGGAGGAATAATTGCGTGCACTGGCACAGGTTGGGGGATGACTTGCTGGAGAGGAGCTCTACCGAGAGGGACCTGGGTGTCCTGGTGGATGACAGGTTGGCCATGAGCCAGCAGTGTGCACTTGTGGCCAAAATGGTCAATGGCGTGCTGGGGTACATTAAAAAGAGTGTGTCCAGAAGGTCGAGGGAGGTGATCCTCCTCCTCTACTCTGCCCTGGTAAGGCCTCATCTGGAGCACTGTGTCCAGTTCTGGGCTCCCCAGTACAAAAAAGACAGGGATCTCTTGGAAAGAGTCCAGCTGAGGGCCACTAAGATGGTGAAGGGCCTGGAGCGAGACGCTCCCTATGAAGAAAGGCTGAGTGAACTGGGTCTATTTAGCCTTGGGGAAAGAAGACTTGAGAGGAGACCTGATCCAGGTCTATAAATATCTAAGGAGTGGGGGGCAGAGTGGAGAGGCTGGACTGTTTTCGGCAGTGTGTGGAGACAGGACGAGGGGAAACGGCCAAAAACTGCAGCATAGGAAGTTCTGCACAAATGTACACAAGAACTTCTTTACGGTGAGGATGCAGAGTACCGGTACATGCAATACTTTCCTAATATGCTCACTGCCAGAGAGGTTGTTGTTACCGCATCCCTGGAGGCATTCATGGCCAGGCTGGATGTGGCTCTGGGCAGCCTGGTCTGATGGTTGGTGACCCTGCACATAGCAGGGGGTTGGAACTGGATGAGCATTGTGGTCCTTTTCAACCCAGGCCATTCTATGATTCATGGAAATTGGTAAGATGAAGATAAGAAGTTCCAAAGACCTAATCCAAATCATTCTGATGGCAGTTGAATCTGTTCTGGTTATCAGAAGTCTTCATAGTACTGTTGCTTTGCATTACACACATTTTTTGTTTCCACTTGAATTATTCTAAGCTCCAACAGGTTAAAAATGAAGCATGTCTAATTTGATCTTTGGATTCCTCTATGTTATATTCTTACATGATGTTTTATTTTTAAAGTCTTCTGTGGAGACAGTTGTTTTATTATGAAGTGCAAAGGAATACACAGGCTTGTATCTTACTACAGAAAGATGCAATTTGCTTTAAAACTAAAACTAGTTTGTGTTATCTTTACTGCCTTCTTCCTACCGGGTATGCAGAACAAAATACTGCCTGATCTTGTGAGTCTGAGTGTTCCCCGTTGGATTGATAACACTGCTTCTAATGAATTGAAACATTTGTCTACCTCATGTGAATAATTTGAGAAATAAAAGTGGTTTTTATTTTAAATTATCTGGGTAAAATAACATTTTTATTTTATTATGGCTTTCTCAGGTTTTGATATAATAATTATTCACTTTTAAGAGTTAGACATTTTAACAGAGCTTAGGGAAAAATATATGTGGGAAAAAGGATTGTAAATGGATTGTATGGATCTGAGCAGCTTATTTAAAATTATTTATGTATTTATTTTTAAAAGAAGAAAAAGGGCTGAGAATTGTCTCGAAGAACTGTCTGTACAAATGACTGAGACGACAACAAGTGGAAAGATGGAAGGGGACACAATTCCTGCTTTTTAGTAAGCAAATGACAAGAGAGGTTTGATAACTGTTTACAGCCACATAGAAAGTTCATGTTCACTCTGAGACTCACAGATCTCAGGACAACTAAGACATTAACATTACAAATAAAATCTGATATATCGGAAAGAGTTAGAAGGCTCTTCTGAGAGAAGGAATACAACTACACTCACTTGTTATGTTTTAAAATCTTTTTCATTCTGTGACCAGTCTTTTTTGTAGTCTTATTTATAAGTTCATTGCTGGTTGGGCAGACTTAGTGATCAGAGTCCAATCCAGCAGTTTTCTGTAAATTCATCACTTTTCAGCATATTGCACACTACATAAAACATTACTTCTACCCAACTGGGAAACTGACAGCTGTGCTGGGAATCTTGGCACAGCAATGGAAATTTAGGATGACAACAGGACAAGGGGGATTGTCCTGCTCTACTCCTCCCATGTGAGGCTCCATCTGCAGTACTGCATTCAGGCCTGGGGCCCTCAGTACAGGAAGGATGTGGAGCTTTTGGAGCGGGTACAGAGGAGGGCCAATAAGATGATCAGAGGGTTGGAACACTTCTCTTGTGAAGAAATATTGAGAGAAATGGGCTTGTTCAGCTTGGAGAAAGAAGAGGCTGTGGGGAGACCTCACTGGGACCTTCTAGCACTTGTAGGGAGCTTATAAGCATGAAGCAGAATGACTTTTTACAAGATCTAATAGTGATAGGACAAGGGGAAATGGATTTAAACTACAAGAGAGAAGATTCAGCTTAGATGTTAGGAAATTCTTTACTCAGAGGGCAGCGAGGCCCTGGCGAAGTCTGCCCAGAGAGCTGTGTGTGCCCCATCTCTGGAAGCATTCAAGGCCAGTTTGGATGGACCCCTGGGAAGCTGGGAGCTGGCTGGGGGCAACCAGCTCATGGCAGGGGCATTAGTACTCAGTGATCTTTAAAGTCTCTTCGAACTCAAACCATTCTGCGATTCTTTGACTCTACAATTCTTCACCCTTTGATTCTGCCTTATAGACATTTTGTCAAATAATGCAAAAAAAGTGTGCACCATCAGCAGACTCATTCAGATTTCCTAAAAAGCTAGTGTTCCCTAGAATTGGTATGCATTTTTAATATTGAGAGTTGATCATTAGTTTTTAAGTGATCTCAAAGATCATTGTCATGGATAACAGAACATTAATACCTCATTCCTTCCTCACACAAATTCCTAAATTCTAAGAGGTTTTAGTCTTTCTCCTGAATTTTTACCAATTCCATAAACAATTAATTTTTATAGGAAATTATGTAAAATTCCATAGAATAAATAACAGTCCTACAAAATTCCTTTATAGAGTGGAAGGAAGAAGGGTATGAAGTGGTATTCAGGAAGACAAAAAGACAAAGTGGTCTTCAGGCAGACCAATCAGGCAAAACATTTCACTGGAAGTAGCAGTGCAATTGAACTAATGAATTAGATTTGTAATTCAACTCTACTGATAAATTTTATTTTAAACACTGGATTGAGTCACAAGGCTGTGTATTGAGTTTATATGGCAAGGCTTTGGTAGCTGAGGGTTGCTGCAGGGGTGGCCTCTGTGAGAACAGACCAGGATCTGCCCCTGCCAGATAAGAGCCAATTCCAGACAGCTAGAAAAAGGACTTACTGCAGATGGAGAAGGACTCAAGGCTGAGCACATCAGCAGTGCTGGTTGCACTTCCATGATAATGTTTTTAAGAAAGGGTCAAAATACTGTGCATGAGCTGTGAGAGAGAGGAGTGAGAAAATGCAGGAGAAACAGCTCTGAAGATACCAAGCTGAGAGAAGAAGGGAAGGACATGCAAAAGGTTCTAGAGTAGTGTCCCTCCTACAGCCTTTGAAGACTATGATGAAGGAGTTACTTCCCTAGAATCCATTCAGTACTCCATTGGAACAGATACTCACACTGCTGCCCATGGAGGACCCCACGCTACAACAAGTGGATGTGCCCCAAAGAAAGCTTCAGTCTGTGCAGAGGCATCCACACAGGAGCAGGTTGTCTGGAAGGAAATGCAGCCTGTGGGCGACCCACACTATATCAATTCAGGAAGAACTGTATCCCATTCAAGGGACTCCATTTGAAATAGAGCAGAGAATGAGGATGAAGGAGTGGCAGAGGGGAAACCTCATAGACTAACTGCAGACTGAGTTCCCCTCTCATCTGCACCAACAAGGAGGAGTCAGGAATATAGGAGAGAAGTTGAAATTGAGCAACAAGGGAAGAGGGAAAGGTGTTTTTTAGTTTTTTGTGTATTTTTTCTCCTCTCGATTCAGCTCTATTTTTAACTGTCAATAAATTAAATGTATCTTTCCTAAATTGAGTCTATTTTGCCTACAACAGCCATTTGTAAGTGTTCTCCCTTAACTCCATGAGTTTTTTATATTATTTTTTGCTGTTTTTGCTGAGCTGGAGGGAGTGAGAGCATCATGGAGAAGACCTGGCAGCCAATCAAGGTCAACAGTACTGCAGCAACTCAGAGATAACTGAGTTACTCTTAATTCACAATAATGAGTTTGGCAGAAATAATCTACATCAGCCTTTTTGGCACTTAAATTTTGCATCTTTTCATTCTATTTTTGTAATATCTCACTGAAAATATTTTTGTGTAGAGCAACATAATGTATCTGGAAGACAGAACTGTTGCTGAAATACATCAATCAAAGCATTGCTCAGAATTTTATTATTATTATTATTATTACTTTTTATATACCACGGAATTACTGAATGGTTACGTTGGAATACCTAGAGCAGGTTGCCGAGGACTATGCTCAGACAGCATTTGAAGACCTCCAAAGAAGGAGACTTCACAGCCTCTATGGACAACCTGTTCCTGTTCTTCACTGCTCACACAGTAAAGATGTGTTTCCTGATATTTAGACAATTTGTGCCCATTGCCTCTTGTCCAGGCAGCAGGAGAGAGCCTGTCTCTGTCTCTTTTGCACCCTCCCCTCAAGTATTTCTACATATTGTTAAGAATCCTGATCCTCCTGTTCTCCAGACTGAACGGTACCAGCTCCCTCAGACTTTCTTCACAGGAGATGTGTTCCAGTCTTTCATCAACTTGATGGACCTCTGTTGGACTCTTCCCAGTATTTTATGTGTCTCTCGTGTACTGAGGAGTCCAGAACTGAACACAGTTCTCCTAGTGTGGCATCACCAGTGCTAAGCAGACTGCAAGGATCAACTTTCTTCTGACTTGTTGGCAATACTTGTTGGCCTGGTGAAAGCAAGAATACCATTAGCCTTTTTCTGTGGCAAAGACATATTGCTGGCTCATGTTAAACTTGCTGTCCACCAGGACTCCTAGGTCCATTTCTGAAGATCTGCTTCCCAGCTGGGTGTCTCCAGTATGACCTGGTGCCTAGGGTAGTTCCTCCCCATATACAGGGCTCTGCACTTCTCCTTGTTGAACTTCATGACATTCTTGCTCAGCCCACCTCTTCAGCCTGTCAAGGTCCCTCTGAATGGCTGTGCAGCACTCTGGGAGCCGCTCCTTCCAGATTCTTGACATCCATGAATTTTCTTGTATGTGCACTCTACTCCATTATCCAGGTTATTAATGAAGATGTCGAACAAAACTGGACGTAGTACTGATCCCTGATTCTGTCATCTGAAATCTGGGAAGAAAACTCAAAATCCTGTGTGGTGTTCAAAAAGTGGCATTCCTTTATTCCTCATGATATTTTTGGAGCAACTTGACAAGCAAACCCACTTTGCAAGCACACTCTTTTCAGAGTTCTGGTTCTACATTAGCAGTACATTAGCATACATATTCATTCTTTTTCAAGGTCTCACAAATATGTGCTATTATCTCTTTGGGCATCTCAGGGGTATCTAGTATGGTTGAGTGCGCACCAAATTCTTCCCTACTTTTCACCATCAGCTTCATCACCAAGATCTTCAACTAACTCTTCGCTCCTTTTACCCAGTTTGGAAAATTTCCATTGCTTATTAGGAGCAACTTTTAAAACAATATATGAGGAATCCAAGGAAGATGGCCTTACACCTACTGAGTGCAAAAGATGAAAGTATTCTATTACGACTCCTGTGCTTTTTGTGAGGCAAAGTTGTTGAGGCAAAAGATAAAGTCATTCCATTATGTCCCCAGTGCAAAATTATTGAGGAAAACAAGACTATTCACCCACTGAAGTTGAAATGGAAAGTTTTAGACCTATCACTCATAAATTTATTTTGCTAAACTAATATATTGGTTCTTAAAGTAATGTGTTAATCCCTATTGCTACGCAAACCAGCCTATTCCACTGGTTACAGTTTGCTCAGGTATTCCCTTACTCATCCTCTTTCAACAAAGATACAACTTCCTTATCTCAGCCATTCACCTTGGCCTCCAGGACCTGGCATTCCTGAAGGCAGTCTTGCTGGTGAAGTCTGAGGCAAAGAAGGCATTCAGTACCTAGGTCTTTCCATTGTCCCAGGTAATCGGGTCTTCTGTTTCCTTGGAAACACAAATTATCTTTCCTACCTTAATCCTTGTCTGCGGAATGTCTCTGTTTTCCTCCCAGGTTAACTTTTCTTGTTTCCACAAAGACATGGTACTAGGAAAAATGAATGGTTTTTATAGGCTTTGTCTGAAGATCCTTTTCCTTCTATTAAGTAGCTGTGTGAAGTATTATTGTGGTGTTCATAATGTATAGAAGTTTTCTGATAAATGTATTTTTTATTAATAGCTAACTGTGGTCGATGTACTTTGTATTAACCTCCTTGAACGATAAGGAATTCTCTGCTTCAGAGACATTATTACTTTTCATTTTCTGCCGCCATTCATTTCTATTTCTTTCCTACTCAGTCTAATATTCTTCATATCAGTGAGAGAGTTACGTTCACAGTATGAATGAATTAGAATTTAAAAAATTGCCCTATAGTGTTTTTATTTGATAGAATTTGTGTAGGAACAACTGATTGGTACTGAATTTTTTCTTTAAAAATACTTGTGTAGCTGTTTAATAACAATGCCAGACAAATGTTTTTCCGACTCTCAGTTTGGCTCTTGTTCTGTTGAAAGTTTGGCTGCGTCTCTGTGAAAATGCAGATTACAGGCAGAGATGGTCCAAAACTGTGCCAAGTAGAAGCATTTGATTCTGAAAAGGTAAAGGTGATCAGAGGTTTAAGAGCTGAAGTCCTCTTCTGTGATTCAGTTGTCCTTGGATTGAGCACATATTTCATGTCAAGACAAGTATATAGATGACAGGGTACAGATACAGATATGGTTTCTGTAAAAGACTTATCAGGACCCTATATGTAATGCTTCAGAGGAATAAAAGTTGTAAGCTCTAAGAAATTATGTGCACTTGTCTTTGCACATATATATAACGTGGGCGTAAATGTGTGCTCTTTTTGAAACAAGGAGTTTGTGGTACATGTATAAAGACATCAGAAAAAAAAAAAAAAAGACAGTAAACTTGAAGTACGTTCCCTGAAGGAAGATTCTTTGTGAAAATGCAATTTCCTTTATTGTTTTTAAGATGCTGAAATTTAAGATGTAATAAAACATGAATACCAATTTTGAAGCATTAGTTGCTCCTGGCAACCTTGAGAATGCATTATGCTTTATTTTTCCTCTCCATCACCTCTGCAAAAACGGAGAGAGAGAACAAGTAACAGCACGTGCTCACCGGAGCGATATACAGATCTGACCTCCTTTTCCCCTTCTCAGTAACAATAAATTATCATTAAAATTATGGCAGTAGGTATGATACTATTATGCAGCGCATCTCAAATCAGTAAGAAGTTCACCCTCATGCCACCTTATGACATTATAAAGCAGTCTATCTTAGCCCCAGGCCAACCGAGTGTATTTCCCAGAGGACAGTTTTGTTTGCATTTTGAAAGCCTTGTATAAAGTTTACCAAATTAACAAAGCATTTTTTAACGTGAATCAGCATCAGTTTAAAGAAAATAAGAGTTACTTACTGGCAGGGAGGTGGGGAGGCATCAGAATTGCATTTCTAATTGTACTTGAAAAGTTTGCTTTTCTTTTTCTTTGCTTTTTATTTCCCCATTTTTGCCCTTGCCTTCCTTTCAGTTCCTCTCACTTCGTCTCGGTATGCAGTTGCTGCAGCTGAAGTCAAAAGACTCCACAGTCAACAGCTATTTAAAAGCAAAACAAACCTCACGGAAATTCTGCCTAATATTCTGCTGTACTTCATCATACTTTAATTACACCTTGCTATGGACATTTATGAAATAAAATTACATGTTTATACAAATTATAGATAACACAATCACGTTAAAATTCATTTTATATAATTTTCTATGAGCAGCTAAGCTGAAAGTACATCTGCAAGATGTAGATTGCTATGATTCATCCAAACCTTTTGCTTCTAAGCTTTATAAACGCTATTTAAAAAAAAATATTTATTCGTCAACACATACTAAATGTGCCAAATTATTATTTCTCTCTGAACAAATGTATGAAAAAATAAAGTAAAATAAAAACATTCTTTTTACTGTTGATTGGCATACAGAGACATAAATATTGATAACATGTCTGGGAATGGGCTACAGAATATGTAGATATCTCTGAAGTAGAAGTTAGAAATGGAACAGTAGTTTAAAATTATTACATTTTGGACCTTTGTCAGAGACACAGGAGGCCGCAAGGAGGAATGGGTGATCCTGATTTGAGGTTGGAAGAGAAACAGCTCTCTTGAAATTAACACGTTGCAGTTGTGATTAATTGTATGCACAAAGGAAGGAGATTCAGGCACTGAGTGGACAGCAAGGTGTTTTGTTTCCAAGGATATCTCTTTAATGGTTTTCAGCATAAAAGACAAATGCAAAAGACCAGGAAGGTAGCTAATTAAGGAAAAACAAACTGGCAAGCTATAAGTAAGAGACACAATGAAGACTGGAGTCCTCAGGTCACTGATGGATGGGCAGGAACGAGCTGCTTAGGCACAATGTAGCACTTCAGCCAGAACTTGATAAATGATTAAAAGAAGGGAGACAACCTAATTGTAGATCTCCAAGGAGAAAGCAAGCTGAAGGGAGGTTTTTAACGGGTGTTAATGGTGGGTAGCTGCAAAACAACTCAAGGAGAAAGGCCGAAGGTGTGGGAAGTGAGGCACTGAACATGATAAAAATAAGATGGATAAAGATTTGTTGTATGTAAGCAAACTGTTGACCAGGTGCATGTTTGGCTATGTGAGTAGGACAGTGGAGGATTCACAGACTCAGCTGCAGAGGATAACACAGGACCACACCACAGAGAGCATGCAGGAGTAAGATCTGCTGATGTGTTGTAAGACTGATGGGCCACAGGTAGGAAGGTGTTGGAAACATCCAAATAATTTTTGGTCAGGACGGTATCTCTGATAAAAGCAGATTTTATTCGCGATCGCAATGGCGGGCGTCCCGTAAGCAGGAGGGCACCTATGGACACAACATGACAGTTTTTATACCCTTTTTTTCCCTTTACCCATCTCCCTGCCCCATTTCCCCATTGGCTGGGTACTCCAGGTTCACAATCTTATCGCATTTTACATGTTATCTGGTATCAGTTGGTAGCCATCCTGTTGTCTCCAGGATGTCTCTATACCTTCGGACACTCCCTGAAGCATGTAATGAATTGTCCTTTTAAATTGAGCAGGATTCTGTTGCAATGTGTGTGATACATACATATTACTTTTGTGGAAGATTTATCTAGGGGATTACCAATAGAAAACTTAGCAGAGAACACCTGATAAAGTAAAAAGGCCCCTGAAAAGAACTGTTAGTTCCAATAAAGAACCCAAATGGTAGAGAGAGACCATGAAATTAACAAAATTCTTATTTTGTTCTGATGCAGAAACAACATTCAATTCCCACAATGGTCAGGCCATCTGTACTTCTATGTTCACATGAATCTCAGCTTTGCCTGTCAAGGTACCGTTCCTGTCAGTGTTGCTCAGTTAGTATCTTGGGACTTTGTGTTCAGCCTCACCTCTGGTAGCACCCAAAGCCAGGGAACCACTGGCGCTTGGCTCTAGCAGTCTGAAAAAGGAACAAGCTCTGTATCTAAGAGCTCTGTATCTGAGGATCTGAGGATTTGGGTTGGCAAGCTGGGCAGGAAACTTCCCTGGATCCTAAAGTAGAATGGAAGAGAAAGGAGCTGGTGCTGTAATCTTAAGAGATTTGCACTTGAAATGTAGTTTAACACACATACACACACACACTAAGAATTTAGAAGCATGTGGTGCTTTTACAGATAGGCTTGGTTATTTACAAGGCAGGACGTGTACTTTCCATCAAGGCAGTGGAAATGTTCACATTGCTTTAGTGAAGCTGTACTGTGATAATCAAAATAATTTTCTAGTAAGGTATTAAACTCCAAGTAAAATTGGTGAGAAACGTCTACGTGCTCTTGATCATTCTTCAAAACAGACAGACGTAGGCATGTCAGTATGCCACATAGATTTTCCTTAGGCCAGCTAGCTGAGGAGACAGAGATAGTTTGTGTACTGCTGGGGGGAGACATCTTTTTTTAATATAAGACTAACTATAAGAGTTTTACAACTCTTATAGTTCAGTTTTGTAGATCTGAAGAGCTTGGAATCTTAGAGCTGCAACTTACAAATAGTTAAACAAAGTGTCTGAATATCTTAAAAAAATAATTTACTCATGAGGAAAAATACTGCAGTATCAAAAAGAATGCTGTTCCATGTTATCCCTTTAGCTAATTTCCTGATCTTTTCACCCTGTTCTCAGCATTGGTGAGGCCTCACCTCGAGTGCTGTGTTCAGTTTTGGGCAGCTCAGTACAGAAAGGATGTGGAGGTGCTGGAGCAGGGCCAGAGAAGGGCAACAAAGCTGGGGAACTGCTTGGAAAATCAGCCCTATGAGGAAAGGCTGAGGGAGCTGGGGCTGTTCAATCTGGGGAAGAGGCAGCTGAGGGGAGGCCTTCTTGCTGTCTTCCAGTACCTGAAAGGTGCTTACAGTGAGAGCAGGGTTGGTCTCTCCTCAGTGATGACAGGTGACAGGAGGAGGGGAAAAGGCCTCAAGTTGCGCCAAGGTAAGCTTAGGTTGGACGTTAGGAAACACTTCTGTACAGAAAGGGTGGTTAAAGATTGGAACAGGCTCCCCAGGGAGGTGGTTGAGTCACCGTCCCTGGATGTGTTTAAGAGCCGTTTGGATGTGGTGCTCAGAGATATGATTTAGCAGAGGGTTGTTAGAGTTAGGGTAGGATGGTTAGGCTGCGGTTGGACTTGATGATCTTGGGGTCCCTTCGAACCTGAGTGATTCTATGATTCTCACTGTGTTGTCTTGGGAAAGAGTGGCAAGGCGATCTGAGATGCTGACCTGTTAAACTGCATGCCTTCCATTCATTTACTTTACAGCAGTTTCCATAAAAATTAAGCAGTTTGAAGTCAGTAGAATACGAGACTAATTCAACTAATAATCTGGATTTTATACATGCTATTATTTTTAGTGGCTGCTAGAAGTTGGACTGCTCTTTATCATCTTGAGCTCTCTCATGGGATTTTGCTGTGTGCTGACGATGAGTGGCAGAGCTGCTATACAGATGACCTGTCAAACCTGCCTTCCTCAGGAACTGCTGGAGATGGAGAAAGCTGACCGGCAGCTCCTGCTCTGTGGAATCATTAAGTGGTGGGATTGAAACAAAGTTCCTAGTTCTAAGTTCTAAGGTGAAAGTGAAAAGGGAATTGCCTTTTCTACGTTTCAAGGAGTAATTAGCAAGTGTGAATCAAGGATGTTTAGGCTGTAATGTTTTGGCAGTCAAGAAGAACACAGCGAAGTGCTAAAGTAGTACACAATGGGGGCTTTTCCCTTTGAAATAAGAGTTGCTTCAAACTAGTTTATTCCAGTGTACGGGTTCTGGGTGTGATCTCGTAAAGTTTGCTAAGTGGAGATAAATATAAATCTCTTTTCAAGGAATAAGAAACTTATTTTTTTCTTCGGTTTCTTAAAATTGCTAAAAGGAAGAGATTAGAAGAGACTTGTACAGATCAACTATTAACTGCCTGCTCTAAGCCAGGAAAACTAGAGGAGATTCCTGAGGACACTGTACAGTTTGGTTTTAATATTTCCATGAGTTGAAAACCTTTCTGAGCAAACTCTATTTATCATCCTCCCAGTAAGAAACTTTTCTTGTGTGGAAGTGATCATTTTTGTATTGTATTTTCTGTCCATTGCTCCTTTTTCATTCACTGGATATCACTGACGAGTCAGGCTTAGTCTTCTTCACGCTCCCCTCCTTAGAATTTCATATAAATCAATACCACTCCACACCAGGGCTTCTCTTCTCAACACTAAGCAATCCCAGCTCTTTCAGCCTGTCCTCATATAAAAGATGTTTCTGACCTTTAAACATCTTTCAGATCCTGTGCTGGACTCTCTCCAGTATATTCACATTTTTTCTGTGTGATCTGGAGAGCCCACTATTGCACACAGCACTCCAGATGTAGCTTCCCTAATGTTCTGTCAAGGAGAAGGATCTTGCTGTCAGTACCCATTGCAGTCTAGGATGGTGTTGGTTTTTTGGTACACTGGCAGAAGGCATTGATGTCTCACATACAACCTGGTATTCGCCAGAACTCCCAGGTTCTTCTCTGTGAAGCAGCTTTTCAGCTCTGTGGCTGAAAAATGCAAGCCTGCACTCATGTATATTGTTCTTCTTCCCTTGCAGAAGGACTTGATTATCTTTTTGTAGAACATGAGATTCTGTCCATGCAGTCTGCCTAGGTCTCTCTGAATGCAGTCAAGAGGTGTGTCAGCCACTCCCTCCAGTTTTCTATCATTTACAAGCTTGCTATGGGCATAGCAAGCCCAATCATCCAAGTCATAAATGAGGATAATAAAAGGAACTGGACAGAGTATTAACCCTGGAATATGCTGTTAGTAACTCCCTCAAATGGACTTTGTGCAGCTGCTCACAGCTCTCTGAACCTGACAGTTCAGCCAGCTTTCACTAAAACTCTGTGCCCCTTTAAATAACCCATATTTCATCCTTTTATTTGTCAGTGTATGTTATGGAAGACTCATTTCTGAAGTCAAGATAAAACATACCTCTATCCCCTCATCTGTGAAGTTAATCATTTCATTGTAGAAGTGTGCCAGGTTGGCCACCTATGATTTCTCCGTAGTAAATCCATGCCAGCTACTTCCAGTCTACTTCTTATCCTTCACGCATCTGATTTCCAGGTTTAGTTGCTCTGCCATCTACCCAGCAAAGCCAAGCAGCCTACAGATCCCCTGACAATTCTTCTTGACTTTCTTGAGTTTTGTAAGTCACATTTTCTTTCTTTCTTTCAGTCTTCAGCAATCTTTTTTATGATCAAGAGCTTTGAGTCCAGAGTGGAGTTGCAGTGATGCTGACCAACTCCTTCAGCACTTGTGAGTGCATCTCTAAATTCTTTGGACTTAAATGTCTAGTATGTTTAATCATTCCCAAACCTGATCCTCTTCCACATCAGGTTAATCTCAAGGGCCTGGGATTTCCAAATGCAGGTCTTACCAGTTAAAACCAACGTGAAGAAGGTTTTGAATATTCTTCCATATTACATGTCACCAGGTTCTTTGCCCACAGTGGCCCACATTTTTTCTATACTTCCTTTTACCCCAATATAGTTTTAGAATCTCTTTTTGTCACCCTTCTCAGCCCTTTCCAAATTGAACTACGGGTGGACTTGAACTTTTCCAACCTCAGCCTATTAGGGTCCAAAAATATATTTATCCTTGACAGTAAAGGTAGCATGTTCTTTTTTATTTGACTGGTTATGTGTGTTTTTGTGTAATTATTGGAAGTAGGTAGCGATGAGTGCTAGAAGTCAGACCACTGATAATTCCTTTTTGATTGTTCCTTTTATTTCCTTTAATAACGCAGACATGCTTAATTGAGTACCTCTGTTAAATGGAATATTTCCTCCAAATTTTAAGGTCGCTCATTATTTTTTAGTGCACTGTCTCTTAGATATTACTCAACAAACATTCATAATGAGATTTACACTATACATAAAGCAAGAGGAAAGCCAAGTCAAGATCTCAAGGGAAACTTTTAAACAAGCTTATGCATGTTGCAGGAATACTTTGCCCTTGGTAAGAGAGGCCCATTCAAAGTAACTACTAGAACAAAGTATCTTTATCTGCTTTTATGCTTAAAATAGACAATGTTAATGAGGAGAAACAAAACTAAAAAAGCATGTGGCAATTTGCAGACAGTAATGCTGAGTGTTGTGATGGCATGGAGTGGATTGTGCTCAGCTGCCATATGAGAACACTGGGAAAGAGTGAGATCTTCACTACAGCACAGGAAACAAAACAGCATGTAGGAAAAGATGCTTGAGTCAGTTGACACAGTGTCCTATGGACTGACAGATGAAATAATAGCTGGCAATGGTAACAAAGCTCACTGGGTGTGGGAAGCGTGCAATTGCTGTATCTTAGCTGAAAGTAATGAAGCCTGGACAGATTAAAGCAAAGTTTTCTTAAAGGGGACTTTACAGATAGAACGAATAACAAAGTTTGCTGCAGTGGTTTATACAAAATGACAGACCTAGCATTTGTGCTTTTGCAGTATGGTACTTTCCAGAGGAGGATTTCCCATTTTGGGCTGAATCTGACAAGCAGCACTGTTTGAAACATTTTTATCATGATTCTTTCAAAATCAAAATCTTTAATTCAGAGTGACATATTACACTTTAGGCAATTAAAATAATTTAAAAATGAACTTTTAATAATGTCACTTTTAGCTTGATGCAAACCAGCTTATTTCATTTCTCTCACGAGAAATCATCGCAATGTTTATTTGATCAAAGCCCATAATCCTTATTCTTGTACCCAACACATGCTTTTTCCATTAAATCTATTACTTGCCCTTGATCTGCTCTCGATGTAATGCATTTATTTATTTATTTGTTTGTTTGTTCTGTTTTAAGCGAATTAGTTGTTGCTAGGGTTGGCTTTTTGTTTTTGTTTCTGCATTTTTAGTTGTTCAGTCTCTATCAATCACTATAATTCGAGCAAAGAAGCACTTTCTTGCAATTCAGTCTAATCAGCCAGGCTGACAAAGAAGAGAGCTTTTAGCTGTTTTCCATTTCATTTATTTGTTTATTTCAAGTAATATTACTTGTGTTGCAAGTCTTCATATGATTTAGAGCTATTGTTTTGAGTGAGGAGCTACTGGCAAGTTTTTGCCAGGTATGTAGGTCACTCCAAAAGTAGTGCCTGCTATTCCTTTCTTCAGAAACTACAGAAAGAGCATATTAACACTATTTGGTAGAGCAAATTCTCAACTAATCAGCACCAGCAAAGTCACCACCATTAGTTATGTATTTTCACCAGCAGTGCACAAGAGCCTGCATGCTGTGCTCATAAAGATTTGCACCCGATTCACAGTGTTTCACCACCCACTGCCTCTCTGTGCTCCCATCACTCTTTGGTCTCCGTAAACGTTCAGAAATGAGGAATGTTGGTGGGTGCCATTGTTTCTGCATGGAGGAATTCGGTAACACTCCACTCTGAAAGACAGTGTTCAGTTACATGAGCTGCAAGGCTGTGTATGTTACATTCTATGCTCAGTCATCTACTGACAAAATTCTGTGGGTTAGAAGAGTACTGGCTGCTATGAAGTTAAAGCATTCTGTAAACACTGTACTGGATTTATATGTCTTGCAAATCAGTTGTTTGCAGACTTCACTCAAAGTACGGTTAAATTAATTGTCTACTTATTTCTTTTCATGGATTTCATTTTATATGTCAAATTTAAACTCATTCAGTTCTTTTCCAATGCCAACATCAATTTAAAATACGCAATTTACAAACCTAAGATTGACAGCATGCCATGGAATATATATGTAAAAGCAGTGCTGAACAACTTGCTGAACCAATGAACAGCTATAAAACAGTCATACTACGCAGTGCCACACTATCTTGCTGAATAGCATATTTCATACAAGAAATGCACACTGCTTCAAAATAAATAAGTAACTACGTAAGTTAGTAAATAAACCAGCACACATTCTCATATTATCCACACAGGCAGCTCTGAAAGTAATATCACCTATTTTATTCTTTAGGCCCATGATGCCAGAGGCAGATGCTGGTAGTATGTTGGTAGAGGATGAACCTTTCCACCAGTATTCATCGCTGTCTGCTGAACATTTTTGGAGATCAAACAGTGGATGTCAGCACAGTGAGGTTGATGGGTAATGCATTTGAGCAGCAGTGACAGCAACGGGAAAAACAAGCCACATTCTGCCTGGCCATGCACAGCTGTTACACCATGAAATGAACAGTATATCAAGCACCTCATCTGCATAAGTTGGCTGATGGTGGTGGTTGTGTTTTGTAGCTGAGAATTTGCCCTATGAAATAGTGTTATTGTGCACTTTGCATCTCTTGTAGTTACCTTGGAAATAAATAGAAGGCATTACTTTTGGAGCAACCTATGTAGTTTAATTTTTCATCCGGAGCTAAGCAAGCTAGAATATGCTAAAGTTTTGGTGGTTTCTGTAGTATTCAAGGATATTTAGGAGAAATATATAAATAATATATATAAATATATATAAAAAATAAAATATGTAATGCAATCTGGCCAAATTAATTTCAGTGTTAAGATTTTCTCATGGAAATGAACTTCATTTTCTTATTTTTTCTTATTTAAAATATATTCCACTGTCATAGAAAAAAATCAGATATAAACAATATCCTCCCCTTTTTCTAACAGCACTTAACATTGATGTGTCACATTTTGCAACAGATTTCATGACAGTTCTAAAATGGTTCTCCATTTGTCTGCATACGCATGTATTTCGTACTTCATGGAGAAGAACAGAAGGTGGAATAGAATTTTTGCATGATATTGCAGGCAGTTTCATCAGTTGTTCTACAGCAGACAGCTGAAGAAATGATCATTTTTTATCCATTGCTTCCTGGATGAAAAGAAAAAGTCACTTTTACAGAAGTGGCATTTGCAGTTGTATTTAAAGGATTAACTCTTGATTTCTATGTGTAACTGTGTTACAGCTGTAGCTAGTAACACTGGCGTAGCTGATGACAGAACAGTAGGCTGGCACTTTTTTGGACCATTGTTTCAGGTTTTCCTGGTGACAGACAAAAGTGTACTGAACAACTTCATGCACTGAGCGTACTTGATAACCAGTTTACAAACCCAAGTTGTGCTTGCTGCACATCAGCTGCCTCTTGTTATTCAACAGAAGCTTTTTTGGAGTGGAATCCTATCTTGTAGACCCATCTCAAGGGCTTTCTCTTCTCCAATTGTATTTTGTCTGTGTGGGAAGTGCATTTCTACCCTTCTCATCTTCCTCTTGCCTGATAGCAAAGTGAAGGTTGTTCTTGTAAAATCCTGGTGCAGATGTAATATGTTCTGTATTGCACCTCTGTTTCTTGTTTTTTAATTTTTTATTTATTCATTTATTCATCTATTTATTTATTTATTTTCTTTCCCCGGAGGCTCTGATGTGTGTCCAGAGCACAGCAACAAAGCTGTGAAGGGTCTGGAGCACAAGAGTTATGGAGTGGCTGAGGGAACTGGGATTGTTCAGTCTGGAGGAGAGGAACACAGGGGAGGCCTTATTGCTCTCTATAACTCCCTGAAAGGATGCTGTCCTGACATGGGGGTCAGCCTCTACTCCTGTGTAACTAACAATAGCACAAGAGGTAATGGCTTTAAGTTGAACCCAGGAAGGGTCAGGTTGGATCCCAGGACAAATTTCTTCTCAGAAAGAGTGACAGTGCAGTAGAACAGGCTGCCCAGGGAGGTGGTGGAGTCACCATCCCTGGAGGTGCTCAAGAAGTGGGTAGATGTGGCACTGAGTGACATGGTTTAGCGGGCATGGTGGGGGTGGGTCGATGGTTGGACTAGAGGATCTTAGTGGTCTTGTCCAGTCTTAATGGTTCTGTCATTCTGTTCTAAATACTAAAATTCTAAATACTGAAAATGATGGAACTTCTGGGACTTAGCAACACTGCAACTTGTGTCTTCCATTCACACTTTTCTTCTGTTTGATAGAGAAGTATTAGGTTTTTATAAGATTTATAGTCAATAGTGTTCTAAAAGAAGATAAATTGCAAGCTTTGAATCTGTTAGGCTTTGTCCTCATTAGCAAGATCAATTGATACAGTGTCCCTCAAATCACCTGAAATTTACCTTGCATCCACATGCAAAACCATTTCAAAAGATTGATGGGGAGCCAAGACTGGCTAAAGTTATGTTGACAGCTTTTGAAGCTAAAGTCCTAAATGACTGGAACTCAATCCTTAAGGTGAAAATCTGCCTTAGAACTGTGTAGGCATAAACAAAGATTTTGAACAGAATAAATTTTAATATATGAATTAAAACAAGTCCAGCGTCTTTTAGGTTATTTCAAAACAATCAGGAACAGCAACTATGAAGTCATTCTTAATGTATTCAAAGCAAAGGTTTAAACACATATAAATTACAAGGGTGTCAAACAGCATGTAATCAATCTATCTGGGTTTAGGGCAAACTAACAATTGTACTAAACTGTACTGTAACCAGTGAAGAAGTACTTAATAATATGGATGCCATATCAGTGATTACAGAAGAATGAGGAATGTGATCACCAAAGCAGCAAAAAATACAATAGCAGGCACACAAGTATAAAAAGTTGCCATACTAAGGAAAAGTATAGCATGTGGGAGTGCAACAGAACTAAATATTCTGCCCAAGAGAGAATAAAAATATCTGACAAAACCAGAAAACAAAATGATGTGGGGAACAACTAAGACTCTCCTTTCGCACAGTTGGGGAGAAGCACAAAAACACAACAGATGTGAGAAAAAAAATGAGAAGAATCAAGGAAGAGTCATAACAATTTCAACTTCCCTCATCAAAGATCTCTCAAGATTAAGCACTTGGACCTCACTGACCAAGACTGAGGACTGTATCCACCCATATTTAAATTACAGAGGCAGATGGAGGGAGCTGGGCTTGTTCAGTCAGCAGAAGAGAAAGCCCTAGGGAGACATTGAAGGTCTTTAATACTTACATGGAGCTTATAAACAGGACAGAGACTGACTTTTTACATGGGTAGACAGAGATAGGACACAGGGAAATGGTTTTTAAACTAAATGAAGAGAGATTTAGATTAGATTTTAGGGGAAAATTTTTTCACTGAGAGGGTGGTAAGGTGCTGGAACAGGCTGCCCAGAGAATGTGCAGATGCCCCATCCCTGGAAACGTTTAAGGCCAGACTGGATGGGGCCCTGGGCAATCTGATCTTATGCCAAATTTGGTGGTTGGCAAACCTGCACATGGCAGAGTGAGTCAGAACTACATGATCTTTATATCCCTTCACACACAAAAGTAGCTGGAGAGCATCATACCAAAGCTAATTGAGAACTGCTCTTCAGTACTGGGCAAAGCAGATGCGTATGCTCTCCTAAAAATATCATCCCAGTTTCCAATACAAAACTTAGGAGATAAATTATGTCTTTGCAAATATCTTGTGACCTTGAAATGCTTTTCTATCTGAGGTGTCTATGCAATATTATGTTACATTTTCATCTTCCACGATGTCCTGTGGCAAGAGATGCCACAAGCCTTTCGCAAAGCCACTTTTCTTTAGTGTTGAACTGGTGATTTTATTTATTTATGTCTCTCAGTGGTTGCACTGGAAGAAATGGGGAACGATTCCTTTCCCCCGCTGTTATGTCAGGAGACATAACAATCAAGCTCTTTCTGGATTACTTGCAGCTATTCCTCGACTTTGTCATTTGTGTGCTCTTTCACAGGAGAAATTCAAGTCCCATTTCCTGTTTTTAATAAGGCGCTCCTGCAGAATATGCCATTTAGACAAAGTAGTCAGTCCTACAGATTGTCAAATAAAGTGATAAATGCTAAAAGATAACTGAATATGTCAGTGTGATCTTTTGCCATTTAGCAGTTTAATTAATTCAGGCTCAAGTCATTGGACTGTCAATATAACTAGCAAGTGAAAGAGTAAGAAAAAGACATAAATTGTCAGAAAGAAAGCAGTGCACGGTAAGACAAAAATATTACTTTGTTCAGATACTTATTTCAAGGGTGTATCCACTAATTATGGACATAGATAGACTTGAAATGGACTGAAATCAATTGCTTGCGTTCCATGATTTTTGTGGATGAATCATAGAACCATTAAGACTGGACAAGACCACTAAGATCCTCTAGTCCAACCATCGACCCACCCCCACCATGCCCGCTAAACCATGTCACTCAGTGCCACATCTACCCACTTCTTGAGCACCTCCAGGGATGGTGACTCCACCACCTCCCTGGGCAGCCTGTTCTACTGCACTGTCACTCTTTCTGAGAAGAAATTTGTCCTGGGATCCAACCTGACCCTTCCTGGGTTCAACTTAAAGCCATTACCTCTTGTGCTATTGTTAGTTACACAGGAGTAGAGGCTGACCCCCACGTCAGGACAGCATCCTTTCAGGGAGTTATAGAGAGCAATAAGGCCTCCCCTGTGTTCCTCTCCTCCAGACTGAACAATCCCAGTTCCCTCAGCCACTCCATAACTCTTGTGCTCCAGACCCTTCACAGCTTTGTTGCTGTGCTCTGGACATCCTCCAGGGCCTCAAAGTCTTTCTTGTAGTGAGGGGTCAAAAAAGGAACACACGTTGCAGTGAAACTTGAAGTGCAGCCCCATCAGGGCTGAATACAGGAGAACGGTCACCTCCCTGCTTCTGCTGGCTGCACTACATATGATATGAGTCAGGATGCCATTGGCCTGTTTGCCTCATGTTCAGCCAATGATCAACCAACACCCCCATATCCTTTTCTTTTGTACAGACTTCTAGCCACTCTGCCCCAACCTTGTAGCATTGCCTGGGGTTGTTGTGGCCAAAGTGCAGGAGCTGGCACTTGATCTTGAGCTTCATTCCATTGGTCTCTGTCCGTTAATCCAGCATGTCCATATTTCTCTGCAAGGCCTTCCTGCTCTCAGGGAGATCAACACTTATTCCTGACTTGGTGTCACCTGCAAACTTACTGGGGGAACACTCAATCCCCTCATCCAGGTAATCAATAAAGATATTGAACAGGACAGCCCCCACTACTGACCCCTGGGGACCACCATTTGTGACCAGTTACTAGCTGGATGTAACTCCATTCATCACCATTCTCTGAGCCCATCTCTGCAGCCAGTTTTATACCCAGCAAAGAATGCACTTGTCCAAGCCATGGGCTGCCAGCTTCTCCAGGAGAATGCCTTGGGAGACAGTGTCAAAGGTTTTGCTGAAGTCTAGGTAGACTACATCAACAGCTTTTCCTTCATCCACCAGACAGGTCACTAGATCATAGGAAGAGATGTGGTTTATCAGGCAGAATCTGGCTTTCATATACCCGTGCTGGCTGGGCCTGATCCCCTGACTGTCCCACACATGCTATATGATCTCACTCAAGATGATCTTTCTCATAACCTTTCCTGGCACAGAAGTCAGGCTGATGAGCCTGTAGTTCCCCTATTTATTTGTTCTAAAAAAAAACTTTGCTTCTAATGCAAAAACTGGTGGGGAGGAAAACACCTCTATAATTATTTAATCAGATCTTCAGGGCACTGAGCCTTTTTCAAAGTCAAAAATGATTCTGCCAGGTAGAAGTAACCTGAATTTATTCCCTTAGTTGCTCTCCCAAGCCACTGAACTTCATTATAGATACAGCCCTCTGTCTGTTCCCTTCCATTTTGCTAATTCTTTGGGTAATTCCTTTCTTAAGAAGTGCATGATAGTAAACAACCTTAAACAAAAGCCTGTAATTTGATCTATAGTTAGAGTGAGGACACGGGTACACAAGGGAAGTTGAGTTCAGTTCAGCAGAAAGGTACCTGGGGGTGTTGGTGACAGCAGCTCAGCATGAGCCAGCAGTGTGCCCTGGCAGCCAGGAGGGCAAACTGCATCTTGGGGTGCATTAAGCACAGCATAGCCAGCCAGTCAAAGAACAGATCCTCCTGCTGTATTTAGCACTGGTGCAGCCTTACCTTGAGTACTGCGTGCAGTTCTGGTCTCCACAACATAAAAAGGACGGTAAGGTACTTGAAAGCATCCAGAGGGGGACAGCAAAGCTGGTGGCAGGGCTGGAAGGCGTTTACTGCAAGGAGG
The DNA here is from genome assembly GCA_035772895.1 of Perdix hodgsoniae. Classification (NCBI taxonomy): domain Eukaryota; kingdom Metazoa; phylum Chordata; class Aves; order Galliformes; family Phasianidae; genus Perdix; species Perdix hodgsoniae. Next base: position 250,783 of record JAPSGF010000131.1, read on the forward strand.
GGTTGAGACACTTGGGTTGTCTCGTTGGGAGAAAAGGAGGCTGAGAGGTGCCCTCATTGATCTCTGCAACTTCGTGAGGAGGGAGGTGCTGGTCTTCTGCCTGGTAACCAATGATACAACGCACAGATGGCACAAAGCTGTGCCAGGGGAGGTTCAGATGGGATATCTGGAAAAATGTTCTTTACTGTGTGGGTGATAAAAGATTGAAACGGTCTTTTTAGGAAGGTGTTTGATGCCCCATGCCTGTCAGTGCTCAAGAGGAGTTTGGATAATACCTTTAACAATAAGGTTTACCTTTTCATTAGCCCCAAAGTAATCAGGCTGTTGGAGTTGATGATCTATATAGATCCCTTCTAACTCAAGTATTCTAATTTCTAATTATTCTAATTCTAATCCTAATTAATTCTAATTCTAATTTTACTGTATTAGATGCTGGTGACAGAAGTAGCAGGAAAGCTCCAGGATTGGCCCTCAGGGAAAACATAGTTAAGTGGGAAGATGCTGCAGGAACAGGAAGGAATAAGGGAAAAAATAATGAAATACAACTCTGTAGATGTCAAGGTCAGAAGAAATAGGAGTTGGTGAGGTGCTCAGGGCACTACAGCAAAACCTGCACTGGAACAAGTTTATCCTGAAGTACAGCAACCCATTTAGGAGATCCATGCTGGAGCAAGGAAACGAAATATATAATTTATTTTAAAAAGACAGCATCTTAAAGATCTTAGAATCTAAGCATCCTTTAAAAATGTAAATGTAAACTGTACTTCTAGGAGATAAAACATCACTGGCACATAAAATTCTGTGTTCAGTTCAGTATAATAACTGTAGGGGGAAAAAAGCAAGTTCTTGTAAAGAACATAAAAGGAAGAAATCATAATGCATTACAGTTTTGATTTCAGGAAGAACTGATTGACATAAAGGAATATGTGTACTGGAAACAATCCCAGGGAAGATATGCAGGAGTTAAACAAATATATAAATGACACATAGGAACAAAATCTGAATGGTTTTTATTATAATTTTAGGAATGGTTATTCTTTTGCTCCTCTGATTTCCTCCCCTCCCTTCCTTTCTCCTTCCCTCCTCTCACTCCTACACCCTCTCCTACTCCTACTCCCTCTCCTACTCCTTCTATTATTTTTCTCCAATGCTTTCCTATTTTCTATTCAATATTTAAATAAGAAATGTTAAAAGAACAAATCCTTGTATTTCCTTGGTTGTATTTGCTGTCCATTCTAATTCATTTCTAGAAGGCAAACATAAAGGCAAACATAAAAATTCTTAGTAGAAAGGGTAGATCCGACTAGCTGAACTTCAGAGAAAACAGCTGTTGATTTAACCACTGCTTTGTTGTCACAATACAGTTATTTTATCTGTTTTAATAATAGCATTATAGCTGTTTAAATATGAATGCTTCATTCCAGCTTTACAGTTAATTTGATATAATGTCCCTGTTGAATGAACTCCTATTACATTAGGTGAAATTAAAATTTTCAATTAAAAAAAATAACGTTTTCTAAACAATTCTAAATAAGAAGAGGCATTACAGAACAGTTCTTTATTTGTTTTCTCCAGAGAAGCTAAGGCAGATCACACATTAGCAGGTATCAGCTTACTGTCCTCAACTTAATTTGTAATACACTGAGATATATTGGCTAAGAATTTCTTCCACTGTACTGTGTGAACATTTCTCAAAAATATCAAAGATATTCTGGATAAAAAAAAAAAAACGCACTTACATTTTCATTCTTTTGAATGTAAATTAAGAGCAAGTGTAAGGAAAAAATAACATCATACACATTTATGTTAAGTAAGGATAGGAATGGTAGGAGACTCAAAATCATGGAGATATGTTATGGAAATTAGGAAGGCTCCGGGGCCTTCCTCAAGTACTGGAAGGCCTCATTGTGGCCTTCCAGTACTTGAAGGAAGCGTATAAACAGGAAGGGAATGGCTGTTATGAGGGTTGACAGTGATAGGACAAGGGGGAATGGTTTGAAACTGAGACAGGGGAGGTTTAGGTTGGATATTAGGAGGAAGGTTTTCAGCCAGAGGGTGGTGAGGCACTGGCACAGGTTGCCCAAGGAGGCTGTGGATGCCCCATCCCTGCAGGCATTCGAGGCCAGGCTGGATGTGGCTCTGGGCAGCCTGGGCTTCTGGTTGGGGACCTGCACACAGCAGGGGGTTGGGACTGGGTGAGCACTGTGGGCCTTTGCAACCCGGGCCATTCTAGGGTTCTATGATTCTGTAGGGAAATTGAATTATGTCTGGACAGCTTTTGAGGGTTTGTATCATTTCTAATTGAACATAGTTTACCTTGAAAGCCAAATTGAAAGAAGGATCATGTGCACAACTTATGAGTCTGCTAGTACTGTAAAACATTTATCAGTAATACGTATGGCAGCATACTTTTTCCATACAGTTATTGGTCAGCTTAGACAATATTTTCCTTTTTTTTTAAGAATGTGATTCTCAGTCTTTCTGAATTTGATTTTCCCTCAAGGAGAAGGAAAAAAAAGACAATTTTTGTTATACAGGAGTCATATACAATTACCTAGTTTATTCTGGTTGTGTTGACTGGGAAGAGGGACCAGGACACATTTTTGGAAAAGCTTTAAGCATTATTTTTTTTTTCAAAATCTGCCTAAACGTCCTAATTTTAGTTGTCCTCTTTTCAAGAATTATTAAAATCTAGAGCATGCTGAGATGTCTAAACTGTAGTAGCATATTTTGAAACCGCTCCCTAACGGTGGGCTTCTTGATATCTGTTCCTTAGAGACTAGTCTTGTGGTTTCTATGTAACAGTGAGGACAATTCAATTTATTTTATGCTGATTGCAGGATTAAGGTCTAAATATTTGCATTTGTCTTGTAAGCATTGCCATGTAACATAAATAAATGAATACATTCCTAAAAATTAAATGCTGTTGCATCTAATTCATTTGGAATCCTTTACAGTCCCCAGATTTTATGTTGATTTATTTTTGAGATTAATTAATTTACATAGCTATGTGAGTTTCGTATTTCTTGATAAAGTACACTGTGAGAAGCTAATGAAACTAGTGCACAAGCTTCATTTGATGTGAGACAACTTTAAAACATCTTCCTAGAGACAGGGAATGACATAGAACGAAATTTTTCATGAGTAGGCTGTCTCCAATGTAGAAAGTCAACTCAGAACTCTTTACTGGGATTAAACCCCATTTAACCTCTAAAATGTAGAGGTTAAAGTAATGTTCTGATGGTAGAAAAACGTAGAACATAATCAAAACTAATAGATGCCAGTCTAAGTTATAATTTTCTTTCTGTTGTTTCCATGAAGAGAACTCCTTGCATGTGTCTGAAATGTATGGCCAAATTGAGATTATTCCTTTTATATCCTTTGGAGTTTTTAAGTCACCGTTCACACTGAGAAAAAAAGCGGTGTATTAGGTGTATTTTATGCTTGTGTGTGTGCATGATCCACCTTGCAGTTTTGCATTCAGATGAGTGGCATGCATGCAAAATCATCATTAGTGAGAATTTCCAAAAGGAAAATAATATATGTTTAGGAAAACTCTATAGTAACAACTACATGCTTTCATGTAGTCCTTATAAATTAACTGTTTATCTGCAGATCTTCCATGGCAAGCTACCTTCCACCTCAAAAAATTGCTGTGCTAGTTGTTTGCATGAAATTCACTGACTTCTTTTTCAATACTTCAACATTCTTGATCCAAAGTCATGAAAACACTTTTCTGCAGGATTAAATTAAGGTTTTTTTTCCTATGAAATTTTGTAGTTTTAACGTGATTCTCATTTGCTTAAACAATATTGTAAAGATTATAACAAATTATAATATATATATAAAAATATATATAAAATTATAAAGAAACTGGCAGATTGTGCCATCAAGCACAATATATTTGTTATAGTATTATTTTTTCCATTATTATTTTTCTCCATTATTTTCATTATAACTGACCTTTCTCCTCCCCTAGGTTGCTGGGATTTTTTACACATACAAGCTTGTAATTAAAGCTTTACATACATGAGATGATATGTGTAGGAGAGTATTTATATCAACGTGTCACTTCTAGTCTCTGGGTCCTTTAGACAAAGGATGAGTTAAGTGATGTCTAATTAAAAGTCAGTAATTAAGGCCTTAAAATGCAGAAGAGAAGACAGTGCAGTTATAACTGTTAACATGCAGTTATGACTGGTTCTGCACTGAAATACCTTTCTGGAAGCTATTTTACAGTATCTTTTAATAAAAAACATTAGTTTGGTGTATTATACTGGCTAATGACTAAATTGCTTAGTATTTTCTGCTGATCATCCTTTTAACACCCTCAGTTGCTGCTTAGAGAGGTATCTGCATTTACTATTGACTTCTAATTCAATATTAATTGGTAACAGAGAAAGCTGATCAAAATCATATCAAGGCAAGACTACTCATATCTCAGTGCAATTCTGTGTTGCTATGGTAACTTGAGAGGAACTGAGGTTTTCACCATTACCAAAGTCTAGTGAAATTGCAAACATTATATATTGTTCAATTTATACACACACACCAACGCACTCGTAGACATACCCATGCGCATGCATGCAGACAGAGAACATCTACATGCAAGAATTATTGGCTGTGATGTAAAATGAAGACACTACTACTTTTTGTACCTTACTTGAGCCACTGTGTGTTGCTGAAAAAATAGGCAATTGGCATTTTATGTATCTTATCAAGTACCTCTGTCAATAGATAGATGTCCCTAGAGGTGTTCAAGGCCAGACTGGATGGGGTCCTGGGCAGCCTGGTCTGGTATTAAATGTGGAGGTTGTTGGCCCTGCATGTGGTGGGGGTGTTGAAGATTCATGATCCTTGAGGTCCCTTCCAACCCAGGCCATTCTGTAGTTCTGTGGTTCGAGTAATGTTTTGGTACATTCCTTCACCCATTCCATCTGTATTCTTTCCTATACTTCATCTTTATTTATACTGTTGGTAATAAATAAGTAAGGAGTGGTGACAGAGAGTTTTTTGGAGCATGTGATGCACAAAGGCTTTGGTAAGAATGTTTTTTGTTTGTTTGTTTGTTTGTTTGTTTTCTATTGCAGCACTAATATTCAGAGCAGTCATAAAATTACAGTAGTAAAATGTACACCAGAGACTGGTTTATTCTATTTAAGCTGTATTCTGCTATTTTTGTCCATTGTTGCTTTCCTGAGAACACTTTGTGTACTCAGTGTTGTACACATCCATTATTTCACATAGGTTTGGTTGATTCCGATGATTTTTTTTCATAAAGTTTCAAAATTTTTCTTGTTATTATACCTTTTTATCAGTTATCAGCTTCAGTTTATTTCATTATCATGTCACCACTTAGAGTAATATGAATGGCATCACTGTCAAGCTGTCCTAAATGTTAGGGTTTTTTCTGACTGAAAAAACCCTGAAATTTCCATATAGAAAGCCCAATAATATTATTTAGTAGAGGAAAACCAACACATTTACTTGAAGTCTTTTTTTTTTCTTCCCAATTTCTTAAGCAGTTGCAGTGAATGACAGTTACAGGGCCTGAATATAGTAAAACACAACACACTGCTAAAGAAGGATGGTAAAGAATAGGGATACCACAGAATAATCTGCAAAGATTCTAGACAAATATGTGGCTTGTAAAAGCAGTGAAGAAAAGTTGCTGAAATTTGAAAAGCTTCTTGAGTCTCTGCAGAACCAAAGAAAGTATTTAACAGGGAAATTCAAAGCTGCATTTGCTCTTGCATCACTTGAACATTTATGCTTCACCACAGAGAACTGTCCCAAATCTATCTGTATAAATAGATATGTCTGCCTGCGCCTGAGATTATTTAACTTCTAATGTAAAAAATGAGTATTAGCACATCAGAAATAAGAAGAAAACAGTTTTAAACAAGAACAAAGTATAGAACTCCACGAAAATATGAAAGTCAGAAAGATCTTCAATTGTACTGAAATTATTATATTTTATTATTTTTGTTATCTTATTGCTGGACATTCTGTAAATATAGATCCATTCAATAAATAATATGTAAGTTATAGAAAATTAACTTCCCTGGAAGTACATTTATACATATACAGCTCTATGATTGATAGATAGACAAGATAGTTACTGTATGGTCAGATGATTCACGAATTGCCAAGTTATAAGCATAAGTATACACCATCTGATTTATGTTACAATTAAGTATGCCTTTGAGGGCTGAAAATGAAGGAGGTTGTAAACTTACAGTAAACAGAGGGCTTAAGTACATGTTAGATTTCTTCAAAGTATGTATTTTTATTAATACTATTTAGAGCTTTACTTGAATCTGAGTTGCGTAAATAAAAGAAACCTTAAAAGCAGAAGTGGGTTAGAATTTGGAAATCTGTGATATGCATTTGCTGTAAATAGATTACAGAATGGTGTTAATTGCTTTCATACAATCTCACAACCATAAAGGGAGTACATATGGTACAGGAAATTAAAAAGTCCTCAAATTCTACCCATAATCTTGTATCCAGTATTGATTCTATTTCATTGCAGTTTCACATGTTGCACTATTTGACTTCCGTGGAGCTGATTCTAATTCAGCTTGGTCATAGTTATCATACTGTATATTTAAGACTAGATTATAAGTTATTATCTTTCTTTTCCTTACACTTAAAATGTATTCAGTCTCATAAAGCACCCTTCTTTCCTAAAAAAAAAACAAACAACAACAAAACAAAGCAACTAAACACCAAGACATTGGAACGTGGCTTTCAATGAACATGAAATGTGTTTTTTTAATAAGATGATTTTAAGACAAATAGGTAAATGATAGCTGATAACACATAATATTTTTACTGATTGACGTGCTATATTCTTCATAGCTTAACAAGTTAAGGACAAAGTAAATCACTGATGAGCTGTCAGCCTTCTTGGTGAGCTGTATGAAAAGGACTAGTGGTACCTAAAGGCCAAGGGGAAGTAAGAAGTTCTACAAACACTTCAGTTAGAACTAGGAGGACAAAAACCTGCTAGGGGGGACTCCTTTCATTTGAAAAGGAGAATCTAATGCAACCGTGATTCAGAAATGCTTACTATGTAATCTACGTTGTCTTTCACAATTGGTTTTTAATGAGAAAATCAAATAGATACAGAAAAATTATTGGCATGTTTCTGATCTATTGATTAAACATAGGTAAAGGAATTTGTGAAAAGCAAGTCCACAGATTTGCAGATGGAATGACAAGATTTCCAGTTGTGTTGGTAACCAATTGTTTTTGTATTTTTAAAAGATCAAACAGACAAAATGGAAATTCACCACATCTTCCTCACAATAAGTGTAACTTGAAGACCAGCCAGCTTTTTTTTTGATGTTTGATCACTTTTTGATAAACCATTAGACATAATCCAAAATAAGAGCTCAAAATCCTTTCAGGTTGACAACAAATACTCATCCTTTAATCCAAGTTCACTTTTATGGATTAAGTGCTTTGCAACATCCAAAACCTTTTATCTGATACCGAAAGATTCAGTAAGGTTACTAAAGTTGAAGAATACAGACTTATTTTCTAGGCACAGAACCTGCTGCTCTTCTTCAAACCTTTTCCAGCTGTTGCAGTTTTGTCAGTCAGCTGTTGGAAAGTTGCTGGGCTTTGCTCATACCACTTTCATTAAGGAAGGCACAATGGCACAGAGCTGCGCCATAGGAGGTTCAAACTGAACACCAGGAAAAGAAATTCTTTAATGTGAGGGTGATCAGACTCTGCAAAAGCCTTCCTCAGAAGGTGGTTGATTGTTTGTCAGTGTTTACGAGCCATTAGGATGTCTTAAGTTTTGGTTAGTCCTAAAGTGGGTGGGTAGATGGACTTAATCTTTGTAGGCCACTGAGATGTTCTGTTGTACTCTATTCTATTCCATTTTACTATACCCATATTGTTTATTTAGAAGGAAGTATATTGGCTGCTCTCTGAACTGGAACTGGTCCTGACTACCCGTGTAAGTGTACTGAAAATTTGGGTTCCCATGTGGTGTGGACTGCCAGAGCTACTTTTCCTCAGTAATTGTAGTGAACCAGAAATGCAGTAAAGCATACACACAGCTTAACTGTGAGAGGAAGAAAGAAAGAAAGAAAGAAAGAAAGAAAGAAAGAAAGAAAGAAAG
>JAPSGF010000131.1:258932-290286 GCA_035772895.1 Perdix hodgsoniae
AAGAAAGAAAGAAAGAAAGAAAGAAAGAAAGAAAGAAAGAAAGAAAGCAGGGAGGGAGGGAGGGAGGGAGGGAGGGAGGGAGGGAGGGAGGATTATTTCATTATCTAAGTAAAATATATGATTTTTTTCTCAGTATTTAGGCCAGAATGACTGGATAGCCTGCTAAAGAAAGTCACCCATCCTGTCTCCAGTTTCTGTCACATGTTAGGGAGAATGCACACAGCATGAAAGAAAATACATGTCCATCACAAAACGTGTGCAATGCTTGTATGACATAGTAAGACATGAGCATGTCCTGCAAGATCATGGATCCTTCTGCATTTTGCAACATAAAAGACCTGATCTAACTTACGTGTTGCTGTAGGACTGTTGGGTAATTAAGTGGGAGAGAAACAGGTTGGTAGTTCCTTGGGTCATCCTTTCAACCGTTCTCAAAAATGGATGCAGCATTGCCACTCTTCCATCACCAGGCACTTCACCAAGGGAAATATGTGGCCATCCAGGCCTTCTCTCTTCTCCCTCTTCTTTCCCTTTCCTCTCCCTCTCCTGTCACATTTTTATTTTTTGGAGTCTATTCATTAAGATTTGTAGAAAACAGATGCAGTTCTATTTAATGCATGCAGACTTTATTGCTTATTGAACTATTTTAATTACTTTGAATTTTGAAAAGCTTAAGCTGTTAATGGATTTTGGATAGAATGATAAAAAGAATCTCACACTCTTCACTATTTCCTAGTAATTACTAATTCTGTTTCCATAAGGAGGTTTAATGCTTCTGCCTAAAATTAACCATGCATGCCTTTTAGAATGTGTATTTAAAGGAACTCCTGCTGCTATGGTAGAATTTTATATTGTAGAATCCTTGTAAACATGCAGGAATTAACTTGTACATCTGCTTCGTGTAGTATAAACTTTCTGTTATATACCCATACATGTACATGTGCACTAACACACATGCAATATGTCATCCACCTGCTCAGAGCATGCAAAATTAATCTCACTTATTGTAATAATTTCTAAGCACTCAGGATCACTGTCTACTTAGTAAAGAACATTTTGCTTATTTCTGTCTTAGCATGTACATGAACAAGGTTTTTGCAGCAGAAGAACCTGAATGTCATTTAGGTTTGCCAACTTGAGCATTTTCAGGAAATTACTTTAGTCAGTGTTCTTTTTTGCTATGTACCAAACTGTTTCCTCTTGGCTATAGATGAATATAAAAGATAAGCTTTTGTATCTTCTTTGCCTAATGAATACTTCAGAAAATAATAAGTTTACATATATTTAGTCACCTAGTGCATTATTTGGGTGTTTAGCAGCTTTGATTCCGTGGTATGTCTCATTTTCCTTTGGTCATCGGGCCTCACTAGTCAGTATTGACTCAGGGCAACTTTATTCTTCCTTGTGCCTTCCCTACACTTTTATTTGGCTGATAATTTAGCCATATACAGTAATAGCCTTTAACAGAACCATGTCTTCGGTCCTAAAATGCTATATTTAGAGTTTCAGGTTCGCATAAACTCCGAAGTTGTCTTTTAATTGTCATGTACTATACTATGACAAAAAGCCGTAGTTTCTCTCAATCCATACACATCAGCAGACATTACTATGAGCAATGGCTTAGCATAGATTATTTGACTTTGCACTGGTGTGAGCTGGGAGAATTTATACCTCTACTTCAAAGGAGAAATGAATAGGTAATAAGAAAGAGTTAAAACCTATCTGTAGAACAGACAATCCTTATTTAGTTATAACTACTGAGCTATCTCCTGTAGGAGAGAAGAAAAAATGTACCAATGATAAGAATTGAGATTAGGTGGCTTATTGCTGTGCTATCAGGTCCTGGAGCACCCCTCACCATGTCACAGGTGCCTGTGTTTGAGAACAGATGACACATGTGGGTATGTTCCCTTTTGCTTACAACAGGATTAGTGCACGTAACAGAAGTTTCTATCTTCCTGTCTGTAGTGCTCAATTCAATTCTTAGCAAACTAATCTAAATTACTAATCTAGTAGAAAACTACCACAGGAAAGCAAAACAAAAGATGAAAGCAAAGTAATGTATTTCATTGATTTAATACAGGGTCAGATGGAAACCAAACCTTGTGGCAGGAGGACTTGTGATGAAGCAAGCAGAATGCAAGGGGAGAAAACTTGGAAAAAAAAAAACCAAACAGTTTCATTTGAAGGAGAATTTAAACTTGTCACTGCTCAACAGTGCTTATTTGTGACAGAGCAATGGTCTGGTGTAGCCAGGCATTACAGTTAAAGCTGTCTGTGAGCAGGAATGCCAGGGACAGAAGAAATCCATATGAAGTGTGCAAAGGTTAATTTCTGATATGGGATCCTACTGTCTTGTAACTATCATGGGAACTGAGCCCTTTGGGATTACTTTTGGTAGACAGAACTGGCACTAGGGGTTGCATGGAGCACCAGGTCAGGGTGCCTGATGCAGGTGCTCATGTGATGAGTGCTGACATCGCCTAAGGGATGGAATATCCCTGTGGCCAGCGTAAAGTAGCTGTCATGGTTCTGTCCCCTCCCAAATCCTGGTGCCCCCTCTGCTGGCAGGACAGGATAAGAAGCTGAAAAACTGCAGCAACAACTAAAACAATGGTGTGTTACTGACGTTTTTTCTCCTAAAGCCAAAACACAGCGTCATACCACACTCTATGAAGAAACTCAGCTCTGACCCAGCTGAAATCAGGACATCAGTGCATTGCTCATTCAATGTCTTTACGTTTAATGACAAACATGTTTGATATTCCCCAACGCAGCCTCATCATGTGATTATGAACTCATAGAGATTGTAAATACTGGCTAAAGACAAGCTATTTTTTGAACCGTGTGAATGATTATTAAATTGGACAAAATAAAATCATCAGAATAATAACACACTAAAAAAAATTGAAAAGAAAAAAAAAAGTTATTCATGGTCTTAATTTCACTCTTGTTTTCCTATATTTTGTGTTTCTATTGGTCACAATACAAAACCTCAAGGATTTGAATGCATCCTTACTGATAGACAATTTGTTTTATAGGAATGTGAAAATATAAGAATATATAGGAAGTACAGTGGAATATATAAAAAATACCAGGAGCTAATTTGTACTCGGTATTATTCAAGAGAATTATACTGTTTTATTACCCTTTACTTTACATAACTATTAACAAATCAGAGAAGACAAAGATTCTTCCTCTACAAGAAGGGTAGCTTAGCATAAGCAAAATCCTACCAGGAAAATCTATTAGCAAAGCACACAATGTAATAACCTAGATGCTCATTTCTTATCGTCTAAATAGGCTTAATATTTTCCAACAGCCACATATGGTCATTTCTTTTGATTCTAATATTGTCCTCTCTCTCAGTTGTTCCTAGGGGTCACTTTAGTGCAGATAATTGAGCTACAGTTAATCCTGCATATGTTGTTCTAGATTAGTTGCTTTCTGTTGCATACTTTCGTCATAGTTCACTTGTGCTGTGGCTCACTGTCAAACACCCAATTCCATGTGATCATTCGTTAAGTCTCGCATGAGCACATTGTATTTATTACTCACTAAGCAGCTATAGGATAATGTGACATCTAATAAACCTGATTCCCTTTAAAAAGCTACTGTGCTCTTTTATTAGCTTGCGCTGCTCCATGGGCAATAATAAGGCAGTTTCAAAGAAAATTACAGTTTTATCTTTAGAAATGGAGTGGTGGTTTATTATATTGGGTGGTGTTCTGTTTTTTAATGTTGCTTGTTTGTTTCTGTTGGCACTTTGTTGTTTTGTTTGCTTGTTTGTTTGTTTCTGGAAGGGGCAGCAATGAGAGATGGACTCTAGGTGTCCATCACAGAATGAAACATCTGCTTTGCCTGTTACAGTCCTGCAAAGGACAATAATGCATAGCTGTAAGAAATGCTAAGCCAAAATCAAAAGCTGAGATCTGTTCAGAGCTCAGAGGATAAAGCAGGAGTAATCTCAGCGAAGATACCCACATCTGTTGTGAACATCTTGGTAAAGATACTGTGGGAGGAAGTTAGAAGCTAATTTTAGAATAAGTTTCACACTAAATGACATCTGGATCATGTTGCTTCACTGTTGCTAACTGAGATTTCAACTTCTTTTTTCTATCATCAATTAGTAGAAAACATTTCTGAAGTTAAATGTGCTTCTCACTTTTTCACAGAGGCATTAAAGTGTGCTGAGATGTTGGTGAAGAAAAGTCAACTTTTTTAGTGCCTCAGAGACTGACTGAATGTGAACTGTGGCTGTAAGCAGAACAGAGATGAAATCTATTGAAATTTCTTACAGTCAGAAATAAAAATCCAAGGGTATGCCTCTGAAGGAGGACACTACATGCAAGGCAATTAAAATGTAAAAAGAAGACTGTGTTTGCTTTTGCAAATTTTCTTTTCCTCTTCAAAATGCTTGTAAGTACCTTATTGAAGGCAAAACACATTAAGTCATTATTAGTATTACAGTGACAGCCGCTCAAACATGTCATTCATCCACCTTGTATAGAGATGGAAGAGCGACAATCCCAAATGGTATGGGCTTAGCTTTTAGCTGCACTGCTTCTGGGGCTGTGACTGACAGCAAAGACACACTGAAGGAAATTTTAGTTGAAGTGCAGTGGCAGCGAAGCTTTCATTGTATTAATGTCAGTAATAGTGGGAGGGCAGTCATTTCTTTTTATGGCTCTATTGAAAGTTTTACTGTGTGATGTAGGAAGCAAAACAGCACTGGCTGTTGCCAGTAGTGTTCTGAAAGGTAACTGGTAACATCCGAAATAAGTTTGTCTACTTCCTGGCTTACAGATGGGGAAGCAAAATATTTATAAATCTGTCCCTGAAATGTTCAGTGTTGCCCTAATAATGCATCGTGATGAATTACCCCATTCACTGTGTTCAGCTGACAAAACTGAGGCACAAAACTTGCTTGGTCGCAATCCATCATAAATTGGTAGCTATTCAAAACAAAGCAAAACAAAAAGTGTAGCCTGATTTCCTCTGAATCTCAAGCTGTATTTCACTAAGTTATTCACAAGAATTCAGTAACTTCAGTATCAGACATAAAATATAATTGATTCTTAGGTCTTTAATTCTAAAAATTCTTCTTTCTTTTTTTTTCTTTCTTTTTTTTTCCCCTCAGCACCTCCATAACAATCAAGGTTTAGACTTTAGCCATTGATTTTAATACCGAAAAAAAATGTATTCCCTAGCTATGTAAGTGAGCATTGCTAAGACTAATGAACTGCAGATCTTTTGCAGAACTGCTTGAGCAGATCTTCTTGAAAAAACTCCAGACTTAGTTTAAAAGCTTCAACTACTCCCAAATTTCATTAGGTGGGCTATTTCAACAGGTTTTTTTTTCCAAATTTTAGTTATTATTGGTTTGGTGTTGGTTTCCGTTTGCAATTATATATTCTTGCTCTATTGTGAATCAAGAAATAACATATAGCAATTCTAGAGATGCTGAACAGAAAGGAGAGCAACCCATGCAGCTTCTCCTAATATGAAAAAGGAATCAAATTTGATGGATGTTGTTTACATCTCCCTAACAGCCCTAAAGGCATCTCATAGTTTTGTGATAAGAAAATATTTCCTTGTCAAGAGACATTAACATCTGTTTTTTGAGTAGTTCAGTCATTGCATGCTTTGTCTGACAACTCCACGTAGTGTGGCTTGATGGATAACTGAATGATGGGCTTCAAAAAGTGTCCACATAACCTTCTAACTGAAAAACAAAATGAAGATCCTTATTGTTTTCGGATTTCATTGATACTAAAACTATAAGTAGGGACTGTCATTCTTCAGCCTATTGTCTGCATCTCTTTGTTAAAGTTATCATTCCCACCTCATAATTTGCTAACATCTCAGCCATTGAGTACAGTGGCTTTTGGAAACATATTGCAAAATTAAGGAGATTCAGCAATATTCGATAGAATAGAAAAGATCCACTGTTTGCTGAAACTTATCTTGTGCAATCTCAATCTTTAGTTAATCTCTAAAATTAATTATTTTTACACTTTAAGAAAGGTGCTGAAAGAGTATATTCTACCGAAAAAATATTTTGCAATTTTAGACATAGAAAGCTCCTTACCAAATGTCCTTAAAAAGCTGCCTTTATTTCCTTTCATCTTTGCTGCATCTCAGTACTCAGCCAATCAAGTAGATGCATCAGGAGGCTGGGCTGACTGAGCAGAAAAACATAGTCATAAGCTCCACTGCAATAAGAAGATAAACAAGAATTAGTATCAAGGACAGGTCATGTAGGAAGAACATAGAAATGCTGTTATGGACACGAAGGGATAATGCTAGTAGAAAACAGAGGTCAGCTACAGTTGAGACTTGTGAGAAACTCAAAGGCAAGAAGAATTGTGATTAATGCTACATGAGCTGTAGAAGGATGAACAAAGAAAATAGGGGCTTGCTGCCAAATGGGAAGCATGAATTTGTGACAGCAGACTTAGAGAAGACAGAGGCAATAAATGCTTTGGCCCTCACTGACAAGGTCTCTCACACTTAAAGCCTTGAGAAAAAGTTCAGGAGCAGAGGAGCTACCAGCAGCGGAAGAGGATCTGTGCAGGCCGAGATCTCTTCAGGAGCCCTCACAAGTCTCTGAGGCCAGATGGGCTGCATCCAAGCACTGCAAGAAAGATTGCTGCTGTTGACTCTCTCTGATGGTACAGAGGTGACTCCTAGATGACTAGAGAAAGCTAAGTGGTACACCTGCCTCAGAAAAGAACAAAGGCGTGATCTAATGCAATACAGCCTAGTCATCCTTGCCTCGGTCTGCTGGGCAGTCTATGAACACAGCTTGCTTCTGGCATATGAAGCAAGGACCAGGATGTAGGAATGAGCCAAGAGGGCTCTCATGAGGTTTGAAACAAGCTGGTGATTGACTGGCTGGGCAGTTTGCTGAAAAGGACCCGAGGGCTCCTGGCTGACCCTGACTAAACATGTGTCTGTAGTGTGCTCTAGCAGCAAAGAAAATCAACAGTACTTGGTATGAACACTGGCACTGTCATCAAACTGGGAGAGTGAGTCCACTTTTGCCCTTGCTCCCTATATTGTGGCAGAAAAAAAGTAACTAGCAGGAAAATCAAACATTAGAACAAATTGTAGGAAATACTGTGACTGGTGTATTGGGTGTCAGTGGCAACAGTTCATTCTCTTTTGTCCAAGATAATTAGACGTAGTGATTTAACCCAGATGGAGGTTAAACACCTCCCAGTGAAATGAGGGTAAGAACTGGGGGAAAAAAAATAGAACTTGTGGGTTGAGATAAAAATTATTTACTAACATGGAAATGAAGAGAGAAATAATAGTAAATGTATATATATATACACACACACATACATACATATATATATATATGCACACAAGTGATGCACAAGCAATTGCTCACCTCCTGCTGAGCAATACCCAGCCAGTCCCTGAGCAGCGGCTGCCCCCCACAGCAACTCCCGTAAGCTTTAGATTTTTTTCACACGATGCCATATGGGGTGGAAATCCCAGTTTAGAGTAACTGTCCTGGTTCTGTCTCCTCACAGCTCTTTGTGCATCTTCAGCCCCCTCACTGGCAGGACAGGATGGGAAGCTGAGAAACTGAAACATGCTCGGTTCTGTACAGACTGCTCAGCAACATCAGTGTGTTATCAACACTGTTTTTCTTCTAAAGCCAAAACACAGCATCATACCAGACACTATGAAGAAAATAACTCTATCCTAGCTGAAATCAGGACACTGGAAAAGTGATCTCCCCGTCTTTATCAACAATATGGGTAGGCATCTGGTGGCCAGTCAAACTCAACCCAATACAATTGGGCAGAGCCCTGAACAGCCTGCTGTGTTGGCCTTTTTCTGAGCAAAGTTGGACTTGGGATACCTTCTATTTTCTTCCAGATTGAATCACTGTATGGTTCTGCTCCTTTCCTCCAACCATATAGTTTTGGTTTTGTTCAATACATTATTTTGCTCCCATATTTCCAATTCCTCTCTTTTTTTTTTTCCTCTTGCATGTGTTTTCCTTTACTCAGACCCTTTGTGTTGTGCTCTAGTCATTCATTCAGAAAAGTTACCTATTTGCATTCCCCTTTCAGTACTTATCAAGAGCCCTTTCAGTATAAAGTAGCGTCTTCTCACATATTCAAGAGCAGATATGTAGCTTCAAAAGTAATTTTCTTTTATATGTGGAAGAACTGAATCAAATTTTGGGCTGATGTGAATTCCAATAAAATTATTGTCAATTGGCATAACATAATGCATACTTGCTGTTGCATTTAGATTGCAAGAGATGTAAAATCCTGATGATTATTCTCATGTAGTATAAGATAATATGGTTGTGTTTTACCAAATGCTACAGTTGAATTTTGTTTCATTCTTTCATTTTTTAGGTGTTTCATTGCAATGACCTTTTATTCATTTCTTGTTCATACAACACTATTCTGTTGGGTACTACAGAATAATGATGTTTTCCAGAACATATCTTTGAAGCATAATTGTTTTTACTTTCAGCTGTTTGTCAACTAAAAGAGTTTCTTTTGTCGACAATGCAAGTGATGGGTGGAATTGTAAGGTGTAACTCATTAAATCCGTGGGACAATAGGGTTACAAGACTTGTATACGATAAAGCATTGCAGCTGTAAAGAAGTTAATGTTTTTGTTCATAGAAAAGATGGTTATACTACATATAGGTTATATTTACTCTATCCTTAGTGGCTTTTATTTTGTCTCCAAATTACACTTTGTTGTCTATTCCTGTTCACAGTTTTATAGGTAAAAGCTAGCAGCGCTTGCTTAAGTTGTATTCTTTAGCTACAACTGGATGGAAAAACATATATAGGAATTCATTCATGTTATTATTTCTGTCAGAAATTCTGTAGGACCTCCTTCAGTACGTTCTGTGCATCGTGTCTCATGTAGAGGTATACAGTAGAACAAAAAGGCTGCCTTGAATTTGGTTTAGATTATTCATGTCATCCACAAATAATACACACTGGTTAGTCATACACTTCTTTAGTCCTCAGTGTAAATCATTCCTTTCAAACAATGAGCCCTCTCATGAGACTGCATGATGTGAGAATGGATATATCTTTCTTCTTACAGGGAAGCAGCATTACTCTGAAGAAAACGAATAGCAAAACAGAGTGCATGTGGCATTTTGCTCTTGAATGCAGAGGGAATATGGTACAATGCTGCGTAAAATAGCACTGACCAGTCTCTGCAGTGGTGAAAACTATACTGTTACACCAGTGCAGTGATGTTTATGAATTCACTTGCTCTACAGAAATGCGTGTCTCATTAAACTAGGCAAAATCAAAATCGTTGCCTTTGTAATGCACTACTTATGGAATTTATTAACTATTTATTAACTAAAAATCGATTTGGAACTTTTGAAAGGATTTCTCTATTGTGCTCCATTACAAGTTATGTTTGTTTGGCAGTTAGTTAATAAAAGTGGCCTAAGGAAGACCAGGACATACCAAACATATTTGAATGAGTGTGTCACACTTGAGGTATGACTCCCAGTGAAACAAGGAGAAAGACAATTGAATTTTGTAAAAGAATTGTTGGCATGCAGTGGTCACCGACAATAGCACTAATCAGAGGATCTCACAGAATAAAGGAATATTAGCCAGAGGAACTTCACAGAATGGCTATGAATACACATGGAAAATTAAGATGTCTGAAATATTAAGTTTTATATTCTAGGGCTGCTCCAA
This sequence comes from Perdix hodgsoniae, assembly GCA_035772895.1. NCBI lineage: Eukaryota > Metazoa > Chordata > Aves > Galliformes > Phasianidae > Perdix > Perdix hodgsoniae. The sequence goes on from JAPSGF010000131.1 coordinate 268,649, forward strand.
AAGTAATGCCTCCTGTTTTATGACGATGGAAGCAGATGGTGGTGGTATGGCAGTAGAGCCTGAACCTTCCACCTGATATCCCACTGTGTTTGGTTGTTATGTGACAGTGGCAGCAGAGGGGCAGTCTGACAGAATGGCACCTGACGTTGAAGTGCAAAGGTGTGTCCCTGAGTTCCTCCATGGCAGAAAAAATGGCACCCACTGACATTCATCAACATTTCCTGAATGTCTGCAGAGACCTAACAGTGGATGTGGACACAGTGAAGTGGTGAGAGGTGCATTTCAGCAGCAGTGACAACAACAGTGGGTCACTTTGATTGATGCTTATGAACCCTGTGGATTGCAGCATGCAGCATCCACAGTTCATCACTGGTGAAAATGCATGGCTACTGGTGGTGACTGTGTTGGAAAATCATATTTTGTAGCTGAGAATTTATCAAATAGAGTTATTGTGATCTTTATATCTATTGTAGTTTTCATGGAAATAAATAGGAGACATTAGTTTCAGAGCAACCTACATATGTATTCAGAAATATATTACAAAGTTATTAATTACACTAGAAGTTGAGTATGAGTACATTTATTTTCAACAGTGCAAACATAGCCATAATTGAGCACTATGATTTTTTGTTGTCCTTTCACCATGTCATGGTTTAATACTTTTGTAATTCTGCTATTAGTATTCCACATCACAACATCATGTAAAGTATGGATAGTTCACAGAAGAAAACTACATTTCCCAGAGGACATCACGGTCAGGAGATAAGTCACGGGACCAGGACAGTATATAATCTCACTCCCGTGACTGATATCACACACTCTCCCGGATCCTTTGGAGCGTGGGGTGCCTTCCAGCCGTTTCGCCTAGAGCTTACAGTAGGCCTTTCGGTTTTTGGGACTCACTCTCTCTCTCTCTCTCTTTTGCTTAATTACAATTATATTGTATTATATTGTATTATTCTGTATTCTGATTTAGTATTTAGTAAATAAGTGTGCCTCCTTAGATCGCTGCCGCTGTTTTCTTTTCCCATTCCCTTTTCCCCTTCCCTTTTTGGGCCAGCGGCCCTTTTGGGCCAGCTGCCCCCCTGTCACGGGCACAGGTAGATCTTGCTTAACCCGCGACACACCAAAAAAAAAAAAAAAAGAAATGACTGTGAATAAGGAAACAGAAATCACCATAAAAATACATAAATTAAAAATATTTTTCCTTTAAGAGATTATTTTCACAGAAAATATTGCAGACAGCTTTTCTCAGCATCTGAGGAGAGCATCATTGTTATATTCATATCTCAGCACGGTCAGTTCTGCAGGCTTCATATATGGCTCTTGCAATTTGATGAGTTGGTTATTTCCACTTTAAAGCCATGAAACTGATTCATTTTTCTCTATAAACTAGAGTACAAGAAGTATATTTGAAGAAATCAGCACTAAAAATGGTCCTGGCTTAACTTCTACTTATTTAGTTCAGTTCCTTCTCAGTGAATATAATAAATTTTGTTATGATTTCATACACATGAAGAGGAGCATTTCCATTTGTTTTCTTTACGGGATCAATCTCTGACAATGCAGTGAGATACTTCCTGAATATGTAGTGATCAACAGGATCTGTCTTGAGTAGCTTACCAGGAATGGGAACAAATATGATGGCAACCAAAATATGGTTGATTAAGAGAATGTTGATTAAGAGAAGGACTTTTAATTTGAAAATGCACTGAAATTCTTTGGGGGGGGGGGGTGGATAATATTAACTTTATCATATAAAAGAGGAAAAAATTCTAAAACTGTAACTGTTTCTTTCCAGTTTTTTTTTGTGTCTTGCTTTCCCTTTAGATTGCCTATCAATTTTATAATCACATTTTTATAATGTGAGTCTTCACAGATTATATTTACAAATCCTATACAAGAAAAAGCTGAAATAATCTTAGAAAACAAAAACCAACACCATTTGTCATTCATTATAACAATGAGATTTTTGATGGTACTGCATCAAATCAGAGTAGCTACTGAGTTCAAAAGAAATCACTTTTTTTTTTCTGGAAATCATAGATGGCAGGGTTTCAGATTTTCTTTTTCTGGTCAAAAGTATCTCCTCAGGTTTTATTCTATTTGGTTTTGTTTTTACAGGTTTTGCCATTGACATTTTTCTAGTTTGATTAATTTTGTAGTTTCAAACTTACTTGTTTCAGTGATGTAAGCTGGAGGACATGGTCGTTTTATTTTCTGTCTTTTTCTGTCATATGTACATACAGTTACTGTGGTAAACAGAGGATGTAAGAACTGAGTATTAAAGAAGCAGTGTCACATTTTCCTTCCTCTGCTGTAGCTATTCCTTGTTATTCTGTTTTGTTTCGATGTACACATTAGTAGGTGAGTGCATTAATTGGGCCAGAATTCCAGCTCTTAGCACTGCTCTGAGATCTGGTTTCAGTCCAAGGTAGCTCTGTTTTATGTACAAGGAATGAAAAATCCTTTTTGTTTTGCACCTGTAAGATATGGAATCAAATTACCATTAGCTTTTCTCTAGGCTCTAATTTTAAATCCTGTGATGTAACAAACTTCATGTTAACTCACTTTCAGGTAAGGGCTGTCACATTAGCCAGAATCAGATGGTGTGAAGCTGTTTTATTTTCACTCAGGTGAAACTGTCACTTAACATAACTGTAGGGTGAATTTCAAATATTGCAGATGCTCCATCTGCTTGGATATTAGATTTCTGACAATTACGTTTAGAAAAAAGACTGTAGGTCATGGGAGGAGGATGCAGTGAAAACAGTGTCCTTGTGATGTGCCAGAAGCAGAGGGCAAATGATTCTTAATTATAGTTTATTTTATTGATTATCTACAGCGAAAGGAATCAAGGACTTGTAAGAGTTTGGCTATCATGACAAACAAACTTGTTTTTTTTTCTTCTTATTTCAATGTTAAATGATTCAGATAGGAGTGACAAGCCTGTGTAATTGCAGGTTCATGGGGAGAGGGATGGAGGAAATGCTGTCTGTATTCTAGTCATACTGAGACACTGAGATATATGCCAGTGTGTATTTCTGTAATTGTGATTATGTTGGAAATCAAATCAATCATCTTCTACTTATATATACATATATTTTGCAAATAGTAAAATGTCCATTAACTTTTTAAAGAAACAAGTGCACCAAGGATAGAAAAAGATGATTAAAATGATTGTTTCATTAGAAGTTTTAGTGTAATGAATACAGAACTTCCTGAACATATTGCTAAAAAATATGACAGGTAATTAATAAATTGCAACTGTTGAATCAACAAATATATATATATGTATTTATATATAAGTATATATATTTACTATACCACACACAGTTAAAGTAGGGTCCCATTGAATGAGATCTCAGTCAAGCTGTGTTTAATATTTAGTAGAATCTCATCAGATGATTAATATGAAAAGCTTGAATGTTTGTGATCAGATTCAAAACTCATTAAAACGATTAATTCATTGATTCCTGTTTTTTTCCATCAGCTTAAGTTTGAATTGCTACCTGAACCCTTTCCTTCCTACAAATATGAACTTTTTGGATTGGAAGCACAGGCAAGTATGGCCTACATACTGACATAGGTTAAAATAGCCACACACAGTTCCTATTGGATATAATAACCACATTTGTAGTAATTCCTTGTGGCTAAGGTAAGAAAAGTCTTTTGGATCTCATAGCGGGCAGAGCAAAGATTGGCTGCTATCAGAGATACAACGTGTATTACCACTGCTTTCTAGACTTTCCAGTTTCAGGAAACAATTTCTCAGTCACCATCTTCTGTTGACTTGCTACTGCTGGGGAGACTTTTGCTTTTTTCAGCACAGATAAGAAGATTCTCAGGAATATTTTTCTAGGTTAGAGAACAATGGCTTATACTGTCTTCAACTGAGAGCTGCTCAGAGCACTGTGCATTTTTTTCAGCTGGTGTCTGGGGAGCCACTATCTTAGAAGCAGCAGACCACAGTGCAACAAAGAGTTGTTGAGAACGATCCAGAAACTCTGCTTGAAATTGTGTGGGACGGCTTGAGGCTGAACAGCAGTACTGTCTGTGCACATGATTTTGCAGTTGTCTGCAATAAATATTCCTGACATATGTGAGGTCTCAGCCAAGACAGAGTTCGTGAGAGACAAAGATAACTTCTTTTCTGGGAGGTATTTTGTAGGTAAAACACTCAGTCATCAAGGAGCATGAAAGGAATCAGGAGTCAGTGCAGCATCAGAGAGCTTGAATGGGAGATGTACAAGATCTTCACAAAGATCTTGCAGAAGGAAGAGCTTGAGACCTGCAATGTGAGGAAGAATGGTCAGTTGAAGACTATCCTAATATGAGTCAGGGCTGAAAGTAGGTAGGGAAGACTGAAAAATGAAGATTTCTGGCAACAGAACAATGATTCCTCCTCCAAGCACAGTTCTGTAATTGCAGTATAGATACAGTAGTGTGGGAGCAGGCAAAGAGGAACAAAACCTAGTAGAGAAAGCATCAGAACCAGCTGGTCCCAATCAAACCTGCTGTATGAAGAGGAAGATATTGGAGATAATCGCTGTAGTCCTACTCCTGTGGGGCATAAGGACACCTATCTGCTGAACTGACTTGTGTTAGAGTGGATCAGCTTCATTTTGGGGTTTGGATCTGGGAGAGAGGTGGCTGATTTTTGTATGGTCCTCAAACAGTTCATCCTCATTGCTAATTCATACTGTTTGGATGACCCTGCGTGTATCAAAATGACTACAGTGTTGTGCAGGCAGACATGAAGGGCATTAAGTACTAGGTGAGGTAACTCCCTTATCCTTCAGGTAAAGCAAGGTTTTGCTGCGTTTTGCTAGGAATGACAAATCCAGTGGGTCAGCACTTGGCTGTGTGGAAACAATCCTGCCCCTGTACTTGGCATTGGTGAGGCCTCACCTCGAGTACTGTGTTCAGTTTTGGGCAGCTCAGTACAGAAAGGACTTGGAGGTGCTGGAGCAGGTCCCAAGAAGGGCAACAAGGCTGGGGAAGGGCTTGGAGAATATGGCCTTTGAGGACAGACTGGAGGAACTGGGGCTGTTTGGTCTGGGGAAGAGGAGGCTGAGGGGAGACCTTATTACTGACTTCTAGTATCTGAAAAGTGATTGCAGTGAGAGTAGGGTTGGTCTCTTCTCACTGGTGACAGTTAACAGGACGAGGGGAAATGGCTTCAACTTGCTTCAGGTTAAGTTTAGGTAGAATATCAGGAAAAGCTTATTTACAGAAAGGGCTGTTAAGCACTGGAACAGGCTCCCCAGGGAGGTGGTTGAGTCTCCATCCCTGAATGTGTTTAAAATCCATTTGGATGTGGTGCTCAGGGACATGATTCAGCGGTGGGTTGTTAGAGTTAGGGTAGGATGGTTGGGTTGGGGTTGGGCTTGATGATCTTGAAGGTCTTCTCCAGCCTGAGCAACTCTATGACATATTCAACAACCACAGAATGTTCTTCAGAAACAAGGACTGCCAAGCAAGGAAGGTATCCCATCTAACAAAGCAGAAAAAGAGCACTGTTACAGATGGACTTGGTTGCCAAAACATCGAACTGGCTTTGCCTGGGGAAAAATTCTCACAACCTGAAGTGATGTGAAAGCATGGGGGACAATGTGATGAGAAATTATCACAATTATCCTGTCAAAGCAACACATTCTCTTCATGAACTTTGAGTTAATACCTAGAATTTGGCAGTCAAGTGGATTTTGTCATCTCCAGGGACTTTTGCAGCCAAAATGATGTCATGCCATTAAGTTGTGGGATGAATGAAAATTTAAGAGATCTAATCTGTTGAACCTTAAATTTATCTCTAGGTTTAAAAGCTAAATTTGTACATAACAGAGCCATTCATTTGTTGAAACTAGTTTTATAGAGACATACATATTCTTAGAGATAAGATATCTATTAGGTAATTAGAGATCACTGGGATGAGAATATTCAGAAAGAAATCAAAGTAGATTTAAACTGAAAAGTAAGACTTCAGTTCTTTGTCATTACACATTTTCATCAGTGTGTATTCAAAGGAGATAATACTTTAGAAGCTTTTCTGAAATTAGCTAAGAGAATGTAAAGTCTGATGCTGTGCTTTTCTTCACTGAGGGCTGCTGCAGTTCCTGATGGCTTTAGTTGCTGAAGTTGGGCTCTTTGATGATGGAAGTCAAAACTGAAACAAGCATTTTCTTTCCCCTCTTTCCTATCAGTTTGAGATGGCCTCCTTCACAAGACAATTCAGGCTCTAACCATTTCTTAACCTTTGGCTTCTGCTCCCCCAATTCTGTTCTGCCCAGGGATGAAATGTTATTTTCCTTGTCTGTGGCAGCTGCCCACTGTGCTGCTTTTTTTGTTTTGAATTCGATGTTTGATTTTGTTTGATTTTGTTTTTCTTTTAGCTGCATCTTTTATTTTGCTAAAAGGCAACTTTTTTCCACTTCTTGAGATTGCATATCCTTAATGCAGCTCAGTAATTAACCGGTTTGCAGTCCTGGGCTTCTGTTTTGAGCCCGTGCCCATATTTGTAAGGCGTTTGCTGTTATCTCACAGCGAAACTGAGCACTGTAACAAGAGACACGATAACAAGCTCTGTTTCACACAGCAAGTTGGTAACAAGCCTGACAGAGCAGGACAGGAGACAAGCACAGATAGCATAGTTAATGGAAGACCTGAGGCCTTCCTAGCAGAGGCAGTGGTATTTTTACTGAAACACTTAACAAAGATTCTTAGATATTCTTCACTAGCAATGCTGTGTTAGTAGAATTAAGCTCAAAACAAGCCATTATTACTCTAATAGTTACCATTATAAGCTAATATTAATTAATCGTCCGTAATGCTTCAGTGTTTGGGTGAAATAGTTCTCTGCTTTAGTATACTGTGTGTCCAGTTCCAGATGTCAGCAGTGGTGTCTTTTAGCTCAGAGGGGTGTCATTAGCAGTCTGGCCACTGCAGATTCCTCCTGTTGTGATTCTCAATAATTTTCCTCAAAGCTGCTAAGTAAAAAGGCAATAGCTAGTAATTAACCTAAGGCTCCTTAGCTTTAGATCTCTTATGAACTATCCGTGTCCCGCAGTTAACCAGAAGCAGCAGCCTTGTATTCTAAAAAAATACTTTCTCCCTCCCGTTATCCACACTTTATTATTATTTAGAGATGCATTAAAAAAATAAAATGAACAAAGAAAGAAAAAAGAATACAGACAGATTAAAAAAAAATAAAAGGCAGCATGTGAGCTATGAAAAGCAGAACTGAAAAAGAAATTGTGAAATACTGATTAATGCACTTCACAGATACTCATCTGTGAGTAGGAAAAACTCTCACTGAGCTGACATGCGTGTTTTCCCCAAAACTGGTCATTTCAGATTAGTGGGAGTCTCATAGTTTATTTATTTATTTTTCCTCAAGGAGGATATCTGTATTAAAATGTGGAAACGGTTTCCTTTTGTTAGGAAAACAACAAAAAAAGTGCAGAAGTTCTTCATGAAATAAAAGGCTATTGATTATGCCACTGAACTTCTGACTATGTTGGAAAATAGTATTTTGTGGCTGAGAATTTGCTCTATCAAAGAGAGTTATTGTGATCTTTGTATCTATTGTAGTTTCCATGGAAATAAATATGAGGCACTAGTTTCAGAGGAGCGACATACAGGTCCTAAATCTCCTGAGCTTATGGTTTTGACACCAGCGTAGTTATAAATGGTCAGCCAAAGCCATGATATGGGGATATCGGGGCAGAGCTCAGAAAAAAGGCATTTCTTTATAATCTCTTCTGAAAGATTTTAAAGTACCTTTTGGTTTGAATGCTGAATCCAGGACTGGGAGACTTCATAAAAGATGGATCGGCGGGACATGACTGCTCAGGGGTGATTGCTAGTTTCCTGGCAGTTATTTAGGAAGCGACTACAAAACTCACCAGTGAATATTGATAATAATGTGATGATGTGCTGGCAGTGGCTAAGTTTACTGTATATATTTTGTGTGGTCTTTCTCAAGCGCTTTCTGCCAAAAAAAAGAAAAAAAGTGGAATATGTCAAGTTCCTACAAAATGCATTAACATTAGTGCAGTAGGCTTATAAGAGATTTTCAAAGCATTCAATTCTGCTCTACATTAGCTTATCCAAAGAAAAGATGATTCTCTTTTACTTCCATACGTTATCTATCTCAGTTTCTAGACGTGAAAAATAGGTAGAGTTCTAAGTTGCTTTTTAAGTTCACAAAACTCATCTGTATTTTGAACTTAGTCTATTTGAAGCTCATACTTGCAAAACAAACACACATCTAAAAAATTCTGCTGCATCAATAATTTTCATGTCTTTTATGTTCACATCTGCAATACTTCATTATATAGTACTCTCTGAATTGGAATTAAGATTCTTTCAATAAGACCTATACCCTGATGTGATAAATAGGTAGGATTTTGTTATATTGGTAACTGAGTTACGCACTGATTTTGTTTTTCTCTTTGACCTTGTTTTTTAAGATTTGCTTTCTATTTCAATATCTGTTTAAATACATAGATTAATTTTCACTGTTGGTTTGCTAATAAATTACATTCTTCAGGGTAAATTTATATTAATTTAATTGCTTTTGACATCAAGATATTTAAAAATTCTCTTTTCTGCATAGTAGAAGAGAGACATTTATGTAGTTGAGAGATCTAAATTTTACTTCGTACTTGCTTTGCAACCAAAATCTCATACAACATATGCAAAAGACAGACATAATTCCTTAGCTTTTGAAAACAGCACAAGTAATCGCATTATGTACCTAATGAGGTTACTTAAATGAATGTTAATCTCATTTCCTCTGAAGGACATTTAAAACTAAATTTCATACCTTAAGGTGAAGATAATATTACCTAAGAGGTGTTTTTGGAGGTGGTTGTTTGTTTTTCAAGTCCTACCCCTCTGCTAAAGCAGAATGCCTAGAATAGATTGCATGGGAAAGCATCCAGACAGGTTTTGAATATCTCCAGTGAAGGACACTACAGCTTCTCTGGGCAACCTGTTCCAGTACTCTGTCACTTTCAAAGGAAAAAAAGTTCTTCCTCATTTTCAGATGGAGCTACTTGGATTTGTGACCCTTGCCCCTTGCCTAACTCTGGCACCACTGAAAGGAGCCTGGGTGCGTCCACTTGGCTCCCAACCATTACATATTTATTAGCATAGTGAGATCCCCTCTCATCCTTCTCTTCTGTACCTAGACAGCTCCAGGTCTCTCTTTGTATGGGAGACAGTCCAGGTCTTGATCATCTTTGCAGCCCTCCTCTAGACTTTCTCTAGAAGATCCCTGTATTTCTTGAAATGGGGAGCCCAGAACTGGACAATTTATTCCAGATGTAGCCTCCCCAGGGCAAAGTAGAGGGGAGGATCACCACCCTCAACCTGCTGGCCATTCTTTTTCTAATGCACCCCAGGATCCCATTGGCCTTCTTGGCCACCAGGGCACACTGCTGGCTTATGTCCATCCTGTTGACCACCAGAACACCCAGGCCATTCTCCACAGAGCTCCTTACCAGTAGGTCAGCCTGTACTGTACCTTACCAATACCAACCTGTACTGATGCATCAGGTTATTCCTTCCAGGTGCAAGACTCTTCACTTGCTCCTGATAAACCTCACAATGTTCCTCACTGCCAAACTGTGCAGTGTCCATGTCTTGCTGAATAACAGCACATCCTTCTTGTCAGCCCTTCCTCTCAGCTTTCTATCATCAGCAAACTTGCTGAGGGTGCACTCTGTCCCTTCATCCAGGTCATTGATGAAGATGTTGAACAAGAATTGAGCTGATACCACCCCATGGGGAATAACACTAATTGCAGGCCCCTAATTATACTTTAAATGTTCTGCTGATTCTCCTGGATGGTAAGTTTGCTTACAGAAGTCAAAATAAAAATCCTTGCGTATTTCTGCCATATAAATTGTTCTGGTAATCATTATTTTTCCATTACTGGAGTAAAATTAAAAAACTGGAAACCGATTGAGATTTTTTTTAAATTATAACTTATTTTAACTCCCTATTTTTATCTTTAAAAACATACCAAAACCAACGTAGCAATCAAAAATCCTTACACAAAACAGACTTTTCCTCTTCATGGAGCAGACATTTATTTATTTACTTACTTTCTTACTTACTTGTTTTTAATGCAGAAAATTCTTCTATTAATGTCTCACAATAGATTATATTAATGGCATTTTCTTCTGCAACTGAGATATCTTCGTCGTGTACTTTTCATTGTCAATATCTAATCCAGATACATTGGGATTTAATCTGCCCGCACTAATACTCTCTGTATTTCTCTTTGTGTCTTTATTTCAGTGGGAAAATACACAAGCTGAGCTACAGAAAATAAATTTACAACATCACACGAAAAACTGCTGTATCGTGTTAAATTTCTGTGGCCAGCTGGTATTATACTTTTAAAGTGTCTCTTTATGTTAGCCAGAATAATCAAAATATATTTGTATTCAATTTTCAATAAAAAACTTGCTGTCCTTAGTAAATAGGAAGGTGTCACTTCTGTTTCTCTCTTCATAAGAGAAGATCTTTAAGATCTTTAGTTCATCCATTAAGTTCTACATTGTAATTAAAATCTAAATAAATGAAGGAAAAAAAAACAACATCCAAAGTAAGCTATCCTTAAATATTGAAAGTAAGAAAGATCAAAAGGGCAATTTCTGTTTGCAGTACATTAAACATATTGCAGGGTTATGGTGTTTGCTTTTGTGTGTGTGTGTGTGTGTGTGTCCTGTTTTTGTTTCTTTGTTGGTTTATCTTTTTCTTGACTTATTTTGAAGTGAATGAGGGCATTCTTTCAAAGCCACTCTATTGAAAATACCTTAATATTTTGCACAGAAATGTGCTCAACTATTAACCTTTGTTATAAACTTGAAATTCCTGTGACATGACATGGTGTAAAAACTCTAATACAAAAAGGGTAGAGTTTAGGGTAACACTTCCTTAATCACACGTCATGTTTTTCCACTTCTTTCCATCTCATTCCTGATGTTGTTCCATCAACTACAATGAAATCATCATGAAAGGCATGATTTAATATTCCTTAAGAAATGAGATTTTGACCCTCATTAAAATACTAGTTATTGTGATTGAACTGAGTAAAGCTTAGAGAATTGAACAGTCTCAAGTACTGAGAAATTGAAGGTTTACTCTTGATCTGAAATGAGAACTGTGAAAACATTGTTCGGTTTGCTTTGCTGTGTTCACTGCTGTCATTAGAAGCTTTGGTATCTTGCATAGCAATATCTTCAACTTCATATAATATATTCATTTCTATAGCTGCTATAGCACTGCTGTCTCAAGTGTCTTTGAGGTGCATAGAAAATATCATCGATGAAGCAGTAGAAGATAACATTAAATATTTCTGCTTGTTTGTTTTTGTGTGTGTGTGTGTGTGTGTTTGGTTTCAGGTTTTACCTAAGGCAAAGATTATAGCCAAATAGAAATATGGTGTGTTGGACCTTAAGCCATTTTCAGCATTTTCTGCTGTTCTCTTTCATGTGTACATCTAAGGATCTGTGTAACATGGTGTCTGTTTTTCTTCTTTCAAAAACTAGTAAGCAGTCCCTTAGCTTTATCTTAACCTATGAGCTTCTTAATCTCATTTGTACCCCTGTTCCTTTGAGGAGGCACAGTAAGAGAATGGCTGGATAGGGGTCTTATAGCTGGCCAAGGTGAACCTACCCCCATTTCTGCAAAGCAAAAATCAGTACTCCAAAGCATGGCAATGGACAGTTGCTGTCTGTTTTGTTTGTTTCTCTGTTTTGAAATATAAAGTAAAAAAGTATCTGCAAAAGATCTTTCTCTGACATATCATTATTTTAATATTTGAACTTTCCTGCTGAATTTAACAATATTTTATTACAAGATATATTGTGGAAATGGTGAAAGCCATCAAAGTGAATTAGCATGGCAAGTTGTTGCATACATTTTATACTAGCAAGAAAAAGACAGATTTGTAGATAATTGCAGTTTCTTTACCAATTCACATTTACTCCTAAAATTTCACAGCAATTAAGAATTAATTTTTACTTCTTGCCTTGCTGGGACTTTGCAGCCATGAATCACTGAAGGACTTTTGTAACACATTTAGGCAATGGGCTTGTTCATATATTTACTCTGTGATTTGCTTTCCTCTGCTTTTTACTCTACTGACATAAATTGGAAAGCAAATACAGAAATAAATTCCTGGCTGATATGTTTGCAGAATTTTTAAATATTATATGAATATCATTTGTCCTATTAGCTCTGAGCATCATCTTAAAAAATAAATAAAGAAAGAAAGCTTGACTTAAGCATTTGTTCTTCTTCCTTTCTCCTTCCTTCCTGAGAACTTCTCTTTGCACATTCTGCACTTCTCACTTAACTGTTCTGCTGCAAATGGAAACCTGCCTATAAGAGTATGGCAAAGGAAATAAAAGACAAATTCAACACAGATGATGTAAAAGGAAGAATACCAATTTATTTCAGTGGGATAAAAATGTTGATTTGTTTCTTGTTCATCTAAGAGGGCATTGAAATTGGTTAGATTGTTTGGAGAATACTTGCCTGGTCCTGTTAGATGCAGAAGGAATGAATCTTTGCTAAATCACTCGTCGTCTCTTCCTACTACCCCAGATTTCTCTGACAGAGAATGACGAAGAGGAAAAATAAAAAAAAGAGTGATGCACCACTGGTCTGAAGATTTTTATTCCATCAGGCATAGACAGAATCTTCTGCTTTTGAGGTAGGCTCAGTGCTAAGTGAAAAGATCACAGGTGTCTAAATAAAAAATAACTAGAACAAAAACCAAAACCATAAGTAGTCTTAAAAATTATAATGCTGGGCCATTACAATTGAATTTTATTGGTGAATGTAGTCTGCAATAATAATTATACACATGTCTAATGTATGCAATTTTTGGTCTCTATAGTGTCTACAGAACAGTAACTGCTGTCAAGTAACTTCTACCTTTGTCTGCTTATTTCAGGTAAGTAATGTCTCTTCTGTACCAGCGGTGCAGTTAGGAAAGGATATTGTGTGAGAACTCAGACTTTATCTAATTTAGTTGGAAATAAAAAGTAATTCTATGTTGAAAGTGGATGTTTTCATTAATATTACTACATTTCTCACTTTACTGCTTGTCTTTCTGATCTCTTCCTAGAGTTTGGCTTGTTATAGTCTTGGACTGGATTTTTAGTTCCCTCAATAATGAATAAATGCTTATAGTTTTAAAAACACCATAACAATTAAAATCACTAAGAACTCAATAACTGATCAACTTCAAAGATTTTAAAGTATTTGGAATTAGAATATATAGATTTTTCTGCCACAATAAATTCAGATGAGACACCAGTCTTGCTGTCTTCAGAAAAGTGGAAAAGACTTATCTGCACTTTTATTTTTTATTTGTTTAAGATGCAAAATGTGTGAAGTTCAGTCATGCATCCTTAAGATAAGTAACAGAAATTGTGAAAAAAACAACTGGAAGTGTAAGCTGGAAAAATTAGTTAACTTTATTGTAATTTGTTGGCAAGAAGGTTCAGCAGTGATGGATGTCTTACAGTTAATGAGATGAATGTGAAATATATTTTGCAGGTGTAGACACTACTTAACTGATGTCATTCCTAAATTTCACTTAAAGGTTTCATTGATTTAATGATTTGTGGGCCAGGAGCTCTCAACCTTGAAAGAACATCTGTTGTCAATGTGCTCATATTTTTAAACTCACATTGACGTTTATTCCTCTGTAATTTTTTCCACTAACTATATTTTGAAGAACTAATATTAATGGAAACACTGGATGCTCACAGGTGCTTTCCTCAAAATATTTAAAACTCGTATTCTATAAGTCATTACCAGGCATTTTATGGCTCTTTACAGGAAAGTGGATGGTTCTACTTCCATAAAAGTTCTGCATACTCAATTTATTTTTTTCACATAAGAAGTTACTTTGGAATCTACAAGAGGAAATCATTCTGAAGTCAGAGACAGTTGATGTTGCAAGGGTCCTCTGGAGATCATTTAGTTCAATCCCTTTTCCTCAAAGCAGCGTCAGATGAAGTCCTTCGCTGGACTCAGTCCAGTAGACCATGTCTGTCTTGCCAAAACTGAACACAGCACACCGTGTGTTCACTCACCAGTGGTGTAAAGGGGAAAGATAGCCTCCCTCTACCTGCTGGCAGTGCTCTGCCTAAAGCAACCCAAGAAGCTGTTGATCATAGGGCACATTGCTGGCTGCCCACTAGGACTCAAAAGTCCTTGTTTGCAGCTCCTTTCTAGTCTTGTGATCCCCAGGATGCAGTGCTGCATAGCTTTATTCTTTCTTGGGGTAGGACTTTTAGTATTTCCCTCAGGTGAATTTCACAAGATTCCCATTGGAATTCCTACAAATACAGGGCTTCCTGTTCTCTCACTAAGATCTCATCTACATCTTCCCATTCAGGCTGTCTGTAGCAGTTACCACAGTATTGTCCATGATAGTTTGCTCACTAATTCTATCCCATTACATCCACTGGCTCATCACCTGATACAAAAGAGGAGCTCCATTCATTCCCTCATCTTCTTGATGAGAGTGTAACACCCTTTTGCCCATGTGCCTGCATCCATTGCACAACTTCAGGAATGTGAGTTATTCCATGACTCCTCCATTATGCCAAAGAGATTGTAGCCCTGTAACTGCACACTGACTTCTAATTCCTCCCATTTGCTCCTTGTGCTACGTATATTAGTGCACAGGCACAGACAATCAGAGTTAGAGTGACAATCAGTTGTGCTGATTTTCAGGTTCCTAGTTGAAAGTTCTCCTTTCCAGTTTTTCCACTTGCAGCTTCCTCCTGGTGCCCCTGAGTGGTTCAGATTCAGCTATCAGAGATGCTTCATTCAACAGCACTCCCAGTTTCAGCTATGAGGGCGGTGAAAGTATCCCATAGTTGCAAGCCTTCAGGTGGAATGGTAGCCTTCTTTTTGGTGCCAGAAGTCACAGGCTTCTGGCCTTTGCTGTGTCTGTCTCATCACTTCAGCTGGACATTTGACAACAGGGTTTCAAAGAAGATCCAGTTGATCTGATGTGCAGTCTCCCAACCTGCTCTTGCAGCTCTTTCTCGTAGGATCACAGCCCCTAGACAACTGCACATCTCATACAAGTTAGAAGAAAATACGTTGTAGCCTCAGAGAGAGATCCAAAGTGATTCCTGAAGCATGAGGCTCACTGAACTGTCTTACTTCTGGACCTTTATCTTGGTCAAGGCCTCCAATTTTGCAGAAAGAGTTGCTCCAGCAGTTGCTGGAGACCACACTATACAGTGTGACACCACCGTCGTTGAGGATGTATATGCTGGTCTGAGTAGAATTGTTGGCCTGTTTTTGTGCTCTTCTACCACTCTTAGCTCCCACTGATTCTCAACCTAATATTCAAAGCACGAAAAACAGTTCCTTTTCTTGAAAACCAACAAAGTATTTATTACTTTTGCAGCTTCACGTGAAGCTTCTTTTCCAATACAGACTTCTATGTGGCAGAAGGTGGTTTTGAAGTCCTTTTCTTGAAAGGTCAAAGAATACTTCAATGTGTGTTTTAACTGGCATCAATAATCGAGAAATAGATCTGTGTCAGTGGAAATCTTGAAAGTACTAAACTTTCAACTAAGAAATATTCTTGTATTTCTCTGGAAGTGGATTAGAAACAAAAAAGGATGCTGAGAGATCAAATAGATTCCCTTCTTAAAGAATATCAAGGTTTATGTTAACGAACTTTATAGTGAATTGGGAAGACTTGTCAAACAAAATGAAAGAAAGTTCCTTTTGATACACCAACTACAAACACAGGGTAAAAAGCTATGTTCCTTCAGAACAAAGGGAGGAGAATGAAATAAAGAAAAAGCGAGAATATGATAAATTTTAAGCACTGTAAGTTCAATTTTTATACTATACTTTTGAAAGGCTTAATGTACTTTTTTTGTGCTCAGCACGGTGATGCTGTGGCACCACACGTTGAGTTAACATGGACACATGTACCACATTCTCACAAATTTCCAGCTCTGTCATTTGCTTATGTGGAGTTAGCTCATGTCTGCTGACACTTTTAGTAGTTTATATAATGCTCACTTCCAGAATTAAGAGCACACAGCACACAGCATCAGTACGTCTATGCAGTGAAAGTTAAAGAAATTGTCCTGTACAATCATTATGTATGAACTAAGACAATAACTTAATCCTAAGAAGAAAGGAGATAACACATTTGAAAGTTGATATTTTCATAGACAGTTGTCTTTCATTGAATTTGAGTTTAATGAGGTCAGTAGCATAACATCTAAGATTTAATAACTTCATAATCTGGGAGATGCTTTTTATTCTGATTATTAACTGTCATTAATTAACCATTCCTCAGTTCCTGTCCTAACCTGCTGAGTAGCATTCCTGTGGACTAGCAATCATTTGCTGCACTCCGGCCTTGAGTATTCTCCCTAATGCTGCAAACTATTTCACAAGGCATATGGACATGGAAATGGCCTTGCAATGTGAAAACACACACTGGCATATTTATAACCAACTTCAGGAACTGGAAAAGAAGTTCCTCCTCATGGATGAGACAGAAGTATAACAACAGTATACGTGACTTTTTTAACATGTGCTAAACATTAACTCTCAGCTAGGGAACTTCCTTAGATGGGCTGTGGTATCTATGTACTCATTAATGTATTTCTCTCTTGGTCTTCTCCAGTTGCACTTAAACCCAGGCAAAGTTGCACTTAAACCCAGGCAAAGTGGCAGACCAATCATCATGCTACAGGGAGCACCAGGTCTGCTATCAGTTGCATGAATGACCTCTTTTGCCCTATTTAAGCCTCTTAGAAACTTCTGTTGGATGAGTTACGATTTTATTGGAAAATACTGGGGGTAACTCACCCCTCTGTACTTTTGGTGCCACTCATAATTTGACTGATCTTTATCATCTCTCGTCCTCCCAGATGTGTCTTCCCAGACTGACAAGTCCCATCCATCTTGATGTTTCTTACACTTGAAATATTTTCTATTCTCAATCATCCTTGCTGCCCTTTTACTATTCCAGAATATCCTGGCAAGACCACACGTGGAGTGGTACTGGACTGCAGGACAAGAGACACAGACTTACTAAATAGCATCCAGTGGAGGGCCCTGAAAATCATTAGGACTTGGAATGTCTTCTGCAGGAGTAGATGCTGTGAGACCTAGGGCCATTCAGTTTGGAGAAGAGAAGGCTCAGAGGGACCCTA
The DNA here is from genome assembly GCA_035772895.1 of Perdix hodgsoniae. Taxonomy (NCBI): domain Eukaryota; kingdom Metazoa; phylum Chordata; class Aves; order Galliformes; family Phasianidae; genus Perdix; species Perdix hodgsoniae. The sequence continues at coordinate 285,886 of JAPSGF010000131.1, forward strand.
CTTGTTTGTAAAAATACCCAGATGGAGACAAAGCCTGACTCTTCTCAGTGCTGTCCAGTGATAGGACAAGAAGCAAAGGACATAAACACAAACACAGGAAATTCCATTTAAATGTAATATTATTTAATGTATATACTTTACAAAGTACATTTTTATTTTTGCTCTCCTAGGTAATGTGCTCTTACTGACCCTTCCTGAGCAGGCATTTGAAATGGATCATTTCCAGAGGTGACTTCCAACCTCAGCAGTTTTGTGAGTCCATGATAAAGCTTAATACTTAGTTTAAATCCATTACATATTTTATTTTCTTCTATCTTTCTTCCCTGATAATATCTAGCATTCACTTACAGTTTTCACTCTATTGAGGTAACCTCTCTATAAGCTTGCCCATCATAAGCCTAATACACTTGAATGATCATCTAAGAGCTAGTCATAGTTTTATAGTTTTTTTCTTATATTCATTACTCACATTTAACTGTCATTAATTTATAGGATGCTGTGCTTGGGAATAGTTGAGCGTTCTCGTTTTAGTGCCAGGACAGACAGACAACCTTCACAAAGCATCCATCTGAAGACAGAGATGGTAACAACAGGACCTTTTTTCACACAAATACATGAATTGCAAAGTCCTTCTCACATCTGTCTAATTGAATATATAGGAGTAGAGACAGCTGCTCTTCTCAAACCAAGAGCACTTGTAGTTCAAGCACTTATTGGAGTGAATGAAGAGGGGAACAGTGTGATTAATATACAACTACTATTAATTAGCAGCTTCTCTTGTACTCTATGCCAGAGAGTCTGATAGTTTAGATGACTGATTCCCTACAGTGCCATGTAAGCATAAGATGATTATCCTTCATTTTCAATTTCTTTTTACAATTGTATTTTCAGTAAAAGTAGTTTGACATACAGCATCTAAGTTCTTTTAGGTTCTTAGGTGTTTTTGGGTTGAGAGTTTGGGTCAGCACGATAGCAGAATCAAGGCTTTGTGATTATTTTAGCACCCAAGTGAGTTTATATAATGATATAAAATATTGGCACAAACCAGAATTTAATATGCTATCATTTTGATTAGCATGAACTGGTATAACCTTCATGGAAGGATGGGAAAACAATCTTTTTCATTTATGTCAACAAGTACAGATTGCTGATATCTTGTTTGTTTGTTTTGTTTCTGAGGGTGAAGGAGGTGCAATAGGGTGGAAGTTTATGTTCTTTTCAAATGACATGTTAAATTTCTAATGGAGTTCCTTCTCTGCTCTCCCCCTCAGAGGTATCATCCTAATATTGTATTTTAAAGATTTGCCATGAAATCAGACCGAATCTGAGTTAGCTTGTAGTGCTCCATTTTTTCAGTCTAATGTTACTGGCCACATTACTGTACTTAAAAAGTTCCAAGAAATATGCTGTATAGGAGCTATCCAATTATTTATATGCAAGTATTAACTGTGAAGCAGCTCAGCATTACATTTATGCTGGCACATTTTGCATCTCTCTTTAAATATCTGTATAAAAATTGTCTTGCTGAAGGTCATTAAAATGTTTCTAACTAATGCATATATAAACAGACACATATATACATATATTTATTTTTATTTATATTTCCACATTTTAACATTTTAATGTACAGATAGGGGTTTGATTTTCTGCTAGAAATATGTGGAATATTAGGGATGCAAATGTAAAACTCCTTGAAGGCAGAAGCAGTTTGCTTCTATGTTCAAGTTTATTTCCATATTTGCAAGTTGAGAGTATAAATGTTGTGGATCATTTTTTTAGTCTAATTTAAATATGTAAATGTTGCAAAATCACTGCATACCCAGGCACTCTCTGAATAAAATCTTCTGATTTGATTGTGTTGTGGATCTTTCCAATCTAACCTTTGCTGGTAGAAGAAAATATTTTCACACTAAATTTACTAATATGCAAATCTTAAAATAAAACCTCTGTATAAAGTGAATCTTATATTCTATATGGATGTGTGAACTGACAGCCAGACTTTATGCAAAAGTAGAATTGGGATTAATGCACATAGTGACTAGGGATTAGATGAAATGGGCAGAAGACTTTAGATAGCTAACTGCAAACCCCAGCTTTGAGAAATGTCGTGAAAATACTGAATTATAACAGAAACTTTAAAATAACCTTATTCTAATCAGTGGAAAATCTTACAGCAGAAGTCTCCCAGTCTCAGCATCCCTCTGTAAGATTTAGTTTTCGTAAGTCAAGGATGTGTTAGGATGTGCCTTCTGTCTATTTTCATAGAATAGAATCATAGAACTGTTTGAGTTGGAAGGGCTATCTGGTCCAACCCCTGGGGTTGTATGTCCCCAACAGGAATACTCACAGCTCCATCAGCATTCACAGCCCTGATCTTGAGTGTCTGCAGGGATGGGGCACCCACCACCGCTCTGTGCAACCCGTGCCAGTGCCTCACCACCTTTATTATAAAAAACTTCTTCCTTACATCTAATCTAAATCTCCTCTCCTTTAGTTTGAAACCCTTTCCTCTTGTCTTATTACCACAGGCCCAGCTAAGGAGTCCAATTCCTTCTTATAGACCCCCTTAAGATTCTGAAAAGCTGCTCCCAGATCTCCCCAGAGCCTTCTCTTTCCCATCCTGCACAGCCCCAGCTCTCAGCCTGCCCTCCTAGGGAACACTGAGATCACTTTTGTGGCCCTCCTCTGGATGTGCTCCAGCAGCTCCATGTCTCTCCCATACTCCAAATCTGGACACAGAGCTCCAGGTGAGGCCTCACAGTGCAGAACAGAGGAGCAGGACCACCCCCCTCGACCTGCTTTTATTTTGTTTCGTATTGTTTTGTTTTTATCTGAAGAACACAACTGTTGTTAAGGAATGGAAGATCTTTATTCCCAAAGATTGCCAGCAGGCACAGTACCCTTGCAGGTAATGTAGACAGAAAGGTTTAGGAATTAATGCAACGATTAACCTAGGCATTATCTCTATCACAGAGTTACAGGTATAAAATCACAACAGTTAGAGGAAGTTTGCATTTTTGCAGCTGCAGGTTTCCTCTGGGCTTTCTTTGCAGTGCTTACTACTCACAAAAATGACATAGTAAAATATTCATGAGTAGCAGGTGTAATGCATTAAACATGATGAGCCCGCAGTGGAAGAATGCTACTGTTGAACTGAAGGTTGTCAGCACAGAGATGTACGCTGTATGAGGATATATGGAACGTGAGGGTAACCAGGATGCAAGGACATCTGCTTCATGGGGATATCTGGTTAATCATGTACAAAGCTATTTCAAGTATAAAGTATATTTTTTTCAGAATGGATACTCTGTGCACGTGTGTGTGATTTGCTAGCAAAATTCAATCTGGACTAGCTAGCATGGAGGAGGAGACCAAAGGAAGTACTCAAATTTGGAGCTGGAGATTGGATGGGGACAGAAGATGGGGACAGAAGCTGGAAAGAATGAGGTTCAGCTCTAAGGGTTGAGAGACCCACCCCTGTGAGTGTGGGAGTGAATGACAACAGTGAGGGTGTGTGAGACCCAGGAGCAAAGTGCAGTCCTGGTCAGCTCGTGTGGCCGTCTGTGTATCTGCTGTGTTCGTGTGTTCTGGGATGGTGAAAAGGAGGTGGTTGCTTGTGCCAATCATACTGTGGAGAGGACAGGAAAACATCTCTGGCCACAGCCTTGCTCAGTGCTGGCACTCCGGAAGCCCAGAGAGTGGCACGCAGGGTGTATGTGCAGGTCAGAGTGACAACATGTGAGGCATGGTGCAGCATTCCCTGATTATTTAATACTGACATTTCTTTCAGTTTCTACAAAGTTTTCAAGATGTGAGCACAGAAAACAAGCCAGTCAGTAAGCAGTTCTCTGCAGTGTGAGATGACAGGTGCTTGGCTGTTGACTTTGTTTTAAATGGCGTACTTCATTTTTAAACATTTGCTTTAGCTGTCCTTCTCCTCAGTCTTCAAGATCCCTAATAACTGAAGATTGGCAAAATCTGCAAGACAGCAGCAAGCTCCATTTAGCACTTCTGTACATTTTTCGATGCATCACAATAATATAGGGTTCATTAAACACTCCATGAATTTTGTTATGGAGTTGTTTCAGACACCTTGTCCTTGCCAAAGGCTATTCTTATTATTATTATCACACTAGTCTTTCTTTTTTATTTTTTTTTTCCTTTCCAGAATGTGCATTCATTTTTATTAAGATTACTTATGATAGTATCAGTCTAAAGAATACCTTTGGTTTTCTTTAATATTTACCCCTGTTGATCCTCATTTGAATACATATGCAATTTAAGTTTTCTAAGCCACTGGCAATGCCAGCTGGTTGCTCTGGAGAGTTTCCTAAGCAAAATTCTAAGAAAGAAAGAAAGAAAGAAAGAAAGAAAGAAAGAAAGAAAGAAAGAAAGACAGAA
>JAPSGF010000131.1:304712-356334 GCA_035772895.1 Perdix hodgsoniae
GGCCTGGGCCGCGCCGGGGCCGTCGAAGCGGCCTCGGCACGGAGCGGTCCCTGCCCTCGTCTCGCCGCCCAACCCGGCCCAGTACACCCGGCCCCAGCGTCCCTCCGGACCTCCGTGCCGTCGTCGTGTCGCGGGTCCGCGGGCCGCGCTTAGAGCTCGGATGTGCAGCGCTCTGCGGCGCGGCCCGCGCTGCAGTAATCGGGCGCGGTCCGAAGGACGGATTCCGCAGGCCGTGCAGAGCCGCCTCGTGCGCGGAGTGCGAGGCACGGCTGAGCTGTCTGTAGAAGAGAATTTACGGCGGTGTAGGTGATATGGCTCTCGTTGCCTCGCGTTCACGTACACGATGGAGCAATCTTTACCGGGGCGACTTTACTCCGTGGCTTGGATCCAGATTTTGACGAACTGCAGGGAAGTCCTCAGTGGATCTCTTTGGGAAGTAGTGCACCCCCAAGGAGCCGCTCTGTTCTGGAGCTGGGGAAACGTGAGGATAGACCAGTGGCAGAGCTTCTTAGACTGATTGCAGTCCTTCAGTTCCCAGTTCCTGCAACCAGGATATTTCTTAAGCGTCTCATGATTGCCACAAAGCACACCCACTTCACCATATTTTTGAAGATCTTTGCCCATATAGACTGGTATTAAATACAAGCACTTACCAGCACATAGCTGGTAACTTTATAAGAGTACCAGCTTCTCACTAGAATTGTGTTTTCATTGTATCTCAACAGCCACATAGCTTTTTGTATTCAATTTTCTTTACTTTGGGCAGCCAGCAACAACTCAGCTGGTCGGTCTGCTTTTACCAACACGTACATGCTGCACATCAGCCATGTTTTTGCAGTTGTAAAAAGTTTATTTTATTAAAACTCCCTTGAAAGGTCACAATGAGGTCTCCCTGCAGCCCTCTCTTTTCCAAGCCGAATAATCCTGGAAGATACATGTATGCTCTCTCTCCACCCCCCCCCCCCCCTCCCCATTGCAATTGCTTCTTTTTTCTTCCAATCTGTACTAGCATCACCCAGTTAGTAAGACTTAGGCAGATGTAACTAAGATGTCACTTACTTGAGGTGGGTTTCAAGCTGTGGAGCTTATCCTCTCTTGGGCGGTTAAAGATGAAGGGTTTTTGTATAAAACGGATTATCTCTGTAGTTTTGTTCTTATTTTTCTTACGCCAATTGGGTGGTGCTGCTAATAGAAAATCTGACTTTTCGTGGAGTATTGAGTGATAGGGGAATTAGCATTGCAGGAGAAACAGAATTCATTTTTTTCAACACCAATAGGTTTAATTTGAAAGGGGAAAATTGGATAATGTTGAAATATTAGACGGATCTATAGATTTTTATTTTCTGTTCTATTTCATTGTAACCAGCAAGACAGTTTGTTTCTTTAATGAGATAGTAATTGCAAAGGCCTGATAGAAAAATAACATTCAATTGTGATGGAAGTACTGCATGCTAGCATTGGCTCACATACAACAAGAACAGCAAAATTATATTTATTACTAACATCTTCAGTGTGGGAAAAAAAACATATAATAAGGTCCAGATTGTGGACCCAGTGATGCTTTGCATTCTGTGTAGACCCTATAGCTTATCCCATATCTCAACTGAGAAAGATCAATAATAGTTTAAATTCTTTTTCAGCATTTTAGCAAATATCAGAGTCAGTATTGATGGAAGCTTGGATAAACAGGAAGATATCAGATAGCCTAGAACTCAGCTGGGCTTAAAAAAATTTTTACTATTGTTATACAGAGCACACAAATTTAGTTCTTACACAAAGTTTTTAATTTTGCTTAAAATACGTGCAGTAAAACATTTTCAAACTACGTATTAAGGGATTATATAAATGCCATAATGAAGTGTATGAGCTGTATTACCTTGTACTTTATAGAATGATCAATTAGGGCAGCTGCAATGTCTTAGGAAAAGGTTCTTCTTTATTTTAGTCTAGACAAATCAATGGAACAAGAGGAAAATTTGCTTTTCCAGAATAACAGGGGAAAGGTCAAGAACAAAACAAATGAACAAATAACCAAGCTAAGTCTAACAGCCAAATCCAAAAGCATTATGATAAATTAAAACCTATACCACTGAAAACATGTGACATGAGACTAACTTCATCTCTGCACTGAAAAATTTACTGTCTTTTTCTAGTTCCTTCTTAAATTCCTTATTTTCTTGTACTATGTTCTCAGCCATAAGCTCAAAAATTATTTTCTTTCTTAAGGGAAAACTTATACAAATATATAGCAAGTAATGGCTTAGGAGTAAAAGTGTTGTCCTCCTCTGGTTCCTGGCAGAAGACTTTATTTGTTCAATAGTTTATTACAGATAAAAGGATAATTGTTTAGGGGAACATTGTTTACGGGGAAAAAAAAGTCATTATGAGCAAGAAAATAAATTACTTTATTCAACTATAGATCTGTTCTCCACTCAAAATTCTTATGTGATATAAATGTTATAAGCATGACCTGGGACTAATTTTTTATATATATACTATATGAAGTTATTATTATATAGTATTGAGGGTCTAATGAAGTTTCTTTTATGCTGTGTAAATCAGATATTTGCTGAAAAATACTCACATGCTATAAATGATCATTATTTGAATATAAAATCCTTTTAGCAAAGTGTAGAACCAGAAAACATTGGCAGATGACATCAGTTTTGTTGTCAGTAGAGGTTATGATAAAACCATGCTAACATTTGCTGCCATTTCATGTTTCCCTTATGTGAGGAACTGAGAAATAAAAATTGAGTTGTTGCCAAGAATTAGCATACAGTCATTATTTTAAAAGTAACATCATAAAAGATTGAAAATGGGAGGAGTTTGCAAAATATTGAGCCAGTAACAAGATGCTGTAAAAGGAAAGAATAAAAAGATCAAAATACTTGCAGGTATATATCTGTCATTGTCAGAGCACAATACTCCCTAAGGGTTTACTTATTTAGGTGGCTGTTGGGTTGCTTGGTTATAGGTAGGTGGTTGATGTTCATTACCAAATCCATTCATTTGAGGTTATTGGACATTACATGTTAGAAGTTTTAAGGAAAAGTCACAGTAGATTTCCTAAATCCTTATTTTTAAAATGTATTTTTCATATATTTCTTCCCAACAATGGCCATAATTCAGTCATTTAATCATATGTCTTACAGGAGGCCTTTTATTACTACCAAAGCCAACAGTAAAACTCCTGAGGGATATCTAACTTTAGTTACACAAAAGAGATCCTTGTTATCAAAGTTGTCTGGTTTGTACTTGTCTAAGCTTTATCTCTTTTATTGAAGAGTGTTGGAATCTTGACAGCATGTTTCATCCTGCCTATCTCAGGCATATTCTTTCAGCAGCATAACCCACACTTGGGAGATTCTTGCATGTTCACTTGAGTTCAGGAGTAGCTCTGATCACTGCTGTAGAGAACCTTCGGCCCAAGGAAGCCCAGCACTGATTTCTGTATAGAATCATTTACTTTGCTTCAGTGGTGGAAGTTTTCTAAATCTTGCCATCTTATGCATTAAGACTTTATCATATTAAGCATTTGAAGCAATTTGATAAAGATGGAGGTCACTAATGGAATAGACTAGGCCCTAGTATCATAAACAAAGCAATTTTCTTTTCCTTAATAGGAAGATAAAAAAAAGAACTGAAAAGTAATAAAATTTAAGTGATATAAAGACAGACAAAGAAGAGAAAGTAACAGGAAACATCAGAAACATGATTGCATTTCAGTGACATTCATTGGCTAGAATGGACTGAAAACATCATTAAAGATGAGGGCTTTATGATTCCTATTGGAAAATTTCAGATTGGTAACTTTAGTAGGAAAAATATAAGAAATTAATTGTACTGAATGCTACTATGTGGTATAAAGAGCTGAGATTAAGCATCATCTACACAACAGGATGAAGTATCCTTATATATACATATTAATATTTAGCATTACTATATAATAGTAAATAAAATAAATAGTGTTTCTGTAGAATGTGTGATAAATTATTGTTCAGTATGATTCAAGTGAAAAAGATTAAAAAAAAATCAGCATATAATAGGGTAGAAGTTTGAAAGGTAGTACATATTCTTCCAGAAATAAATAATCGCCCTTTTGAAGCCAACATGGTAATTTTAATTTAACTTTTTACAATTTTTTAAAAAATTTTATTTTTTTCTTTTTTTCTGTCAGTCTCTATGCACCAGCATCCTGGCTGGTGTTTTCTATTTTATATTTATGTGCTTGACCACCTTGTCGTAAATTAACTTGTAATAGTGAACTTCCTGCAGTACAACTAAATCCTACAGATGGACTGAATCATGCTATTGTATATAAAAGTGCTGTAATTTTCCGTAGGCATGTTTTTAAATCAAAGATTTAGCAATATACACAAAGAAATCCCATTTCATTGTGTTGCCCAGCTGACTGTCCCATCTTAGATCCGTGCTGTTGTTTTTCGTTTTTCAGTCACGTGACTGTTAAATGGTGCCTGTGCTCACAGTGCTTTTCCAATAAGTTGGCACGTTTAGATGTCTTTTCCACTGAAATACATTTCCTGCTTATATAGTGATTATGTCATACTAAAAATTCCACACTTTATCCCGTCTTCCCATCAGAGGAGAGAAGAAAATGTGATTGCATCTGCTCTCTTGAATAGTTTGGTAGTATTGCTACAGTGTGGAAATGTGACTGATGCTCCTTTAGCCCATGTTAGATCACAGTCAAGGATTAATTGGGTTAAGTGAGGGTTAAAAACAGGGTATGCCTCTGAAAATAGTTCTGTATTTTTTTCCCCGCTCCTAATACAGAATCACAGAATCACAGAATCACAGAATTATCAAGGTTGGAAAAGACCTAAAAGATCATCCAGTCCAACCATCACCAATACTCCCCAGCTAAATCATATCCCTCAACACAACATCCAAACGTCTCTTGAACACATCCATGTTCGGTGACTCCACCACCTCTTTGGGCAGTGCATTCCAGTGCCTGACCACCCTTTCCGAGAAGTAATATTTCCTAATGTCCAGCCTGAATCTCCTCTGGCGCAGTTTGAAACCATTGCCTCTAGTTCTATCACTGTCTACACGAGAGAAAAGGCCGACCCCTAGCTCACCACAACCTCCCTTCAGGAAGTTATAGAGTGCTATAAGGTCTCCCCTGAGCCTCCTCTTCTCCAGGCTGAACAATCCCAGCTCCTTCAGCCGTTGCTCATAAGGCCTGTGCTCCAGGCCCCTCACCAGCTTCGTAGCCCTCCTCTGAACACGTTCCAGGGTCTCAATGTCTTTCTTGCAATGAGGGGCCCAAAACTGAACACAATACTCGAGGTGCGGCCTCACCAGTGCAGAGTACAGGGGGACAATTACCTCCCTATTCCTGCTAGTAACACTGTTTTTTGATGCAAGCCAGGATGCCGTTAGCCTTCTTGGCCACCCGGGCACACTGTCGGCTCATGTTCAGCCGAGCATCAATCAACACCCCCAGGTCCGTTTCCTCCACACAGTCCTCCAGCCACTCCGCCCCAAGCCTATAGCGCTGCCTGGGGTTGTTGTGGCCAAAGTGCAGGATTCGGCATTTGGTCTTGTTGAACCTCATCCCCCTGGCTTCAGCCCAGCTCTCCAGCCTGTCCAGATCCCTCTGCAGGGCTTCGCTACCCCCAGGCAGATCCACACTCCCAGCCAATTTGGTGTCATCTGCGAACTTACTGAGGGTGCACTCAATGCCCTCATCCAGGTCATCAATAAAGATATTGAAGAGGACAGGCCCCAGCACTGACCCCTGGGGAACACCACTCGTGACCGGTCACCAGCTGGATTTGACTCCATTCACCACCACTCTCTGAGCCCGGCCCTCCAGCCAGTTCCTTACCCATCCAACAATGTAGCCGTCCAAGCCACGGGCTGCCAGCTTCTGCAGGAGAATACCGTGGGAGACAGTGTCAAAGGCTTTGCTGAAGTCTAGGTAGACCACATCAACAGCGTTTCCCTCATCCAGTAGATGGGTCACTAGATCATAAAAGGAGATCAGGTTGGTCAAACAGGACCTGCCCTTCATGAACCCATGCTGGCTAGGCCTGATCCCCCGGCCATCCCGCATGTGCCGCATGATCTCCCTCAAGACGATCTGTTCCATAACCTTCCCTGGAACCGAGGTCAGGCTAACAGGCCTGTAGTTCCCCGGATCCTCCTTACAACCTTTCTTGTAAATGGGAGTCACGTTGGCAAGCCTCCAGTCTTCCGGGACCTCACCAGTCAACAAGGAGCGCTGGTAGATGATGGAAAGCGGCTTGGCTATCACCCCCGCCAGTTCCCTCAGCACTCTCGGGTGGATCTCATCCGGCCCCATGGACTTGTGGCAGTCCAGTTGGAGTAGTAAGCCTCTGACTGTTTCTTCTAGAATCACAGGGGGTTTAGCGTGCTCCCCAGGCGAGACTAGCAGGTCAGAGAGAGGAGTACCCCGAGGATAACTGGTCTGACCTTTAAAGACAGACATAAAGAAGGCATTCAGAACCTCCGCCTTTTCCTTATCCTCAGTGGTCACATTCCCAGCATCATCCAGCAAAGAGTGGATATTCTCCTTTGTCCTCCTCTTACTGTTAATGTATTTATAAAAGAGGACATATACAAATACAGGACACAGCAATATGAAAGCTGGCAATGGCTAAGACTAAGCAATAGAGATATGTGCCTAGAAAAAATTCTGAAGATTTAATATATCACAAGTGAAAAACTGATCATTTTTAACAATTCTGTCCAGTAATTAACAACATTTTCAAAATTCCAGGCTATCAAATCACTAGATTGAGTTTCAAAAAAAAAAAGAAAAAAAAAAGGGAGAGGATGAGGAGGATGAGAGGAAGGAGGAAACCAGGATGCAAGAAGTCAACAGCTGTCAATAAAGAAGATTTATCTGTGTGATGAGGTGCATCCTGTCAGGCAGCTCAGCAGCACACAGCCTCAGCTCAGCTGGATGGGGCAGAGAATAGGGAGGAAAAAAAACAAAGTAGTGCTCATAGGTTGAGACTAAAAATCCTATCAGCTGTGTCAGAAAAGAGAAATGGAAAATAACAGCAGTGATGATAATAATATATATATGTATATATTAACCAAACAAGTGATGTGCAGTGCAACTGCTCATCCCCACCCAGTTTAGGGCAGCTGTCCCAGTTCTGCCCCCTCCTGGTGCTCCTCCCAACCCCCCCACTGGCAGGACAGGATGGGAAGCTGAGAAACTGAAACGTCCTTGGCTCTGTACAGCACTGCTCAGCAACACCTAAACATCACTGTGTCACCAACATTATTTTTCTCCTAAAGTCAGAACACAACATCATACCAGACACCATGAAGAAAAATCAACTCTGTCCCAGCTGCAACCAGTCGGACTGACTGAAGTGTAAAATCCAAACTATTGTCCTGATGTATCACTTGCTATTTCAAATTGCTTTCCGAAGTTGGACGTAATTCTTGCCACTAAATCTGAGAAAGTCAACAGAAGCAGCAGTCTTAAGAGCAATTCCTAGCACTAATTTGTTATTTTTCATTGTATCCTCTGGAAGCTAATTTTATCCTGCCCTGTAGTGTAGTGCCCCTTGATTCATGTTGTTAGTTCATGTTTTCTGTTGGTGGTGATTTTTTGGGGCATATGTGAGAGGATTTTCCTTGCTATGAATAACTGCTATATTTTATTTTCGATTGTTAGAAAACACTATTCTCCTTAGTCACTAAAATATAATAGAAAAGCAGTTTTCTTCCTCATTAGGTACAGAACTGTTTTATCAACTGCAAAAGAGAGAACAATAAAGAAAGAGTCAAAAACAAGGAAGAGAGAGTGACCCAAAGCTTCAAGCAAGAATCAGTGCATCTTAAGTTGAACCGTAAGTGTGAATGCACTGAAAGCTAATTGCAGTGTGATTTCCTTGATAAAAGAGCATGCTGAAAACTGTTGCAAAGCAGACTAGTTTTAGGGCATTAAAATTCTGATTTTACTATTAAGATTGTCACTTTCATGTTTGACGGCAAGATTCAGTAATTTCCCACTAGCCTTTTTCTGTAACACTATTAAATAGCATTAGTGATGGTGTTCTATTAATATTATATAAGAAACATGACTTTTTTTGACAATACTTGATAGCTAATAAAGATGGAAAATTTTGGATTATTTCTCCCCATTCTGTATTCAAACCTGCCCAGTTTGACACTAGATGTCTTCATTCCGACCTCCTGCATCAGTGTCTTCCTTCTTTCCTTTGTTTCTTTGTTCCTTCCTTTATTCATTCATTCGTTCCCTGCCTCCTCTAAACAGTCTCAAAGTCAGCCTTCCTCTCCCTTTACTAAATGCAATGGCTATAAAGATATATATATATTTATATGTGTGTATATATATACACATATATATATATAGCTGGCAACAATATGCTGCCATGAGACTACTTTGCAAATTCCTTCACAAAGCTTATATTTTTGTAAAATGTGAATATATCTGATTGGTAGAGTATATCAGATATATGTCTAATCTTCATCCTTTAAAATATTACTCTGTTTATTGTTTGTTTTGTTTTTCCTCTAGCAAGAAGGATATGCAATTCATTAATAACATCAGCTAGAGTTTTCAACCACATCATATAAAGGGCAATAAATGCATAAATTTAAGAGGCTGTAAACATCCTATAATAGAAAAACTGGTCCAAACCATTCCAGCATCTATCTACATCATATATATTCTAAAATTCTTTCTGTGGGGGGTTTTTTTTCATCGATGTAGCAAAGAAACTATAATGCACATAGATATTAGAAAGATAATTAATACTGATAATGATTGCTAGCAACAGGATGGCTTTTGCACTGGAAAAAAAAAAGTTTAACAATAACAAGGCCTAATGGAAGAGACTATACAGTATTCTCAGTATAGAGGGGCATCCACCACTACTCTGAGTGGCCTCTATCCAGTGCCTCACCACCCTTATAGTAAAAAACTTCTTTCTGATATCCAGTCTAAATCTCCTCTCTTTAAGGTTGAAACCATTTTCCATTGTCCCATCACAACAGAGGCTGATGAGGAATCTGTCTCCTTCTTCCATATAGCCCCCTTTTAGATACTGAAAGGCTGCTATCAAATCTCCTCAGAGCCTCAGATTACGTGCAAGTAATCATAGCCAACAAGAAAAATTCTCAGCTGAGATGGTACTTGAATAGTATAACATTTGTGCAGGCAATTTGGCTCGTACAAAGCATAAATTTAATTGGGAGATCTTTGTGAAGTTTATTCGGACTGTGCTCTGCTATAGTCTTTCACATCCTTCCAGTTACAAAGTATTTCTTATCAATTAGCTCAAATGTTTATTGGTATAGTCAGATTATATCACAGTTTGGCAGTGGGTTATAGATCATTCCATACTATTTTAGGCAGCCTTTTATGACCATTCCCATAGCCCGATTCTTAACTCTGAGCACTGTTTTTCTCTTAGTTTCAAAAATGTTAGTTAATGTCTCCAAAACAGCAATTTTGTCAGTAGTTTTATTTTTTAATGACTTCTAAAAACTATTGTACTGTACATTTCCAATTTAAAGATAAAAAGAATGTACTGAATCATGCATGGGATTCTATATTAAAGGTACACTGCAAATTTCTGTGTTCAATTCAACACCCTTATGCTTTCCAGGGAAGTTCCATTGTTCCACACTGAAGTTCCACAGAACCTAACCCCAGGCTCAGTTGTGAAATCCATCTTTTCTGCAGAACACATGTGATGTAAGGATGGATTTCACAAGCACGTGAATCATACCTGTGTCCTTCACAGAGCATTACTTCATTGTAATTTCTGGACGTGCAAACTAGAATCACAAAGTAACAATGCCAGTCACCTCTGGAGGTCATCTTGCTCAATCCCACTGAACAATGAAGGCCAACTGAGCAAGCTGCCCAAGACCACGTTCAGTTCTGAATATCTGCACAGATTCCACATCCTGTCAGCACAACCTGTTCCAGTCTGACCTCGCTCACAGTAGGAGGAAAGTTGTCTCATGTTCAGAGGAAACATTCAGAGCTTCAGTTCGTGCCCACTGCCTCTTCTCCTTGTGACTGTTGACAATTGTGCTCCATCTTTTTCACATTCCACTCCTCCAGTCCCCTGGTGATCTTTGTGGCGTTTTGCTGAACTCTCCAATTAAATCAATCTCTGTTCTGCTGGTGAACCCAGCATCCCAGATGTATCTCAGCAGTGTTAAGTAGAGGAGAAGATCACCTCCTCAACCTAGATCCCCCAGTTGCCCACTAGATGCCCCAGCTCCCCCTCTGCAAAGCTGCTTTCCATTCATGGATCTTTCACCCTGTACTGGTGCATGAAACGATTAATCTCTGGATGCAGTATTATTCATTTCCCTCTGCTGAACCTCATTAAGTCCATATCCCATTTCTCCTGCCTTTCCTCTGAATGGCAACATACTTACATGGTGTTTCAGCTGCTCCTCCCAGTTTTACCTCATCTGCAAATTGTCTGAAGGTGTATCCTGGCCCATCATCAAGATTTTTTGCCAAGAACTGACCGCTGGGGTTTGCTACCAGGGATTGGCTTCCAGCTGAACTTCTTGTCATTTACGGCAACTCTTGGAGCCTGGCCGCTCAGTTAGTTTGCAGCCTGCCTCACTGCCCACTTCTCTAGCTCGTAAAGAAAAATGAGTTTGTCTGTACATAATGCATTGGTGGGAAATAGTGCAGGCACATTCTTAAAGGATCTGTACTGGTAAAAGCTAAGGTCTGTGTTTCAGAAGGATCGGTACAGGATTACACTCACCAATCATACAGGAGTCCATGACAAAAGGTTGCAGTAATGTTAGTTGGGATTCTACAGCTGAATTCATTAATTTCTGCTCAAGTCCTTACAGTGACTACTTTCCACATAGCTTGGATTGTGACTATTAATGTCTATATTTAACTGCAAAAAGAGTGATTACTTACAATTAACCTTTCTAGATTACTACTTTTCCTTCCTTACGTTGTCGAGGAAGACAGGTATATCCTATACATGGATGATTATATCCTGTTTATAACCAAGCAGTAGAACATTTTAATTTACTTCCTACTAATCTAGATGGAGGAAAAATGAATTTTAAATGTCTATAAAATTCTGCTTTATTTAGCTGGGGGAAAAAAAAAGAAAATAGACCAATAGCACAGCTTTGAATATATATGTAATACTTTAACAGATGTCATCAGTCTACTTTTTTTATGAGTTTCAGTGCATGCTTCCCTGAATTGATTATCTCTTGTCATCAGTTTTATCCTTCTGTTCTGGATTTTCATATCTATATATACATATATTACAATGCATAATTGTAAAATAAAGAGTATCCTTAGGTTCTGAATAATACACTAGTTATAAACACCCCCGAACCTGAATCCAACTTTTCTTACATAACAGCAGCATTTTGCTGTACACAAAATATTAAGCCAAACCAACACAACATGAAACAAGTACCAATGGCATTTTGCATATATATATAATCTGTATTTCTCTCCCTACTCCTAACTCATGATTATTATCTGAAACTCAAATGTAATTTATCTTGTAATTTATTAAATAATGGGCTCTTCTTTAAGAAAAAAAGTGTTTTACAAAAAGAATTCACTGGGAGTAATGTATATAATCTGCTACAAACTAATAATTCTGTGTATCAAAGAATCTTTCCCAAAACTTGGTGATGCCTTTACATGTAAAGATTCAGCTCACAAAAATCATAATACTGTTCAAAGATTTTCAGCTGATGCTTCCTGGGAAAGTTCCTCTGAAAATGATATTTAGCTATGTGTAGAAGGAAAAGAAATGAAGACAACATAGAAAAATGAAGAATTCATTACTTAGAATAAAGAAAAAAGATTGAAGAATCTCCACTAGTAATAAGAAAATCTATCAAAGAAACTGGGACTGGATAAAGAGAGCCAAGGATGCCAGTCATCAAATGGAGATTCAGAAGACAAAGAAGTTAATTAATTTTTTACCCTATAGTTATATCTGTAGTCAGGAACTGTTTTGCTTTGATACAACTCTGTTGTCAACCTAATTTATTTGTCTGTCATGTCTGTCTTATGGGTTATACTTTTACATAGAGGTGTAATATTGCTACACTTAATGATCTTATAAATATATTTTTATATATTCTCAAATCAATACTTTAAATAATTTTTTTCACTGCTGATGCACTTTGGGAAGAGCAAAATGCATGGACCACCATTCATCAAGATACTGCATTTTTATCCGGGTGATCCTGGTCAATATATATCTCAGTTTAAAGAGTTTTTTTCTCCAGGAAAAAAAATGAGTGTGCTGATGACATGATGAAACTGAAAGTTATTTCTGAATCCTGAACAAGTTAGATGTAAAACTGATAATTGTCTTTATTCTTGTTGCGGTTTTATCTAACAGGAAGCTAAGTGCTCCCAGTGTGACAAGAGGGGGAATCAGAAAACGGTAATACTCATGGGTTGAGAAAAAGACAGTTTGGTAGAGCAGAAAAGGGAGGAGGAATAATAATAATGGCAAATACAAAACAAGCCCAGCCCTGTACCAAGCTGCAGCAGCCCCATCAACCAACTCCTCCCAGTTTACTGTTCAGCATGACTCCACACTGTATGGGATATCCCCTTGGCCAGTTTAGGGAAGGTGTCCTGATTCTGTCCCCTTCCAGCTCCTTGTATCCCTCCAGTTTCCTCACTGGTAGTACAGGACAAGGAGCTGATACGTCCTTGATGTTTCCTTCAAAATATCTATTTTGTACCTACTTCATATATTGGAAAAGTCTTTAAAAGCCTCAGTTCTCAAGTTGGTGAGAATCTTTTTAATAAGGTCCTCTCTAAAATTATTTAAAACCAATTAGTAGGCCTTCTTACTCATATGAGAATTTCACTTATGTATGTCATTTGTCTATGACATTCCCAGAAGAGTTTATAGGGTTATCTTCGCTCTTAATCATGCATTTCTGATAGAACAGACTTGTAAATTAATCCACTGCATTAGTAATTTTTGAGTTCAACTTTGAGTCTTGATTTTTGAACATTAGTGAGTAAATTCGAATTGGTAAGAAAATGGTTGCATGTCACCTTGTACAGCTCATCGTGATTTCTCTATTTTTACTAGTAACTACAAGCTGGATGTTTATTAGCTTAATATTTGTTTGAAATATATACTCAGTATTATTATATGGCCACTAATTGTAGTGGTTTCCCCGAGCAACTTGCTCTGGGTGTTCCTTCTTGTGGGAGTGTTGGGGGTTTAGACAGGATGGACCCAGAGTTTCCTTCAGACCTTAACTGTTTGATTTTGTCCAGCACTCTGCTGTGCTGTGCAGATGCATCAAGCCTTCTTCGCACTGAGGAGATGGTGTCAGAAATCCTCTACACTTGTCCTGAAGTTTGGAAGAATGATAGTTCACAACGTTCCTATGACCTCAGACCTGTCTCAACTGATCCTGCTGTAGCTGTATGATATCCCCATCATCCACTCTACTACAATCACCATCTTCATCACAGGGAATCTGGGTCCATTTGACTTAAAGCAGCTTAAAGTAGTTTCTCAGTGTTTCAGGCAACAATCATGACAGCTGAGTGTCTTTTATTCCTTATCTGCTTTTGCCAGTGTGAGAGAAGTAACAGTAAAAAGCTTTTGTTTTCATGTTGTCAACCCTGTGCATAGACTTATCTCAATTTGTGCTTGTATTTCTTTTGAGCTCATGCATTTATTTTGTCTGAAAATCCCAAATTTCTGTTGGATTTATAATTACAGTCTCGTGTAAAATAATCTTAAATACATAAATCCTTGCAGAAATGTTGGTCAGCCAGCCTGGCTGAAAAAAGAGAACACTTCATTCCAAGCATAAAAATACGTTTTAATTAAGCCTTCTAAAGAATATGCTTTGGTATGTGTGACAGTTTGTATATCTATTCTATTCTCTTAATAGAAACGCTATATCACAGATAATGGAGAAGTGAGGTTCTAAGCCACACATATAACACATATGTTGTATTTTAAAATCACGCTTGTGCAGTCAAAAGAAAGTTAATGATGAAATAAATATGGTGTTATATGACAAAATAAACAAAGCATGCTACTGCAGTGTTTCCCTTTTCTTCCCCTGCAGAATGCGTGGAAGCTGTGTAAGGACTGTGTGTGTTATAGCTGGTACATTTGGTAGCGTGACAGAGGTCCCCATGATTACTCCCCTCCACCCATATGTGTGCAAGCATGTTTCATCAAAAATTCTGAGCTAGCCTCGTCTACTATTAGCCTTTCCTTTCTCTGTAGCTCAGATAACATACTGGCCTACACTGAAACTATTACTTGATCAGTCTATTTTATGAATGTTTTAACTTACCTTATTATTACCTTATTACCTTATCAATAAAGAAGCAGTTCCTACAATTGTATCCTAAATCAGTAAATCCTCAGGATCAGTCATCTTTCTGTCTCAGTAAATTTATCTCTGGTACTGAGACACTGTCCTGTTTAAGCATATGACTGTACACTTCTTTCTGTAGGCTGCTTAGTGTCTCTTCATATGCATTTCCTTTACTGTAAAGAGGCTGTGCTGCATCCAGTCTGAGAAGAAAGGGGAAATATTGTGAGATCTAGGGATACTGGTTAAGCTCAAATGGACAACTACAGAACATACCAGCAAATGCACCCATACCAGCAATTTAATCATAACAGGAGAAATATCAGAACCTGAGGAAAAATGTGTAAGTCTCAGTTTTTTAGCACAGTAGATTTAGTGACAGAGCTAATAGGTGCCCTTTCCCTTCCCTTCTTTTCTCCCCAGAACCAGCAGTGTGTGTTTCAGACAGGCGGTTGCATAGCCTGCCTTTCCTTTCCCTATTTTATGATTTCTGAATTTGCTTGTACAGCAGAGCTCTCATGCACAGTCACAGATGGGTTTATATCTAGTGTAACCATCAAATACCATTCTCTGTCTCCATTATATTCAAATCGCTGTGTGAAATTTTACAGTAACTCTAGTGTATGCTTCAGCATGGTGTGTTAAAAATTCCTTTCCTTTCCTTTCATTTCGTTTCCATTCGTTTCCTTTTTACACTGTGAGAAAATGAATGGGATTTATTTGAGGATGAATTTTTGATTACCAGATAAGATTTTCTGATGACTGAGCACCTCTTCACTGAAATCATAATGTAAGCTAGATTAAAAGCACATGAGTCTGAAATGTCATAGTTCAGGATAAAGATTTGTTGGCTAAAATTATTCAAACTCCAATAAAACAACCTTTATTTCAGTTGCAGAAATCTCTGAAGTCCTCTCCATAGTCTGAATTAGAGCATTTTTCAGAGTTGATGGCTGCTTTGGTCACAGCTAGGACATAGAAAGGAGGTTCATCTTTGCATGAAAGGAGTGATACCTCTCTAGTTTTTAATTTCATTTTTTTTGGAAGAAGAAAGCAGACAAAACAATTAAAGGTCAACAATTATTAAAGATCAGTAATTTTCAACAGGTTTGCAAGACAGTGTGTCTGATGGCATTATTTTCCTGTTTTTCCACAAATATTCAAACCAGAAAGCAAGGAAAAAAAAAAAAAGGAATCAAAAGAAATGGGTTTGATGATACTACAGATCTTTCTATTGCTGTGGTAGTCATTACCACAAGTAGCTTATTTTTTTCATTTTGAGGATCACAGCAGTCCAGAAGTATTACCAACAAAGTATAGAATATTTTTTTTCACTATATCTATGCTTACTTTTATAGGTATGAGTAATTCTGTTGAATTCTACAAAACATTTGAGTTTTACTACCTTTTTCCTATATCATTTCAGCTTAGAACTTGTGAATATAAAATGTGGATTTATCTATTACGTTTAACCTGAAAAACAAACATTTTTTATATGGCTGCAGATCTTTACACCATGATGGCTGAGTAAGTTAACTCTAACAGTCTGAGTCTACTTAACTGTATGTAATGTAGCAATAATCCAGGGACAACTGCCCTTTTTCTCAAAAAATACAGTAGCAGTATCCTTTTGGCTTTTCATAATGGGAACGGGTATGGACTAAATTACTTCCTCTTCTCTTAGTTTTTTTCCTCTCAATTCTTAAACCTGAAAGCATTATCTAATTTTATATGTGCATATATTTTCAGATATGCATTGTACTGGATATGCCTGGCAAGGTTTCAACAGCAACGCAGCTGATCTCAGTCTCTGTGACAGGAGAGCAGGGCCTGCTCAGTTTTAGACACAGCTGGTTCCACACAGCCCTGCAGCCACCCCTCCACAGCCACAGCTGAGACTATCTATGACATTGTTGGAACTTCTGGAAAAATATGACTAAGAAAGGGCAAGACACTGCACAACAATGAGGAAAAAATGTATGAAGAACTGCTCTGAAATACTGAGGTGATAGAAGACGTAAAAAATGAAGATGAAGAAGGAGAGGCAGTGCTCTAGATGGTGGAGAAGAGCCCTGAACTTTGGTCACAACAACCCCATGCATTGCTACAGCACTGCTGATGCACAAAGGAAAAGGATCTGGGGATGTTAGTTGACAAGCTGCTGAACTTGAACCAGCACTGAGCCCAGGTGGCTTGTGTCAGAAATAGTGTAGTCAGGAGGAGCAGGGAGGTGATCTTCTCCTGTATTCAGCACTGGTGAGGCTGTACCTTGAGCACTGTGTTCAATTTTGGGCCCTTCATTACAAGAAATAGGTCCTGGAGTGTGTCCAGAGAAGGGCAATAAATCTGATGAATGGTCTGACACACAAGTCTTATGAGGAGTGGCCAAGGGAAATGAGATTGTTCAGTCTGGAGAAGAGGAGGCTCAGAGGAGACTTTATTGCTCTCTGCAGCTACCTGAAAGGAGGTCGTGGTGAGGTGAGGATCAGCCTCTTCTCTCAGATAGCCAGTGATAGGATGAGAGGTTGTCTTAAGTTGTGCCAGGGGAGGCTCAGGTTGGATAATAAGGACAATTTCATCTCAGAAAGAGTGGTCAAGCTTTGGAACAGGCTGCCCAAGGAGGCTGTAGTGTCATCATCCACTGAAATTTTCAGGAAAAGAGTAGATGTGGCACTTGGGGGAAGGTTCAGTGGCATGGGGGACATGGGTTGACAGAATAGATGATCTTAGACGTCTTTTCCAACATTAATTATTCTATGTTTCCCTACAGCCTGTGGAAGACACACACTGTAGGTGGGAAAAGTGTTAGGAGTAAGAACTGTCAGAAAGGAGATCAACTGGATCCTATCGGGGATTTCCTATCCCTGGTGAATTTTGGGGCAGGAGGAGGCAGAGGAGTTGGCAATATGGAATTTCATGTTTGTTTCTTGGCACCTGACTCTATTTTAATTGGCAATCAAATTAATTTTTTCCCAAGTCAAGCCTGTTTTGCCTGTAACAGTAGGCAATAACTAATCTTGTTCTTATTTCAGCCCATCAGCTTTTTCCTCTTACCTTCTTCACAGCCTGTCCTATTGTGGAGTTGGGAGCAGATCAACATAAGCTGAGCAGGTATCTGGCAGTCAATGAAGGTCCTAACACTGCAACTGTGGATAAAGGATATTAATTAAAAGTTTCAAATAATTTACATGCTTTTTATATTAAATAAATTTTACAGTATACTTCTCTGGCCTGTATTAACCCTACTGTGGAAGACTCTTGATGTATAAGCATAACTGCTTCCAGTTAAATACCAGATCTTTGTAAAGACAACAGTCTCACTGAGTCTCCTATTCTAATACAGGCTGCAAACATTAGAAAACATAGATGCCTAACATAAAAGTAGAAAAACAACAAATTAAAGCATCTGAATTTATGGCTTTTAATATAAGCTTCTTACCATCTAGACAGAACAAAGCAGCACAAGCAAAATTCTTGGGTAGGCTGGCAGTTTGCTTTATATCTGAATTTTCAACATTTTCTCCTCCTTCTTATGTAAAGATATTAACTTTCTCCAGAAATTAGAAAATACAAACCTGTACAATGCAGCTAAACCTATGTGATGAGAGAAAGTAAAAAAGAAAAAAAAAAAGAAAATTCGTTACATTCATATTCATTTCTTTCAAATCTTCTTTAACAGGTAAAAATTTGAGATGCAATTGTCTGCATAAATGTTGTTGCCAGCATCTGTGAATTCTTGCATTCACAGATTGCCTTTATGATTATAATTGATTTATATAATTGGTTTGCATATCACTGACATTGCTATAGAAAAAAAAGAAGTAAAATTGTGAAGGGGATTGAGTCACTTTGCTGGAGTGTGAAATTAGCCAAGCCAGAGCAGAAAAACAAAATGAAACTCGCCACAATCTAAATAAATAAACAAGGAAAGAGAAAGTAATTTCTAGAACAGTTTATTTAATAGCAGAATACCAGGTATGTTTTTAATCTAATGAAAACAGAGTGTTTTGTTCAAAAAGGAGTAAATTCCTGTATTTGAGGTTCAGAATGTCATGGTGATGACAGTATGTTCCAGTATGTTCTTTCCATAGTCAGTTTGGTAAGTTCAGTACCTGTGTTATATATGATAGCTGTGTTATAGAGCACAAGGATGCTTTATGGGATAAGGTGTTACTCATCATGATGATGTTACTTATCACGATGAAGGCATCAAAGTCTAGTTCTTTGTGAGTACATTCATTCTCTTTATGGAGCAGATTTTGGGAAGGAAAAAATCAAACCCACTGAAAGAACTAATTCTGATAATGTTTTACTTCATTATTGCTCCCATATTGCTTTGAAAGTGAGGTGTTGTGATTTTTTGTTTGTTTGTTTGAGTATGAGCTTCTTTTCACCATCTGTTTTTATTTTGAGGAATGTCTCACTACCTGACAATCGCGGCTTTTTTAGTACTGGCTTATATTTCCTTTTGTAAAATAAATACACTGAGTCTGAACAAGCACAAAGATGATACTTAAGTAAGGATTTGCTCAATTTAAACCAAGCTTATAAGCTCTAAGAACATTTGAATTTTTATGCTGCAGTTTATTGCAGTGGTGCCATTTGGGCTGTTAAAGTTATTTCAACATTTCCATTACCAAGACCCTGTTATCTGAAACTGGCAATTCAGCCAAGGAAACCTTCTACAAAAATATCCATAGTTCTGGGCTGGAATAGTTATCTAATTTCACTCTGCAGCAACACAGTTGGCTAAAATGAAGTCAAAATCAAAGTATTCAGAAGCTGTAAAACACACAGCATTTAATTGTATTTGAATTCTGTGCTTCTATTACTGAAGACTCCTTTTCTCTGTAGAACAGGAATCCATTAAATGAGTGAAGGTCACTGTTGGAATGCAAACAAAACATGTATCTTTTATTTATTTCTTTGTCCTATTGTGATCTACTGCTCATAACTATAGAAAGACATAAGAACACAATTAAAACTTATGGTATATCAAACTTTATGCACCATACACACTATTATTATTATTATTGTTACTATAAAGTGAACAGTAAAAGGATAATTGCATTTATTACCATATATATTTTATATCTTAACATACATATATTATGTATTAAAAATGCCAATAGAAAAGTACAAAAAATATACTACAATTGTGTAGCTATGTCTATGACAATCAGATAGCATCATGGATAAATTATTAACTTAATAAACATTTTTATGTATCCATCTGATAGGTTTGTCTGTTCCTTTGTTTTCTTTTGTTTTGTTTTCTACATGTATTATATATTTTTTCGTTGTTTTTCTTCCACTTGCAGTAGCAAGATATTTCTGGTGGGAGGCAGAGCTTTGGTCTATATTGTTGTGATGTTTCTTAGTCTCTTTTATCTTTCACATTGCCTTTGGGTAACATTGCCTCCTGGTCCTTTACTAAGAAATAAAAGGCATAGAAAACGTAGCATCTTCCTTTTCACATCCCTTGTGCAGAGAATACACTTTTAGTTCAGCACGCCAGGCTGTTCTCAGAAGGTAATTTAAACACTGAAACTTGAAAAATCCTTGGAACCTGTTTTTGGTATGCTTTGATATCATATTAAAGATCTAATACTGTAAGTTATAGCAATGATAATTGTTTATACATTCTAGAACGGATGTTCTCTGTGTTGCTTTCTAGAATCTTTCTAGAATCCCTGTGTTTGTGTTGCCATGTTTTGTTTGCTGGAAGCACAAGACACAGGAAGACACCATCCCTACATGCACTGATAACTACACAGAAAAAACACAGATTTATGAGCCCAAAAGTTGCTGCAAAATACTCCATGAAGTCCAAAGTCAGTCAGCCAGAAAAATCAAAGAAGATCAGGTTGAGCCTCAGTGCCTTCAAAAGAAAAGAAAACATATAAAACTCCCAGCTGAAGGCAGACTCAGAAATGATCTGAAGTTGGTACTTTCTTTTAGGTTCTCCTTTGTTAGTGTAAAGCTCTTTGTCTTGTCAAATCTTCAGTATACCTCATTGTTTTTATGAACTTTTCCTAAAGCAACTGAAGTAAAATGGAATAAAATAATCACGTCCTTGTGAGAACACATAAATGCTTAAAATTATGATGAAAATATTCTGTATTGTGAGCATCTGGGATATATAATGAACTATGTGAGAATTAGAATAGTTCTGTTGGAAGGAACGTTCAGAGATAATTGATTTCCACTATCTGACCTCTTCAGGTCTAACCAAAAGTTGAAGTGTGTTATTGAAGATTCTGTCCAAATAAATCTTGAATATTTACAGCTATAGAGCATCAGCCACCTCTCTAAGAAGCCTGTGCTTCATAGAGGAAAAAAAAATTCCAACTTTCCATTCTGAATCTCCCCTGGAACAGCATCGTGCTGTTCCAGAGCATCCTATCAATGAGGGCACCTCTCAGCCTCCTTTTCTCCCAACGAGACAACCCAAGTGTCTCAACCCCTCCTTGCAGTAAACACCTTCCAGCCCTGCCACCAGCTTTGCTGTCCCCCTCTGGATGCTTTCAAGTACCTTACCGTCCTTTTTATGTTGTGGAGACCAGAACTGCACGCAGTACTCAAGGTGAGGCTGCACCAGTGCTAAATACAGCAGGAGGATCTGTTCTTTGACTGGCTGGCTATGCTGTGCTTAATGCATCCCAAGATGCAGTTTGCCCTCCTGGCTGCCAGGGCACACTGCTGGCTCATGCTGAGCTGCTGTCACCAACACCCCCAGGTACCTTTCTGCTGAGCTGCTCTCCAGCCACACATCTCCCAGTCTGTGCCTGTTTTCTGGCATATTTCAGTCCCTGGTGCAGAACCTGGCATTCTCCTCTGTTGAATGTCATACCATTGCTGATTGCCTGGCTTTCCAGTCTAGAACTATCTAGATCTATCTAGATCTCTCTGCCAAGCCTCTCCAGAGAGTCAAAGCACCTCCTGATCCAGTACCATTAGCAAGCTTGCTAAGAAAGCATTCAACTCCTTGCATGGAGATCTTTCATATTCATCATGTCATTTATCAGGCTGTTACATATCACAGATTTCATCCACAAACTAAGAAAAAGCTGAAAAACATGAACTGGAGTGTTTGTCATTTATTAATATACAATGAATGAATTTGCCATTTTAATTGTAGCTTGATTATCATCTTATTAAGAAATTAAAATAAAAATTCCAGCTGACAGGTGATAGTGGTTTCAGATCCCAACTGATACTTTTGTAGGATAAGAGTAACATCTTAAATGTAATGTGTGTATTGCATAGTTTTAATGTCTTCTTACATGATACCTTAATTTCTTTGGATGAGAGGAGTGATTCTTATTCAAGGGATTTACAATAAAAAGTATTACTTCATTCATTCATCATATCTATACGTATCAGTATTAACTGTTATCTGACATATGTATAGAATATGAAGAGCTGATGATAATCCATCTTTATTACAAACAGATATACCAAGCGAGTGGAGTTATGCCAGTGTCTGGACATACAAATTGAAGTGGAATTTCTAATGTATTTAGGAAACTTTTATGCCTAGCTGATAAATCTTTTCAAAAAATCAGAGTATTTTTAATACTTGAATTAGCAAAATAATAATTATGCTTTTTTTTTTTTAATTGGAATAGTAAAATAATTGCTAAAACAATGAAATATGAATGGTACTCAGATTTTATTGGACAACATTGCCACACCAGTCAGTGTTCCTGAACACCCTGCTGAATCTGATGTTTGTTGTTTTACAACCAATGATTAATACTAATGCTTTCTGTATTTGTTAACTTCAACAAAGAATTAAGAGTAAAGAGTGCACAAGGATCTACATATAGATTGCATTCTATTTCTGCCTCTAAGCAAACTGGAAATGATTTGAATTAAGAATCACTACAAACTTTGTTATCCCCTCCTCACCACAACCTCCCTTCAGGAAGTTGTAGAGTGCAGTGAGGTCTCCCCTGAGCCTCCTCTTCTCCAGACTAAACAATCCCAGCTCCCTCAGCCGCTCCTCATAGGACTTGTGCTCCAGACCCCTCCCCAGTTTCATTGCCCTTCTCTGGACACGCTCCAGGGCCTCAATGTCTTTCCTGTAGTGAGGGGCCCAAAACTGAACACAGCACTCGAGGTGCGGCCTCACCAGAGCTGAGTACAGGGGATGATCACCTCCCTGCTCCTGCTGGCCACACTATTTCTAATGCAGGCCAGGATGCTGTTGGCCCTCTTGGCCACCTGGGCACACTGTTGGCTCATGTTCAGCTGAGCATCAACCAACACCCCCAGGTCCCTTTCCTCTTCACAAGCTCGTCCCCAAGCCTATAGCGCTGCCTGGGGTTGTTGTGGCCAAAGTGCAGGACCCAGCACTTGGCCTTGTTGAACCTCATCCCATTCACCTCAGCCCAGCGATCCAGCTTATCTAAATCCCTCTGAAGGGTCTCCCTACCCTCAGGCAGATCAACACTCCCTGCCAACTTGGTGTCATCTGCAAACTTACTGAGGGTGCACTCAATCCCCTCATCTAGGTCATCAATAACGATATTAATCAAGATGGGCCCCAGTACCGACCCCTGGGGGACACCACTTGAAACAGGTCGCCAGCTGATCATCTTCATGACTGTCCCCAAGACCCACTCCAACAACTTTATGTCCTTCCTGTGCTGGGAGCCCAAGGCTTGGATGCAGTACTCCAGATGGGGCCTCACAGGAGCGGAGAGAAACATCTCCCTTGCTTTGCTAGTCACCCCTCTTTTTCTGCAGCAAAGGACACACTTGGCCTTCTATCCTCTCTCTGCAAGATCCTAATATGTAGTCTTGTCATCTGCCTTGAAGTGATTTCTGTAATTCATACTGCCAGCAGTAGAATGAAAATTAATTACATAAATATGCACTGAATATTCTGCAAGGAAGAAAAGATGTGGTATGCATATATGTGCAAGAATAACAGTACTTTTCAGGCTGGAGTTTTGGTGGTGTTTGGGGGGTATTTCTGTTCTTTGTTCTTGACTAAGTAGCATTCAAGAAATAATGGGTATTGTTCTATTGCTTTATTCCTAATTTGAAGTACTTGTGTTTTTCATATACCTCATAAAAGGTTATACAGAAAATACTGTCCTCTGAGTACATGTGATGCACCTGCCACATTTCTGCTTGCTGCAGCAGGCACCACTTCACAAATCTACCATAAAACTGTGTTTGTTATTTCAAGCATCCCGTGGGATAGATTAGGACTCCTTATTTTTGAATTGGTATTGAAATACTTTTAAGCATATTTGCTGAAATTCATAGTCCTCATTACATTTTAGCACACTGTGAATAAGTTACTGCCTAGCAAATTATTCATTTGATCTTTAAGTCCTTTTCACTGTCCCAAGGCTTAAATTCAAATCAGTGATTCTGTGATAATGAGTATGACATTCTAAATAACAATGATTTGGAATTAAAGGCATCATAAAAGAATAGTTACAAAAGTAAACATGAGATGAGATAATTAATTCACCATTATCAAGTTTGAAGATCTTGGAGAAAGTCTTCTGAAGTCCAGATTTACTTTTGTTATTTCCTGTCACATAAAAAACTGTTTATTATTTTGCATTTGCAGGTAAGCAGTAGTCTGAAATTGATCTCTGACTTCTCAAAGAGTCCAAGCAGTACATACAAGTGTGCTAATGAGATATTCTGCTGGAGAACACACTCAGATATTTCTCTTCTATGTATGGATCAGCAATTCTATTACTGAAGTGTTTGCTTCCTTTTCTTTTTAGTATTTCAAATATTAATTTCATTTAGTATCAGTGTATCAGTAACCCTTGGCCTCATTCCTGGGCTGGCTAAGCAAGAACATCTGTACAGTCCCAAAGCTTTCAGTGTGTGAGTGCTGAATGAGCTATTTAGGGCACACATCTGAATTCAGAAAATGAATCCAAAACTGAACATGAGATTTCTGCTGTTTAGGTGCCCTTAACCAGCTGACCAAGGAGGCCAAGAAACAGAAGAGCAAACAGAAGGTGATGACATAGCACTAGTCAAGTGGAACCATCCCCTAAATATAGATTTTACCTCCTTTTAAAAACATAAGTTATTTAAATAATGAAGTATTCTTAGATTTAATATACTTTTTAAATTTCTCCTTTCTATTAGGTGTGATTTATGCAATCCCTGTGTGAGGATGAATACAAGAAAGAGGTATGTCTGAGGTGAGAGCAAACACCGATGTACTTTTCTTGTCACTAAATGTGCTGAAGAACGACCTTAAAGCAAAAGTTTCCAAATAGTTAAAAAATAATAATAATTAAAGTCAATTGTATAGGACTTTTTTTTTTTTTCTTTTCTTTTTTTCTGCATGTTAGCACAAGGAACACTGACTATGCTGAGACATTTAAACTCTGAGTGATAACTTTTGGCAGGAATTGATCATTAAGTTCCTGTGAAACAAAATACATCTGCATCTAAGTGAAGAAGAGTAGTCAATATTGGACAAATAAAGACTTGTTAGAAACATAAAATAACATTAATTTAGAATTATATCACACTGCTGAAAGTTAAAACAAGTAATATGATTCACCAGTTCCAATAAGAGTAACTATCATTTCATTACATTTCTAAGAGTCAGGCAACTAATTATCTATATTCTCTCACTATACATATATTCTATATATCCATTTCTTAACACAGATTATGAAAGAAACATAACGTTTTTGTGACAATTTCAATGCTTTTTTCATGAAATCATTATAATTTCATTGGGAAAATTTTAATAGATTATATGGAGTATACAAATGAATTTGAAATAATCTTAGATAAATGTAAAAGAATGGCATATATGTTAATTCTTCTATAACTTAATCGTGAAAACATCCAGATTAAAAAAACCACCACCACCAACAACAAAAAAACATGTGTATAATATCTAACTGAAGTAATTCAACCATATTTCATGCTCTTTATGTTTCTATTTCAAATATAATTC
Source organism: Perdix hodgsoniae (assembly GCA_035772895.1). NCBI lineage: Eukaryota > Metazoa > Chordata > Aves > Galliformes > Phasianidae > Perdix > Perdix hodgsoniae. Next base: position 330,049 of record JAPSGF010000131.1, read on the forward strand.
TTTTTGCTCCTCTGGGGAAGAAAAAAAGACTGTAATTTGTTTTTAATTCCATAAAAAGTGATATCAACAATATCTCCAAGCCTTAAAAAGATTTATCATACTGGAGAAAAATATCTGAAACATTAAACTGAAAGCACCTTTAAAAGACAGTCCTGTAGTACAAAGTTAATTCAAGTTAAGTAGGAAAAGTGTACTCAGCATTACATTCTGCTTTGATAAAACTTTTCCTTTAATTAATTCATCAGTCATTCCATTAAGGAAAAAAATTTGCTTAATTCTGAAGAAAAATACAAATACTGTTAGAGAGTATTTATGTACCGTAGAACCTTAAGCCTGTTGAGAATAAAAATCAATTTTTATTAGAGCATTCTTCTTTTGATGTCTCACCGCAAGAAGAAAGAGCGCAGGGAACCTTTTTGTTGAGCTCTGAATTCAGCCCAGTGGCAGTTTTTGTATGGTCTGGGTCAAACAAACAAACAAAGAAAACCCACTGGAGGGTCATAAAAAGTACTAAAGATAACATCCTGCAGCAACGGCACTGTCAGAGGGGCCGGAAAGTATGGAAAGACAAAGGGAGAGGCACAGGGCAGTGCAGTGATCACAGCAAACTGCAAGTGCTGAGGAAGTGCAAACGTTCAGGCGATTGGCTGCTTGGTAGGATCCTTCACTGCTTGCAAAGACCTCTTTTTGACCAGCTCGTTTCAGACATTGTTTACAAGTGTGACTGACTTAAAGTCAATACTAACCGAGATTTTATTGTCTCTGCATTTTCTTCGTTTCAGTTGAGATTTTAAGGTGGCCTGGGTCAAACTGAAGATCGTGAAGTCCTAGTATCAAATTATCAGTTGCTATTAACAAAGAACAGCTTTTTCACATGATTACACTGAAGCTGACTTTTTTGCTGTGTCTTTTGTTTTGTTTTGTTTTACCTAAGGGTCTTTCTTCTGATGCAGCTTAGGTGCCCCTTGATGGCCGTTTTTGTGAGAGGCTGGAAAACTTTCTGCTACCTTTTCACTTAAATGCCATCCCTAGGGAGAACCACTTCTGTTTGTTAAGGTGTTAGAGGTGAAATCTTAACATTCACAGCTAAGTATTGATGTTAGTATTCCTCACAAGTACCTCATCCTGTGCTTCGTGTATCGATTAATCCAAAGATTTTTTCCATGTTTTTAAGTGATGGCTACAGAAACAAAATCAATACATTTAGAGTCACTATATGTGAAATTCATTTCTCTGTCATCCAAAATTTGGGAAAAAAATTCTCTAACCCCATTGTGGTGTTAGAAAGAGACATTCCTTTATTTCTTATGACACGTACCAGGTGATCTGACAAATCAAGCAGATGCTGTCAGGATTTTCTGACTGTTCCACATTCCAGACATGTCACCGACTGCTTCTGCACAGCGCTGGTGCAGCCTCACCCCGGACACTGGGTGCAGTTTTGGCTGCCACAGTATAGGAAAGACATAAAACTATTAGTATCCAAACCGGGGCAATAAAGATGAAGAAGGGCCTGGAGGGCAAGACTTGTGAGGAGAGGCTGAGATCCAGTGCTTTGTTCAGCCCAGAGCAGAGGAGGCTGAGGGGACGCCTCATGGCGGCCTACAGCTCCTCACAGGGAGCAATGGGAACAGCGCTGAGCTCTGCCCTCCAGGGCCCGAGGGAACAGCAGGGAGCTGCAGGGGATTTAGAGATCTGTATGAAATGTTCCATTTTCATTTCCGCTTCCAGTGTAAAGCCGGTGGAAAATATGCTGAAAGAAAAAAACAACAACAACACAAAACAAAACACTGCACACTCGTTTATCCAGAATAACTTCTCAGAGAAAAATGAGTTGTGATGTGGCAAGCATGGTTAAAGCAAATGGCAATATACAGCACATATGTTCACATTTTCCTCATTAAAATGAATTTGTGTGCAAAAAAGAGTTGAAGTAAAAAGCACAGAAACTATAAACCTTGTTCTAGACAATTAAAAGCCAATAAGGTTACAGTAGAAGCCTGTTACTGATATTCACAAAGTAAACTTGTGTCTCAGTTTTATACAGTTGTTTTAGGTTGTTTTTCAAGATCATGCATTAAAACATTTTTTTTTTTTAAGAGCTTAACTTTTAGCTGTTGAAAAAGCATTTATTTTATTGGGAAAATGCATTAGTTCTACTGAGTAAAACACATAATTTCCTACAATGAAGAGTTACTGTCATCAGCAGAGACATGGTGTTCCATACATTTAGTAGTGAGGCACTGTTTTTATTTGAGAGATGTATGCTAGGAATTGTATAGTAAAATGCTCTAGGAAAGAGGGAAACTTCTGGCTGCAGTTTGGCAATCCATGTAGATGGAAATAAATTATGCTCAACAATAATACACGTTGCTATAGACAAGTTGTAAGATTAAACATATCTGCAGACACAAAATTACTGCTGTGGAACTTGTATGTTTTAACTGTGAAATAACAGTCAGTAATATGGAAGGCAGCTTTTTTGAAGAATTTTCAAATATATTTCAAAAAATAGGAAACAGTTAATCCAGAAGTAGCATTTTCTTCCACATCTTAAGTTTGGTGGTTGTGACAAATGAATTATCTTTACTGACAGTATGTGTTTCTTTGTCAAAAAGATAATGTTTTTATATAGAGTCTTAAGATTATCAACTAGAAATACTCTTCATTGTACCAAACTGATATTTTCACCTTTTTTTCTAGCACTGGTATGGATATGACATTAGCACTGTTTAAAACATTAGTATTGATTATGTCACAAATAGAGACACATATCCAATAATGCACACAATTATAAAACAGCATACTTGATATACAATCCTGATGCTCCACATGATGGAGTAGATGAATCATGATCTCCCAAAGTACAAGCCAAGCAATTCCTGCATGCTTGAGAACTTGGCTTTTTTTTTTTTCCTCCCTCCCTCTGAACCTGAGTTATAATAGAGGATGTTATATAAATGAGATAGAGATGTGTCTTATTTGTGCAGCTGAAATGCTTGGAACAATTTAAGCCTCAACTGCAAAACTGATTGTTGTGTAATGAGATTTCTGATGTTGAAAATAGTTTCAGTAATGCTAGAAAATACATTGTCATTCTGCATTTATGCTGAAGAGGAAATTAAAATTGTAAGTGCTCACCAGATGCAATTTGTGACAGAAGAAATGATGTGGCATGAAGTTCAAGGAGGCATGGCTGCAGAATGGGTTAAAGAGACTGGGATCTGAAGTGCCAGAAACAGAACATGTAAGGGAGAGAAGATTCTTCTGCTGATAAGATGAGAAACAGCACCTTTTGTCTTGTAGAAATCAAGGCCTATCTCTAAACGGCAAAACTGAGCCAGAGGATGAACCCAAGGCCAAGCAAAGGGGCTTCTTGCACACACAGAATCAGTAGTGGGAAAAGGAAATGGGTCATTTAATTCGCCTCATGGGGTACAGTAATTCCTCAGCAGTTTAGTGTCAGAAGTGGTGTTACTGCTCTTTGTATTCCATGCTCCACAAGTAGGGTGCATGGCTGGGAAATAATAGGAGTAATGAATGTGCCCAAATTTCCCATAAATGAAAGGAGTGAACCTGTGCCAAGACAGAAATGCAGTTTGCAGACCTGGATAAGTATTCCTTTGACCTGGACAAATTACCTTTCTTTGAGTATAATAAGAAGAATAATAAGAGGAAATAAAATCTTGATTTTGTGGGACAAGAAGATAAACTATCACTAGCAGAAATCTCATATCTCTAGCTTATAGGACCAATAGTGCAAAAAATGAAAAAGCAAATTGGAAAAGTGGAAGAACAAAAGTAAAAATCCTTCTAAAAATTCAGTTACAGCACCTAAATCCCTCCATTCAGCCAACCCTTGGGCTGAAACATTTTTTTGGTCCCTAGCAGTTGAAGAGACTGAAGGGGACTTGGCTGTCTGTGCTCATGTTTGATGTCAGTCCTGGATGTGGACACTACTGACAGCTGTGCCCCCAAGCCTGGGCAGAGACCTTGAGACCGCAGGCACTAGCTGGGCTCCATTGGTTGAGCAGGAGAGGCCTGGGCTGGCTGGCTGGAGGTGGAGGAGGAGGTGCTGCTGACATCCTTTACCAGCTTCGTAACCAGCAGGATCTGGCTGAGCTGAGTACTGCTGCAATTACATAAGGAAATTGCACCGTCAGCAAGTTTGCAGATGACACCACGCTTAGAGGTGCAGTCAGTAGATTGGAGGGACGGGAAGCCATCCAGAGGGACCTGGACAGGCTGGAGAAGTGGGTCCATGAAAACCTAGTGAGTCTCTCTGGAAATGCTCAAGGCTGGGTTAAAGGGAACCCTTGGCAGCCTCGTCCCGTGGCTGATTGATTGGTTAGCAACCCTGCCTGTGGCAGTCCCCTTAGCTCCATAAAACTGCTGGGGAAGTGGGGTTGCTCAAGCTCCTGTGACGTGCCCAGGGACTTCTAACTAGCTAATATTTCTGAGAAGATAATAAAAGAGACTCCTATAGCTTGAAAAGCTTCCACCCTGGTTTCATGCTGTAGCTCACTTGATCGTTTCACACTATTCATACTACAAGAGCCCAAGAGACAGGAAACACCCTTTAAACAATCTTTATTACTGCAGATTTTAGACAAAATGACCTTGGGAGTACAGCTAGAATATAAGATTAACCGGCTTTTTCTCTTTTGCTCATTCAGCAGTCCACATCAGAGAAGAATAATCACAGTAACACAATGGGATTTATTTGTTCATTTTTTTTCATGTACATATTTTTAAATTATTTGTCTTCTATTGGCATTACTTTGGAATAGGGTGAAAATAATGGAATGCTTTAGTGAAGTCAATGAGCTAATGACTACAACATTAAATGCTGGCGTTTCTGAAGGTACAGTGCAAAAAATTGCAGCTACTGACATTCATCTCCATTTGCTGAATACTGATGGAGAGCAAATAGTGGATATGAGTACCGTAAGGCGGTGTCTGGTTCATTTGTGCTCTTTGTATCTGTTGCATGGAAATAAGTAGGAGGCATTACTTTTGAAGCGACCTTATAGAACTGCTCCCCAGTGTAAATTGGTGGGTGATGGAGGCAGAACAGTTCCACGCAAAGTAGTTTTTGTCAGCTCAGGCCTTATCTCAGCAGTCTCTATGGTGGTCCAATGCTCTTTTAAAAAAAAAAAAAAATCTTAAAAAATTTCATGAATTATACGTATGACAGCATGTGTTTGTTTGTTTTTTAATCCATTTCAATTAGATCCTTAATTACCTGTTCGCACTAAAGTCTATAGCCACAGTGGATAAAATAATGATTATTTTTAAACACTCAATAATCTTATAGACTACTGAAAGTAGGTAGAAAGAGTTATTGAATTGCTCAAGTCCAGTCAGCTACAGTCCTTCTCATGACATGTTATGCACTACCGCCATGCAGCGTTCTGCATTTAAGAGTCTGGGATGGCCACAACAGATTTTCGTGCAGTAAATCTAGCCTAATTGCCACTGTAATAGAAGTCTACAAAGAACCAATCAGCAAAAACAAAACAAAACAAAAAACAAAATCTGAGAATTTTCAGCTATGAAAGTAGTTTTCCTCTCCGTGTTCAACAGATTTCTTCACACTTCTTTTATGCAAACAGATGGCACTTAACTGCAACTATCAGGTGTTACATTCACAGCATGGATCTGAAATTCCTGATATGATAGTTTATTGAATGGATTTCACAGGCAAATAAATTACAAAATGTGAAGTCACCTGGAATTTTTAATGAGTGACTATAAGCTTCACAACTTAGTTGCTCGAAACAAATCTTCCACTGTCAAATTTTATCTTTTTGATAAGAAATGTCTTCCATGCAGCTTCTAAGAACATTACAAAGACTTCATCTGTTATATAAATAATACGCGATAAATACTTTTAATGCTATAAATACTTCTGTGTGAGCATAACGGATCTTATGTGAGATCCCGCTTTCTGAAACTTTCTAGTGCCTCATTAACTAAATCTCGTAGTTTGTATAGTATATTTTAAAAATTCGTTTGTAGTTTAAAAGCATATGCACAAATAATGATGTTAACTATTGCCAAACTATTGTTTAAGTCTCTTTAATAACAGTATTATTTCTTTATTTCAACATTTTAAAATACATTTCACTGTATTATTATTTATCAGGTGATTCCAATGTTCTTGCTCGTTAACTTCAGATTTTTTTCCACCTCCACTTGGACTCCTGACTTATATTCTTTTTCCTCAGTCAGTCTGCCTGTGAAGTGTAGAAAATTTCCATATGAAGTTAGATGATAGGCATAATGTATTGGAACATCCAGAAATATGAAGGAGTATAGATGTGTGCGCAGCATTTTTTCGTCACGTATTCATATTTAAACCAATTGATTGTAGATGTTAGAAAAGAATATGAAGAAATATCTCACTGTTACAAGGCTTTTAACATAAAGATCAACAGAAAATTGATCTGTTTTCCCAAATATTGCAAGGTAATCTTCAGCAGATCAAGTTGATTTCTAATGTATCTACACACTCTGCCCTGTGTTTTGGTTGTTGATGTTTGTTTTGTTTTGCTTGTTAGGATTTCACATTTATTATTTTATATATATATATTTATATTATTATTATTATTTTCCCTATTCAAAATTGAGGTATTTCCTCCTGATTTATCAGTTTGGCCAATTATGTTGAAGAACTTGATACTCCAGAAAAAAAGCTATTTAAAAAGGAGTTCTGTATTTTGGCCACCTTTGTTACCTTTATTGCTACCTTGCTTTTAAATTTGATTAAATATTTGTACTTCAGTCAACACTTTATGCTGTTTCTCCTGTTACTTACTAAGGATTTATTTCTTCTTAATCTCAGATAAATTCATTTGTGTCTCAGGTTTTGCTCTCAGTAATCTTTTTTTTTCCCCCCATATACTCATTTTATTTTTCTATCCTTGGCAGTTGGGTCTAGCCTGCATTTTGTCATCACCTCCGCCATACATTTGAGGACACTAAAGAGATTATTTAGCAAATTAATTTCATACTACCAACATTTTCATTTCTTTACAAAGTGGTGAGATCTTTCTGTGTCCGGTGATTTGTATATCTCTGGGAAGTGATACTTTGAAGCTTCTTCAGATTTTGTGTTTGACTGGTGCCATACTATGCAGCAAAAAAAACTTTTAACAAGTCAAGGAACAAACATAAAATATTGAATTTTTGTTTGTCGTGGGACAGGTTGCTCTTTGACATCTTTATCAGTGACATAGACAGTGGAACCGAGTGCATCCCCAGCAAGTTTGCAGCCAACACCAATCTGAGTGGTGCAGCTGACACAACAGCAGGAATGGATGCTATCCAGAGTGACCTCAACAGTTTTGAAAAATGGACCCACGAGTCCATTTTTTTTCCAGTCATGAAGTTTAACAAGACCAAGTGCAAGGTGTTGCAATTGGATTGGGGCAATCCCAGATGTTTATATGCTAGGAGAAGAACTTCTTGAGAGCAGCCTGCCAGAGAAGGACATGGGGGTTCTGGTGGGTGAAAAGCTTTACACAAGGCAACAGTCTGTGCTTCCAGCCCAGAAAAACAACAGTATTCTGGGCTGCTCCTAAGCATTTGTGGCCAGGAGGGTGTCCTCTCTACTCTGCTCTTGTGAGGCCCCATCTGGAGTACCGCATTCAGGCCTGGGGCCTGAACACAAGAAAGGGCCTTCTCTGCACAAGAAGGATGCAGAGGTGTTGGAGTTGGCCCAGAGTAGGTCCATGAAGATTGTCAAAGGGCTGGAGCACCTCTCCTATGAAGAAAGGTTGAGGGAGCTAGGCTTGTTTTGCTTGGAGATGAAAAGGCTCAGGGGAGACCTCTCTGCGACCTTCCAATATTTTAAAGGAAGCTTGTTAATAGGAGGGTATTTAAAGGAAGCAGACTGACTTTTTATGTGGCTTGATAATGACAGGACATGGGGGAACAGTTTTAAACTAAAGTAGGGGAGATTAAGATTAGGTACTAGAAGGAAATTTTTCACTCAGAGGTGAGGTGCTGGCACAGGCTGCACGGAGAAGCTATGGATGTCCTATCCCTGGAGACATTCGAGGCCAGTCTAGATGGTCCCTGGTCAGCCTAATTGAGCAGTTTGGCCACCAGCCTGCAGCAGGGGGGTTGCATCTGTTTGATCTTTAAGGTCCTATCCAACCCAAACTATTCTATGATCCTATGGTCTTTCGGTCATGAAAAAGCATGTCTGAAAAAGATCTCAGGGTGTTATCATATTCATTCCTTTCCTTTAAACGGAGATCAGTTCTATATACCTGATTTTGGACAAATTCATTCAGTATATTCAATAAGAGGGAGTCTCTAATAGGTAATTTGTTTCCTTGTTAATTTCCTTCTCTTTTTATTTCTTTTACAGTGTCTTAGCTTTGTCTTTCTCATTTTAGATTACCATCAGTTCTATTTCAAAACAGAAAAATGAATTCTTCCCCCATCAAGCATGTCTGAGGAGTGTTAAAAACCACATCAAATATTTTCTTAAATGTATTATTTTCTTCAGTCGTTTCTCTTGATTCATGTTTTCCTGACCTCTGCTTATTTTTGTCCTCTCTGATTTTGCCTGATTCACAGTTGCTCAGCTATGATTTTCTGCTGGCTGAGTATAGAAAAACTGTCTTGTGTGCGTTTAGTATTCATCTTTATACATTCTGTGTGACGTCTGCCTTTCCTGTGCAATGACATTATTGTCTCCTGTTCTGGTTATGATTGATTTTAATTTTGACTGCTGATAAGCACACAAAGGCATTAAAAAAAAAAAAAAGAAAGAAAGAAAGAAACAAACAAAAAAACAACACAGAGGAAAGGAAGAGTGAAGAAATCTATATTAATCTACTTTATGACTTCAAAATTACTATTATTGTTGCTGCTGTCAGTGATGTATTGCAATAGTCTTAAAAAAATATATTCTCTTTACTCAAAAAATTCCTTCCTGAAGAACTGCTTTCAGTCACTGAACTCAATTATTTTTGGTTAAATATCTTTCCAGAGAAACCAAGGCTTATTTTCTGATTTGAACTTTGCAGCATTTCTCACACTTCTTGTCTTGCTTCACTGAGTCATGTAACTTGGCTGTGCTCAAACTGCAATTAAAAAGAACTTTTTTTTTTTAGTATAGTGTCAAATGAAGATTTTGTCTCAATTAAGCACGAATAGAGCTTTTTAATGTATTGAAGTGCCTTTCTCATAAGTCTTAGCAAAACACTTGCCACAAGTCTTAGCCTGCTGCCCTCGAGGCATCAGCTTCACCATTGTAACAGATGACAGACCACACTTGGAAAAAGTGGCAGAGGCTCATTGAGTGTAATGTATTGTGAGTGTGTGTCATCCCTGTAAATATCTTGGAAGATCTTTGAAGAGTCTCTCTGTCTTCTGTTACCAGAAACTGCTAAACTGATGATTCACTATCCATTATTAGTTCTCGTGTACGTGTATGAAGGTAATGACGAGGGGTATTTGAAATCCAACTGTGCTAGTGTCATTTTGTGATATTCTTAATGCAGTACTGAGCCTACAAAACAGTTCTGAGACAGCTGGCTACCTAAACTTACAAAATGGGGAGAACAAAGGAAATCACACAGTCATTGTACAGATAATGAGTGGATGGATAACACAAATGTTTGGCAGCAAGGTCTGTTGATGAATAATTGCATTGTTTATTAAATGTTGTTGATACTGAGGGAACGCCTAAAAAAATTGGATGCCCTTTTCTATTCTATATCATTAAATGTTGTATTTACATTTATATGATTTTTTCTAGCTGTCTGCATTATATGGGAATAAATCTGTAGCTTCAAAAAGGAGCAATATTCCCCCTGAAATATATTTTTCCACTTATTTTAAAAGAAAAATAATTTAGCTATTTCATGAACAAATTTCATAGGTAATTACTACATGTGAACAAATTATTTTCCTCTCCGTTATCTGTTGCTACTAGAACAGTCAATAATTTATAAGTACCATTATGCACTGATATTCTTAGAGCTCTCTATTAAACACTGTCAACATAAAACTAGCAAATGATCACTAATGATTCTTAAAGTGCTAAGAATAAATTAATAAATAGTTCTATTTTACTTTTAAAAGCTATATTTATTCCTATGAAATTCATCAGGAAATGAAATAATTACAAAACACGAGCCTGTTCTGTGCAATGCTAGGTTACCTACATGATTGCTCTTAGTTAGTTGGTTGGTTATTTTTCTGCTTCCCATCTTATCATTGTTGTTTGCCCGCTTTGTTGTGTTTTAGAGCCATCTTTATGTGGTGCTTTTGAATTGTCAGAAAATTAATTATTGTTAGAACAACTATAAAGTATCTATTTTACAGTAACTATTTTATAGTTGGGCTTGGCAATGCCTGTAACTTCTATGGACTGGATTTGCTTGAGAAATATCATTTTCTTTTCTTTCCATTGTTGTGTTTTATGTTCTGTCTGAGGACTAAATAAATCAAAGAGAAGGATAAGGAATTCACTGTTGCCCCGCTATTGACATTATGCCAAGGTGTGTGGATGTAAAGCTCCAGATTTTTGCTCATCCCACTCAGATTTTGAATCCCATTCTGCTGTCAACAGCAAATCCTGTCCTCTGCAGACCATCTAGACCATGTGTGATTTAGTGATGGACCAGTGAAGGACAGGGAAGAGCTTTAATCCACTTTTCTGACTGCTGATGATTTAAGAGGGGGTAACTAGATTTTTCCAATGCTTGAGCATGAGTAAGATATGAACAATATTGTTTCTGAAGTGGTATATTTTTGATTTAACCACAGTCTAAGTTGGTCTGTGCAGAGTTACATAGCTCTCCTGTGTTAAAAATAATCATATCACAGCGTTTGGCCAGACACTGTGCAGCAACTTATTTCTAGACATTCAAAGATGTGATAAAATGTGCACTGATTTAACTTGCAATTGTCTAGTATAGAAATGTCACAGTACAATAGTCCTGATTTAATGCACTTGTACATGTACTGTACAGACAGAATACTCCAGTCTGTGATACAGATAGAATAATTTCATTCCATGCCCAAGAGTGCATGACTCATTGGTCTTAGCCAGTTCTTTTGCATCAATTGGTGTGCTTGTTTAAAGTGAATAGTGCAATTGAGAGGGTGCTCTGTTAACAGAAATCCCACTGCTTTTCCTTTATGCCTCATCTTTGCTGGGGCAAAAATATCTGACCTGACAGAGAAGGAAATGTACGGTTAAACTGTTCAGTATTGTACACTGTACAGAACCAGATGCATCCCTCTGGTCACGACACTCAGAAATGCAGTTTGAGGGGAAAAAAGATGCTTTGTCTGAAATACAATTGCTTTGTATGCTTTTATATTTCTTAAACTGTCATTCATAATGAATATAAATGCTACCATACGCTTCTATTCTTTAAAGCCAGAAAAAAAAGCCAGCACCTGCCTGTTTTACATGGAATAGATACTAGCTTACATTAATCCTGCTTCACCCATGTAGAGCCACTTATGTAATGATTTCTGCTGAAGTCTTTTAACGTGTTTGTGAAAAAACGCCTGCTGTGTAACCACCCAGGGAAAACAAAGAATGGGAGAGTGACTCTCTCATTTCCCCTTTTCCAAAGTCCAAAGAATAAATAAAAGAAAAGCTTATGTTTCTCTGCGTGCACATCTATGATAATTTAGAATTATTTTAAATGAGCAAAAGGGCAATGCGGGATATGTCTAACAGTCTTCCTGGTTTCAAGCCTTCTTTGCTCCTGTGCATTCTTTCCTCATTCACTGTCTAGACAATATTGGAAGAGTAGCTACATTTCTCTTTACGTAAATATCAGAATGGTAAAACAAACAGGCTAGATCACTGACTGGTTACTAATCAATAAAGTAAAAGATGGAAGGAATTTAATGAAGACCTGGAATTATTCTGAGTTAACATATTTTTGTAACTCTTGCTTTCCTCTGGATGTAAGCTGTCAGTGAGCAGGTAATCAGAATTTTAACCTTGATTTTAAGATTCAAAATATAAAGGACATGCAGGATTATTTCTGTCTCATCCACTCTCACAAGAGCAAATTAATATTTCCTCCTCCCATAAATTGTATTGAAAATTATTCATATTCACTAGTTATTTGTCCAGCCAGCTCAGATCTCCTTTTAAACACCCAATTCCTTGATAAATTTTATTCATATAATAACTACTTGTTTAGTACATGTTTAGTAAGCACATGTTTAGTAAGCACATGTTTAGTAACAACAACAATGGTGGTATCACTCATCAGCATTTTTTTTTTGTTCTTCCAAATGATCAAGAAATCAAGGTTAAAATATTGGTCTAGATATACTGGTTAGCCTGGGGTAGCAAAGGCTCTGGAGAGCCACACAATACTGCCTTGCCTGCAGACTGAGGATGTATAAAATGGAACCAGGCTCTTCACAGAGATGCATGGAGAGAGGATGGAAGACAATGAACAAAAACTAAAAAATGAGATTCAGACTGAATGTAGGGAGAAGATTCTTCACCATAAAGGCTGTTGAGCAATAAAAGAGGCTGCTCCAGAAACAATCTGGCCTGACTCACAATCTGTGAGCAAGAAGTTGGACAGAGACCTCCTGAGGACCCTTTCCACCTGAATTATCCTATAAGTTTATGACATCTTTTATCTTAAAATACTCTGAAGCTACTGGAGAAGTCTTATGACAAAGTCATAGAAAAGAAAGAAAAAGAAAGAATATATTTCAGCTTAAAGAAGAGAGAGCTTTTCTCAGCTGCAAAGAGATGGATAAGGACAAGGACAAGAGAAGGAGACCCTTACAAATGGAAACTAGAAATTAAAGTTGTAGGAAATTAATTATGTTTCTAGCAAATTGTTTATTTACACAAAGATCAAAATACCCGAGTTGATATTGATATTGAATATTTTTTTCTGAAGGTTTCTGTCTCTGTTGGAAATAGATCAGTACAAAACAAAGCTGCCTTCTCTCCGCCATTTATAAAACCTGCACTGCAAACCTCTGCTTTTGGATGCCATACTCTACCCCTCCATCTCTCTAGAGTGACAGCTTAAATGACACTTGTCAGTCCATAGCTGGGAGTCAGACTTTCCCAGAACATCCAAGGAGGAGTTCACAGAAGAGAGGAGCCAGATTAGGAAGCACTCCACAGACTGCAAACAGCTGCCACAAACAGCAGCCTGGCAAGAACCTTGAGGCCCTCCATGTGAACATATTCACATTCCTCAAGTCCTAGACTAGAATTTCTCTCTTTCTCTCCTGATATATTTTTAAAAAGAGGGGAAAAAAAAAAAAGAAAGGAAAAAAAAGAAAAAAGATCCTATAGTCTCTGTTACAGAGTGTTTTGATGTTGTTGAGCTTGGAGCTGGCAATAATAAAGTTGAGACTCTATGGGTAATGATCAGAAGGAGGGCTAACAGGGCTTACATCCTGGTGGGGATCTGTTATAGACTGCCTAAATAAGATGAAGAGACAGATGAGGCATTGTATGAGCAGCTGGCAGATGTTGCACAATTGCCAGCCCTTGTTCTCATGGGAGACTTCAACTTCCCTGATATATACTGCAAATACAATACAGTGCAGAGGAAGCAGTCTGGGAGGTTTCTATTGTGCATGGAAGATAATTTCCTCATGCAGCTGATAAGTGAGCCTGCCAGGGGAGGTGACCCAATAGACCTGCTCTTCACTAACAGAGAAGGATTGGTGAGAGATGTGGAAGTCAGGAGCTGTCTTTAAAAATCAGACCAATTATCCTTGGGGTTCTCCTGGAAGTCTCAGACTGGGAGCAGAATGAACTCCCCGTGATTCAGGTGGAAGTTATTAGAGACCTATTACTCCATCTGGACCGTCACAAGTCCATGTGGACGTGATAGCCATGCTACTTCTCACCATCTATCAACAGTACTGGTCAACTGGAGAGGTGCTAAAGGATTGGAGGATACCAATGCGGCTCCCATCTACAGGAAGAACTGTAAGGAAGGTCAAGAGAACTACTGGACTGTCAGCCTGACCTCAGTGCCAGGGAAGGTTATGGAGCAGATGACAGAGCTTATACAGCATGTGCAGGACAACCAGGGGATCAGGCCAAACCAGCATGGTAAACAACTGACTGGATAGCTAGCCCAGAGAGTGGTGGTGAGTGGCATTAAATTCAGCTGGTAACTGGTCACGACTTGTATTCCCCAGGCTTTGGTGCTGGGGCCTGTGCTGTTTCATATCTTCATTGATGATCTGGATGAGCAGTTTTAGTATGACACCAAGTGGGCAGGAAGTATCAATCTGCCTGAGGGTAGGAAAGCCTTCACAAGGATCTGAGCAGGCTTGGATCACTTGTCTGAGACCAATGGGATGAAGTTCAACAAGACCGAGTGGAGGGTCCTGCACTTTGGCCACAACAACCCCAGGCAATTCCTCAGGCTTGGGGCAGAGTGGCTGGAAGACTGTAGAAGAAACTGACCTGGAAGTACTGGTCAATGGTTAGCTAAACATGAGCCAACAGTGTGCCCAGGTGGCTGAGAAGGCCAATGGCATCCTCGCTTGTATCAGAAATAGTGTTGCAAGTAAGAACAGAGAAGTGATCATCCCTCTGTACTTGACTCCAGTGAAGCTGCACCTCAAGCACTGCATTCAGCTGCAGATCCCTCACTGCAAGAAAGACACTGAGGTCCTGGAGCATGTCCAGAGAAGGGCAAAGAACTTGGTAAAGAGTCTGGAGCACAAGAAGCGACTGAGGGAACTGATGTTATTTATTCTGGATAAGAGAAGGCTTGGGGGAGACCTTATTGCTCTGTTCAACTCCCTGAAGAGAGGTTGTGGTTAGGTGTAAATCACCCTCTTCTGCTATGTAACTACCAATAGGAATAAAGTGAATGGCCTCAAGTTGCACCAGGGGAGATTCAGGAGGGATGTTAGGAAATAATTCTCCGAAAGTGTGGTCAGTCACTGGAAGGGGAATGGAATGCCCAGGGAGGTGGTGGAGTCACTCATTGACCCTAGAGGTGTCCAAGAAATGTTTAAATGTTGTACTGAGGGACATGATTTAGTGGGAAACATTGGTGGTAGGTGGATGGTCGGACTGGATGATCTCAAAGATTTTTTTCCAACATTGGTGATTCTGTGATTCTATGTAAATGGGAAAATGAGAAACTAAATTCTGAATAAACAGTAGATGTGAGAAGTAAAACTATGCAAGATTAACACAGTGAGAGAAGAAAAAAGCAGATCTTATTAGATTCTCATCTATTTTTAAACAACGGGTATGAAATAATAGAAATTAATTGAACTTTCATTCAAAAGTGCTATTTTTAAATGCATCTGTGACTGTAAAAAATAATTTAAAAAATATGTAGCATGTTAGAATAGAAATTGGGAAGATTCTGCATTGCTCCTATTTTGACGGTCTATTTAACAAGACAGGGAAAGTAAAAACTTCTTTCAATTGCAGTGTTTTGCTATACTAGTTGCGCTGTTGTCTAATGCACCATTACAGTTCCCTTTTTTAGCATATCTTTTGATGCAGAAGGAAGGGACGAAGAGTCTGTGTAGCCTCTGGCTCCCAGGCACCTCTGCAAGCACAGCTAGCAACAGTGAGTCCAGATGGCAGAGCATAACATCAGATGTCTGGTTAACCGTGTGGGAGCTGGCATTATATACTTCAGCCGTCCGGGAGTTTGTAATGCTGGGGTAATCTCAGTTTTATATTTGTAAATGGACTACAGCTTTTACCATGTCATGAAAAACAGCAAGGAGGTAAATTTTGAATCAGTACACTTTCACAAGGACAGAAATGGCATTTTCAAGTTGATAATATAGAACAAATCAAAATCAAAATCTACTTTCGGATTTTAGAGAAACTTTTATTTGTGGGAGCAGGAAAAACAAAACACAATTTAGAAAAAAAAAAACCAGTAAGAATATTCAGTGAGGACAATGAAAAATATGGTAACAATTTATCATTTATCAATTTATCAAATGGCCGTTTATCAAAAATAATCTAAAATATAAATAGATAAATATGCATAAGCTTGGCAGAGTCGAATTGAAGAATGTCGGGCGTTAAAAAGTATGTTTCAATATATACATTGCATCTTCTTTGATAGAACACTAGATAGATGTAATTCAAGCTGAATTTTCATTTTAGAGCAAACAAAGTGCATATGAGTAAGTCATTATAAATAATAGTGCACAAAAAGGAGCGCAAGAAGGCCTGAAGTCCACTGATATAAGTCTGCTGTGTAACCCACTTCTTGGATTTGTATCAGCACAGAAATTCCGGTGGGGAACTGAAGTGGCAAAGGCTGTTCAGTGATGCCTATTTTCTTAGTGCAAATAAGAATGAAAATCTCAGTGAATTGTTTCAGAAATCTTCCACAGTAACGTGTGGCTGAACAAAAACATGGCAAATGAGGTTGATCAGAGATAAATCTAAGACATTTCTTGAAAAGCGGATTTTCTTGGCAGATTTAGAATGTTACTCTTATAATGTGGCAGATTCTGAAGTTACATTAGCATTCAAAAAATGCTCCTGAAATCATTCTGAGTGCTTACAGAAAAATATCACTCCAGTGCTTAGTGATGGTTCAGAAAGCAAGTATTAGTTAAGAATTAGGAAAAGAATAGAGAACAAGACAGAATGTATCACTGTGCTGCTGTGTAAAAGCACGGAAGCATAGAAGACCTGAATAATGAATGTAGAAGAGGAACAAATATGACTGGAAATATAAAAATCTGATCAATTTTATTCTGCAATCGTATACATTAAATAAACTGAGATTCTCTTGCTTGGCAAAGATATGAAGAAGGCTATAATGAAGACATAATAAAAAGTCTCACATAGAAATAAGTAGGGACCCATTTTCAGTACTTTTATATATATATATATATATTAAAAAAAAAAAAAGAAAAAAAAAAAAAGGAAGAATCCAATGAAATTGCAACATAGAAGTTCTACAGCTAAGAAAAGGAAGTTACATATGAATACATTCCGGAGTTCATTATCATAGATGTCTTGGATACCAACTGTATGCCCTGGTTAAAATAGTTATTAGGAAAATTTATAGAAGAAGAGTTCACCGAAAGATGATAAGAAATCTTTAGAAAAAAATTATGAAGCACAAAAAATATGGATATGATTCTGGATCAATTATTCCGTTACTCAACAATTTATAGGAAAGAATTATATTGTTTTATTGCTCCTTTTTGTCTTTTCCAGAGTAAGTCATAGTAGGACACGATGGCATAAGGTTTGTGGAACCTTATTTAATACAGATTGAATCTATATTTTCAATTAAAAGAGGGTGAAAAAAGGATATGTAGGACTTTCTGAATGCTGTTTTTATCTATTCTGAAACAGCTATGAGTACGTATCAGAGGGAAGAAAAATAAGTACACCGATGTGAAGTAATAAATAGGTATGATTTAAAAAAAACCTGCCCATTATGTTGCAAGTTATTACAATAGTGATGATAAACTGCTCAAACACTCCTGTGAGAGGATACCATAATAGCTCTTAGTCAGGAGTGGGAGGACATAGCTGTCATAGACAGAACATAATAAAAGCGAAAATTATTATTTTTTATTCCTACTCCTCTATGCCTCAATTTCTCTACTATTTCTCATAGCTTACAGTGGATAGAATGTTATTCTGTTATTCTATCCACTATATTCCATCTGCACTTTGGTTACCATTTGCTCTCTAGTTACTAGATTTACAATAAATAATCTAACCCTTGTAATTAGACAATCCTTTCAGTTCTACTACCTATTCCTGTGCTGTCTATGCTGTCAGAATGTATCTGTATTGTGTTCCTAGCATTCCCAATCATTCCCAATTGCTGCAGTCTGATGGTTTTCCAGTCCATTTGAGTCTCTGCCAATTAGATTATGACAAGTGTTCTATTTTTCTGGGAATATTTGCATTTCTTTTTTAATTGATAACATTATAGTAAAATGGTTTTCAAATTATGCTCCACGACACTCATGTTGTTAATGCCTTTTTTTATGAGAATCTCTCCAACCCCAATGAAAATTGATGAATCATTTGCTCTATTCTTACATTTTAAACAGGTCCTTTTGTGCTCAAAATAGCACAGTGATATCGCTATCTATAATCACTTTATTCTGACAGTTTTCTCCACCATCTTTGCAAATCCCAAACATCAGGATGTTATGATTCCCTTTGGCTACTGTAAATCAAGAACAGTCTAACTTATTTGAAAGAGACATGCAGCCCATTCTTAATTTTCACACTTAGTATATGAAGGCTTTCTTTGATTAAATTTGATGATCACATGATATTTGATTATATAGTTCAGGAAAAGAGAGAAAAACTGATTTCATACCATTTATAAGTTCAGTTTTAGTCACTATCAGAACCTGTATCTCTTCCTACATTGTTTTATTGATAGTTAAGGCCTTCTCTCATCCAATATGGATTTAAATCATTGTGGTGAGTTAACTTTGGCTGCAAGATCTCTGTCCAGACACTTTGACTCTTCTTCCTCAACAGGATAGGGAAGAAAATATAATTTTAAAACTCGTGGGTGAAGGTAAGGAAACTGTATAACAACTACCATCACAAGCAAAACGGGTCTGACTTGGGGAAAACTTACTCTCAAAATAGTTTTGGTTAGTGAGGAAAAAAAAAAAAGAAAGAAGGCAAAACAACATATTTTTTCCACATACTCTCAGTATTTCCTAGGCTCAACTTCTCTCCTTCATTTCTGACTGCTCTCTCTGCTCTAAGCAGTACAAGGGGTGGGGAATGGGGACTGTGGTCAGTGCACAACAATTCCTCCTTGCCATTCCTTCTTCACACTTCTCTGCTCCACTGTGGACTCTCCACAGGTTGCAGTTTATTTCAGGGAATATCCGTTGTGGTGCCCTCCATTAACTATAGGGAAATATTTCCTCCTCCTCTTCCTCCATCTTCAGCCTAATGTTGCTCAGCTGTGCCCTTTGAGGGGGCTGTTAAGGGTCACACCTGGAGCATTTCTGCTGCCAAAACCTTCTCACTCAAGACCCATCTACCCAGTGTGACCATAATTTCCCCTTTTAACAAAAGTTTTCCATAGATTTTCTTTTATTATTTATTTAAGCTTTTTTTTTTTTAAAGGCATTTAGTTTAACTTTGCTTATTATGCAATATTTACTTTCATGATATCTGTGCATCAGCTTTTTTTTTTCCATTAAGTAGCACTGAATAATTGTCCACATACAAAATCTAATCCCCGTAGTAATCCAATGGTTTTAATTCACATTTCTATTAACTGTCTGTTGTCTAAGTCGTCTCAAACATGGCTATTCTAATTAATCACTTTTACACTGTTTAACATATCACTGGAACAGGTTGCCCAAGGAGGCTGTGGATGCCCCATCCCTGCAGGCATTCAGGGCCAGGCTGGATGTGGCTCTGGGCAGCCTGGGCTGCTGGTTGGTGACCCTGCACACAGCAGGGGGTTGGAACCAGATGATCATTGTGGTCCTTTTCAACCCAGACCATTTTATGATTCTATGATTCTATGATATAACATAATTTTTAATTCTTCTTTTTCCATTCAGGATTTGGCAGGTTAATAAATAAACAAACAAATAAATAAACAACAACAACAAAAACTTTTTAAAAGTGTTTGAATTTCACAGTTTTTCTCTGTTGCTCAGTAACTTTTTGGTATTATTAAGTGACCAATCTTTGTGCTGACCTGAAAGGCCCAAGACCTCTTGAGATCACCTTGACCTCTTCTGGTTTTTGTTTGCTATAACATTTTTCCAGTGTTCAAGTGCTTATTACCTAACACATTTCATCTGTGTAGATATTTGAATATATACATATATAACCATCATGATAAAATAGAGTCATTGCATTGACCGATACCAACTGAGGCTGGGGAAGGCCAAAGTCCAACTTTGAAACTTCAGCAGAGTACCAGGAAGCAGACTGCAAGAAAATAGAAGACTTTATGCAGGGCTTAAATCAAAACAACTCCATGTTCACTCAATACTGTAGAGGAAGACTCGTATCATAGAAACCACAAAATGACAAAGACCTCAAATTTTCGCAGCCTCTCTGACTTGCATTCTGCTTGAAGATGACTAAATCCTTAGCTTTCAGAGGGATGCTGAAAAGATGAACAAACTGAAAAGGAGGAGATATTAAAACTTTTAAAATTATTTGAAGCTCTCCAAATTAATTTGACTTATAAACATTATTTGGACTAACAGTATATTCTTAGGCTTCATTTTAGGAAAGCAATCGCTTTTGCCAAAAGGCAGTTTTAAAGAATAACGTTTTCTAATTCTAAATTATGATTTTTCAAGTTCACAAAATGGGTGAAAGGATCATTACAGAAGGTCTGTAGCATGTAATTCTTCAAAATGGGGCGAACATATCCATCAAAGTGTTAATTATAAAGGCTTGGAAGTGACCCAAACTGTTATGCTATTGGAAGATCAGAAGGTCTTGTACACTGTAATGATGAGCAAAAATGTTTGGAATTTTATATCACTCCTTTTTTTTTATTTTATTTTTCCCATACAGAGAAGAAGCATGAAGGTACTGAGGGCACAGGGATATCTTATGGTTAGCTCTGGATTGCCAATTCCTTCATAAATCAAAGAGACAACGCTTCTTTCTTCCCTCTTCAGCTCACTTATGAAACTTGATGTGTCTTATCTTTTTTTTTTTTTTTTTTTTTTTTTTTGGTCACCTCTTCTACCTCCTTCTTCAGCCTCAGTGCTGTTTGTATTGTCTTCTAATTTCTGCTAAATGGTGAAGCTGCATTACACGGATGAGTCAGAATAGCCATGTAAATCTTCGGCAGCTCTTTCTGCACACTGTAACGTATTAGCTATTCTGTTAACAATTCAGGTATCTTTGGTGATTTTATTTCTGAAGCAAAGACAGTACAATTAAAGTACCAGGAGCAGCAATTTTCATTTTCCCAGTGAGTTGCTTTCACTTATGAACCAGTTTCATTCCTTTTCCTTTAACTCAGTGTTCATTGCAGGCAATCACAGACATCTACAGTTTTGGTGCACTAGGGCTTCTGCAGTAGTCTTCCTGGAGTGCAATTTTCTGCATGCTTTGAAGTAATCATGCAATAATGTGTTTGGCATTCACTAAAATCACTTCACACTAAACTGTATTAAGTTGTGAGAATGTATTTTCTTTGAGTTTTCTCCTCTGCAAGAGAAATCACTCAGAAAACCAACTGTCCAACCTGACACATTATGATCTGAAAAGCCTGTCCTATTTCCTGTGTCTGGAATATCTGACCTCAAAGAAGCATTGCTGAGAATTGCACTGCAGTCACTTCATTGAAATAGGACCTCCAGGCTAGACTTTTACAAATATTGAAAGAACGTGCTATCTGCTGTAAAGCACTTCCTTTTGTTTTTGCTTTTAACTTGTTTTCTTTATGCTCTGTTTTTTGTGTTTTTTTTTTTCAACTCCCCCCCCCCCCCCCCCCCCCCCCCCCCCCCCACTGATCCTTTAATGACTATAGTATTAACTTAGATGTCTCTTATTGCATTGGTTTAACCCGGCAGGTGGCTAAGCACCACACTCCCCACAGCTTCCCAGTGGGATGGGGGAGAGAATTGGAAAAAAAAACAAACACCTCTAACTGTAGTGCTGGAGATAAAGCTATTTACTAAGACAGAGAAAAGGAAGAGGAAAAAAGAGGATAATAGTTATGACGATTATATGTGTGCATATGTAATAAGTGATGTATAAGCAATTGCTTATCACCTTCTGACCGATGCCCAGCGAGTTCCTGAGCAGTGGAAGGCCACCCCAAGAACTCTCCCTTTTTTTCCCAGCTTTCCTTCCATGTGCTATTTTAGGGTATGGAATATCCCTTTTTCCAGTTTAGGTCAGCTGTACTATTTCTGTCCCCTCCCAGGTCCTTGTGCCCTCTGAGCCTTCTTGCTGGCAGAAGCTGAGAAGACTGGAACATCCTTGTCTCTGTACACTGCTCAGCAACAACTGGAAATATCAGTGTATTACCAACATTGTTTTTCTCCTAAAACCAAAACATAGCATCATAGTGGATACTATGAAGAAAAACTCCATCCCAGATGAAAATTTGCAATTTCTAAAGACATTCTGGATGTGACAGAGTTTGGGAATAGCTCATTAGAAGGTAATTTCATGGTTTATAACTTCATTGGTTGAATCTAGTGGGGAATTTATGGAAAACAAACTAAGCAGAAAGTGTAGGGGCTACCAATAACGTGCCATTTGCAGACATTTGAGAGTTAATAATGGATGACAAGCAAAGGACAAAAGGCAATAGACGCAAACTGCAACACAAGAGGTTCAATCCAAACACCAGGAAGTACTTATTTACTATGGAAGTGATGAAGCAATGGAACAAGTTGCCCAGAGAGGTCATGGCGTCTCCTTCCTTGGAGATCTTCAAAAGCAGACAGGTTCTGGTCCTGGGCTATCAGCTGGAGTAGGGCAGTTGAGTTAGATGGTCTCCAGAGGTTCCTTCCAACTTCAACTATGAAAACAACAATTCAAATAGAGATTTGTTGATCTCAAGCCATACTTGACTTGCAAGCTTTAAGTTAAATTACCTGCAGATTCCAGAGCCCTCTTGCCAAAATGTGGTGTCACTCCTGTTAAACAGGAGTGTTAAACAGTGTGTTTATTTATTGTTTTCCTACATATTCCACTGATAAAGTTCCAGAAAAAGAATTTCAATTGTTGGCCCTGTTCAGATTCAGTGGTTCATTGCAGCCTGATCTGAATTTGAGGATACCTACAGGCATAGGCAAGGGGTTGATGCCTGACTGGTGGATCAAGGACGTTACAGGCAGAAAGGGTTGACAGTTCTGTAGTCATAACCTTGCAGCAATTGTGATTTTCAGGTTAAGAAACAATTAGGTCCATTCAATTATGCTGTACTTTTGCATGCTCAGAAGTATACAGAGAATACTGTCAGTTGAAGACAACTGATTGTTATAATCATAATGATAGACTTTGTGATGAAGTATACTTTATGCTTTCAAGAGCTTTTTCCTCTTCCCACTCCCCCTCCCAATTTTAATTAAGTCTTTAAATCATAGTTTTTTGTTTTTTTTTAAATTCATTTAAAGATATCTGCCTGTACACTGACTTACAATATAGCAATCAATTACAGATAGATATGATTTTTAGGAGAAATAATCAAAAACCAATTTAGCAATCACTGTTTTATGAAATATAAATGCTTTTTTTTTTTCCCCCCCCCCCCCCCCCAAAAAAAAAAAAAAAAAAGATTGTGTTCAACATTGAATCAAATGCACCATCAAATTCAAGATATTCAAGATTTTTAATACATCACAATTTTAAGACTCTGCAGCTCAACTAACATCAATGAAGTCTGAGAGACTGAGTTTCAGCAGGAAGTTTTGGATAATTCCTGTGGTGCTTATGACTGATGTATCTAAAACAATAAATTAGAGAAAACCACTGAAATGTGTACCTCTCTAAAGATCTTCTGTCACATCAGTGTAGTGACGCAGACCAGCAGGAGATCTTAAGTGTCTTTCAGCTGAGGGTAACTATTTCACTAACAGATGAAATTTAGAAATAAAAAATAAAATAAAATAAAATAAAACAAAAGTATTCATGTTCTTAAAATGACATGGATCACTCTTTTCTAGAAAACTGACTGTTCCATTGTGTGTATTTAACGTCTTAAAGCAGAGAAATAAACAATTTAAATGCAGCAATGCTCTTCATCAGAGGCAGATTATTAGAACAGCCTGCAGAGCACGCAGTTTATAATAACTCAAGTGGGAAGGACCTCTGCTGGTAGTCTAGTCAAACTGCCTCTAAAAGCAGAAGCATTTTAGTTCAGGCAGCTCAGGACCTTTCCCACGGCCCCAAGTTTCTCCAAGGATGAAGGTTCGAAAACCTGTCCAAGTAACCTGTCCCGGTGTCAGATTAATCTTTTTTAAATTGTTTTTTATAAATAAATATTACGTGAATTTCCTGTGTTTCAACCGGTGCCCATTGATTTCTGTCCTATCACAGCAGACGTGCAAGAGGAATCTCGCTTCCTCTTCTCTATAAGTTTGCTTTAAGTAGCTGAAGAAACACTATGAACTCTTTTAGTCTTATCTTTTCAAGACCAAAGTCAATTCCCTCAACATCATATATCATCTGCTGCAGGTGCTGGATCTGACTGACTTAGAGTTCTACAGATAATCATTTTCACCTTTAAATACATACGGTCATAGTCTTCCCTACCCTCTACAATATTTCAGAGATGTTAGTGAGAGGCCTCACAAAGGTCTTACGTGTAAATTGGTGCTTAGGGACACGATTTAGTGGGAGACATAGAATTGCTAGGTTAATGGCTATACTTGATGCTCTTAGAGATCTTTTACAACCTAAATTATTCAGTGATTCTATGGACAGCATTAACTGATAGACAGATCCAAATTGAATTATTTTGTATATACAAAATATTTGTACAGCTTTCATATGCTTGTCATATTTCTGCATATTTCTCCTAATTAGATTCATTAACTAAATCATATTTTCCATCATTTTGCATTATTTATAATTAAGAAAACTAATACTTCATTAAGAAAATCTTAAATTTTTGAAATCATTTGTTTTCAGGGATCCTTGCTGTCGTTTTAGATGTCTGAATGGACTTTACAGTGTTACAGTACTCTGTCTTCACACATTTATATTTCAAACAAGAGAAAATGACAATAAGAAATTATACAAACTGTGGAATTGTCGATTTGATGTATTAACTTTCAGTAGCACCAAAAATCTATTTTCATTGTTATTATTAATGGGAGATAATAATGTAGGTAAAAGATAAACCTGGTAATTTTCCAAAATTTAACACTTGATTATTTCTGAGATTCACAGGACTAATTCAATGGGTTAAAAAATTAATTTAAATTTTTCATATTATGAATTTGTAGAACTTTGTTCTCCACACAGTTAAACTGCACATTTCATGAGACAAGCATACATGAAAAATCCAGCATAGGTTAATCAGAGAATCACAGAATGGCTTTGGTTTTGAAGGGACCTCAAAGATCATCTAGCTCCAGTCTCCCCACTGTGGGCAGGGTTGCCAACCCTTGGATCAGTCTGCTCAGGAACACATCAAACCTAGAATGCCTCCATAGCTTGGGCATTCACAGCTTCTCTGGGCAGCCTGTCCCAGTGCTTCACCACCCTCTGAGTGAAGAATTGCTTCCTAACATCTAACTTAAGCCTCCCCTCCTTCAGTTTAAGTCTATTCTCTCTTGTCCTACTGCTATCTACCTGTGTAAAAAGTCAGTCCCCCATGACTGTAAGCACCTTTCAAGTATTGGAAGATGGCAATGAGGTCTCCTTGGAGCTTTGTCTTCCCTAGGCTAAACAATCCAAACTCCCTCAACCTTTCATCTTAGGAGAGGTGCTCCAGCTCTCTGATCATCAATGGATAAAAGTTAATTGTTAATGGATGAAAGTGTTTAGCTAATTTTTTTTTTGACATTATCAAAACTTTTTGAACCAATAAATATTGCCCATTACAAAGTTCCATGTTTGTCGTTGAGGCATTATATTGAGGATTATTGACTGCCAACAAGCTAAATTAATTAATTTTATGTACTTTTCAAATTTTGAAAGAAGTTACAAGTCTGTGAGCACATGAAACATACAGAATCTGGAGCACAAACATAATTGCGAGACATTATCGTAATACATAATTGCAATTCTCTGCACTGATTGACAGAGAATTTGTTTTGTTGAAAGGAATCTGGATTTTGCAGATATCTTCTATAAGGATGTGGAGTTTGTGAGGGCAGGGCATGCAGACAGGATGCAATCCCTCTCTCTACCCAAGACACCAGCTCACCTGGCAGTCTTTCCCCTCCCAGAAGAACTAGAGCTAGACATGGTCTCCACTCAGATGAAAGCTGTTGCTAGAAGGAATATGGCAACACACACAAACATCATTCTGTACAGGTTTCTGACTTCAGGGAGTGCCTGAGCCTGTCATTAGCACATTAGTTATTAGCTTTAAAAATATGTCAGAAAGTGCTGTTTTCTAAAATGTATGTATACAGCAAATGAAATGGAGGTTTTACTTTTAAGAAACATATCAAGTGTGGGATTAATTTTAGAGGCAGAAGGAACAATGCAGTAGTTTAGAATGGAATATATAAAAAAGAAATCTTTCTTTCACTGGTTTATTTTTGTGGTCTTCAGTTTCTTCCTGCTTGTTTAACTAAAAGAAAGGAAGGAAGGAAGGAAGGAAGGAAGGAAGGAAGGAAGGAAGGAAG
>JAPSGF010000131.1:356344-378814 GCA_035772895.1 Perdix hodgsoniae
GGAAGGAAGGAAGGAAGGAAGGAAGGAAGGAAGGAAGGAAGGAAGGAGATATGAACAATATTCAGCTTTTGATGTAAGTACAGATCTGAAATAATTTCAAAACAAACAAAACAGAACTCATGCTGAGGGTCTTGTGATACTATAAGACATACAAGGTCATTAATTATAGTTGTCCTTGGTCCATGGACCTTGACATATTTAGATACAGTGGTGTTGAAGTAATGTCCCCACTTAATCAGATTTTTCTTCTTAGAAACTTTTTAAAATTTTGTGTGTGTGTGTGTGTGAGGGAGAAGGAGGAGGAGTGAATTATTGTTATTCTTATGGCCAGTAAATATTTTTCTTCCTCTTCTATTCGTTATCTGCATGCTTCAGGACAACAATAAGGAGCTTTCATGTAATATGTCATTAGTTATTTTCCTTCAATTTTTCCTTCCTGTTTTACTAAGCAAAAATCTTTGTTGCTATTAAAATGTACCTCCCTCACAATTTTTTTTTTTTTAATTTTAATATGCTCTGACCGATAAGTGGTATCACTTTTGGATAAAGCTTGTAATGTAATTATTATTTTTCCCCTTGTGTTAACATAATGTTCATTATATGAGGTCCGTGTTCAGGCAAAGTGTTTTTCTCTATCAGGTTTTAACAACCTCTGCAGAGCTCCTTTGCAGGCACAAAAAGAGATATATTCTTTTTTATTATTATTTTTTTTTCTCCGAGGAGGGACAAAAGTTTTAAATTTACCATCAGATAGAAAAGCCCATAGGAACCAGGCATATATAACCTACTGGTTTCTAAGAATTGCACTTTGTAGGCAATTTGCTGAGAGGCCTTCGAGAATTTTGTTATTTATAAGTGTTACAGTTAATTTATATTTTATGTCGACATAAAAAAGTCTCATTCCCAATTGGAAAAAAGAAAAAAATATATAAACTGAACAACCCATCCACCCTGTTTCCTCTACACAACTTATATTAAAAGTATGTTGTGTTTTCCTTAATTTTTAATATAAATCCATTGAACAGTGTTTGTTTTGAACATTCAGAGTATTCTGATCCTATTGAAATTATGATGTTCATAGTAGTTTATCTGTTTCTCAGTGAGGGAGGTTTTGTTTCAATGACTGCATGTTCATGAGTCTTCTTGTTTTCCTTTATTTTTTTTCCTATTCATTAGTAAAGGGGAGTGACTATGAAACTGCAAGTGTGTTTTGCTGCAGGCCAGGGTCAACCCACTTCAGCTAGGGATCAGATACTGCAGAAACAAAGTGGGATCTTAAATAAATTAAATCTAATACAGTCTGCCTTGATGCAAACTGTGCAACATTCTTCCCTCTTAACACAAGTGTTTGTAAATGTCTCTTGACCATGCAGAAAACACACTTTTGAAGTTGTTCAGGTAATATTGCATTAAATGTTTGTTTTTCCCCCACTTTCATTTCTGTCATTTTTCAGTCAGTGGATCTTTTCACATAATTTTGGGAAAATCAAGAAAATCACTTTCCTAACATTCTTCTGTATTGAAATGAGTAATTCTGACCTTTATATGCTCTAGCCTGACCTCAAAAAGAAAGATTGCTTAATTCCTACTGAGCACTTATCATCACTTCAGAAAGCATTACACATTTTTTTACTTAAACAGCAGAAGAAAGAATTCTTTTATAGATGTTCATGATGCAAGCTCTAAAGTACTTTAACCATGAAAGGTTATTCCTTCTCTGAATGCCAAAGGGCTACCTTGAGTACAAGATAAGCAATAGTGAGAAATACAGGAAAACTCATTTTTGTTTTTAGTAAGTACATTAGTTAGTAGTAACTTGGGGAATTATCTGCACACTGAGACAGGAATTGCATGGTCTCACAATTCCAGCCAACAGAACATCTTCAAGGATGAGCAGGGCTAATGAAGGTCTTGGCCATTCAGCCTCAGTAAAGACTGAACTGGAGTTTAGTTAGCCTGCTTGCCATGTAGGTCAGATATTCTGCTACATGGATTCTCTTTTCTACTGTTTTCTCATATAAGAGACAAATTTTATCTCACGGGCATGAAAGCAAATCCCAGCATGGTTGATCTGCAGTGACATGGTGGCACAGTTGCCAATGGCAGACAAAAAAAAATCTCTCTCAGCTTTGAACACAGCAGTAGTTATCACAAATTGCAAATAATCTCATCTTTTCAGCTGCTGCATCATTCTTGAGCAAGAACAATCAGATATGAGCCGTGCTTATGCAAAACACTTTTGCTGACTCTTCTAGCTTTGATGACTGACTTCTTTGGATTGCTTTTTAAACAACATTTTGAAGCAGATCTCCATTGCAGCCATGGAGCAGCTGTAGGTGCGGCCTACCATGAAGGAGGCTGCAGCCATTTTGCACCTGCAGGAGCAGCCCCAGGCCGGAGCCCAGAGAGGGGCATGAAGGGCTGCTGCCTGTGGGGTTATGTTGGAGCAGCGTCGTGATGCAGACCCATATGGGAGCAGAACTTCAAGAGCTGCAGCCTTGGGAATCCCATGTGTGATTGGGCTGGGAATGATGTTCCAGTGGGATCCCACATGGAGCAAGTGCAGAGAGTAATATGGAGGAGCAGCAGAGAGTGTTAGAGACTGGGACTGACCACAGCCATGGGATCTGCCCAGGGAGGTTGTGGAGTCTCCTTCTCTGGAGATATTCAAGACCCGCCTGGACGCCTACCTGTATGACCTGGTGTAGGGATCCTGCTTTGGCAGGGGGGTTGGGCTCGATGATCTCTGGAGGTCCCTTCCAACCCCTACAATTCTGTGATTCTGTGATTCTGTGATCTGTTCTCCTGTGCCACCTGGGGCAAGGAGATACAAAGGGGTAGATGGCTGGGGAAGATCTGTTATTTTTCACTGCTCATCAATTAAAAGTGGGCAGTATTCTCTTACTGTACTATTCTGTTTTGCCCACGGTAGAAATTAGTGATCTCCCTGTCCTTATCACACCTGTGAGCTTTTTTTTTAAACTATATTTCCTACCTCTGTTCTCTTGAGCCGGGATAATGATGGAGCAATGTAATGGAGCAGAGCTGCCTCTTAGTGTGAAGCTACCATAGCAGATCATCACTGGTTGTTTTTTTTTTTTCAGTCTAGTCCAAATTTCTCTCACAGATTAGAGCTACCTATCATATCTGATGGCATATCTTCCTAATTTTATTAAGGGACTTTATGCCCCAATACAATTTTCTTTTTAAAATAAAGCACAAAGAAGAAACCACCATTTCTAGTTTAAATAAGGAGTTTCAGACTTACTGCAGATCTACATAATTTCCAGCAGAGAACTGCTACTTACCAGATCCCTGTTAGAAGCACCCAGGGTAGCATATGTACTTCAGGTCACACTTACACAGGAGTAAAAGTTCATTCATGCGTATCTACTTTGCAGTCCCATATATGCTTGATATTCACCCTCAGAAATGTTAGATACAGACCTTATACTTCCAATGAATATGCAAAACAGAGCCTTCTGGAATGACTTGACATGAGGAAAGAGCAAAACGGGTCGAGCACCAACTTCCATTAGTTCTGTTCACATTCTCACTGTATTCATAGAAACCCTGCTATTCTAGAAGTATCTGTGTGCCTAATTTAAGAATGGAAACAAGAAAGCAAGACAGATTTTTAAATTAGCTTCTGGGAAATGAGAATTCAGCAGGAAACGAAAGGTAATTTGATCTGAACAGTAATAGAAATTGTGACTTTCAGTGTCTCTTGATGAGACATTACAGTAGAATAAAAGTTGCTGGTTTGCCATAAGTATTAATATAATCAACAACTGTTTCTCATTTCTGTATGTCCATCACAGCATTATTACTTTTCACTCTCTATTTTTTTCTCTATTTCTTTTACTTTCTATTTTTGCGGTACTGCCGAAATAAGCTGTACAATTCATAGTTCACAGATGACCTATGCAGGAAAGACAGTAAAGAAATCTACTGTGAAATATGTAACCTCATTTCAGGATTTGGCCTTTGCATTACTAATATCTAAGCGACAAGAATGGTGAGGTGTTGTGAATCTGCAAGTCATCTGTAGCTCCCGTGCTATTGCAGACACTGCATAGCTACCATGGTGCTGCCTAAATGTCTAGGAAAAATGCCTTTATATTTGTAATTAGGAATAGCTCAGGCAAAGAACTACATATATTGCTGCACTGAAGCAGGGAGGCACCATATTTTGTTTATTAGTTGTGTACTTATTTTACTTTCTTCTAGTTATTGTGCATTTTTTTCAAATGAGGCTGTGTATTCAACATTAGACATATTTATTCCACTCCAAAGAGATGTCTTCCCTCCTAGTTCTTACAACACACTTTAATTTCCTTGAAAATTTCTCTATATTAATTCCAGTGTTATCTGAACAACTTCAATTAGAGTTTTGATGCTTTTGCACTTCAGTTGTGTGAATAAAAATTTGGAAGTAAAAAATATCCTTGAAATGACAGTGTGTAATATATTAAATTAATTTATAACTTTTAGCAGAGTTTGTCAACTTCAAGGGAAAAATGTCATTCCACATTAACTGGCAAAATGTAGAAGTAATCATTTTGAAGGCATTGTTTACTTTTGCTTTTCTGGAGAAAGGTTAACAGATCAGATGATGTTGATTCAGCTCAGAAAACAGTTGATGCATTTAGAAATCTTGCTTAAATTGAAATTATAATGACCATGTTTCCAGACATGCATCTGTTTGTAGAGAGTAAGGCTGGCAGTGATATTTACTTCACAAATCTATTATTAAAAGCGTGATATTGAAGTCTGAGTGTGAATTGCACTCTATTAAAATACAGTGACAGCACAAACTTTGCCATTAAGTGTTACTGGTCATTAGGTAACAATTCCATGGATAAACTGGCACATGGTTTCCCATTATTTACAAAGGAAGCACATTTTTTTTTTCAGAAAAGACAAATAAAATAAAATGGAAGGGGAAAAAAAGAAAGGCAGCCTTGATGATAATGTATGCGCATACAAAACGGAGAGCTTCTACTGACAGAATCTCTGTCATGACTCTGCTAATTTTCTCCATCACTTAGAATGGGAGAGCACAATGTTAATCAGAATGCAGGTGATCTGAAGGGAAAGATAAACTTTTCTGCGAAAGTAGTGTAGAACAAATAACATTATGTGGAAAGAAGGTAAAAAAAAAGATAAACAAGGATTCACATTATTGACCTATGAACATAAGGAAAAACAGATTCTTCAAATTGAAACCATTTATAGTGAGTTTTTACCAGAGTCATACTCAACATATTCAAGGAAGTACTTGATTTTTAAGAAGGATGTACTATGTATTTTTTAATGAGATTAACTTGATGCTGTTGTCATAATTCTAAGAAAACAATATTAAGTGAAATATATCATTTGCTTTGACACTTCAGTGATGTTTTTGTAGTCTTACATCCTTCATCTGTCTAAAACAGTTCACTGACCTTTCTTTTAATTGTCATCCCTGGGACCAACCTTTAAAAGAGGTAGAGGAACTCATTTTAGAGGAGAAGTTCTTTCAAACTGTTACTAAAGAAAAAAATTCAAGAAAACAAATATAGTTCTGAAATGTTCTTTTAAATAGGAATACCTATCATACATCCCAACGTTTCTCTGAATCAAAGTATTCTCGTGGAATCACAGACACACAGAATGGCCCGGGCTGGAACGAACATCTCCAGGGATGGACGGGGCATCCACAGCCTCTCTGGGCAGCTGTTCCAGCACCTCACCTCTCTCTCTGTAAAGAACTTCTCCCTGACATCCAACCTAAATCTTCCCTCCCTCAACTTAAAAGCATTTCCCCTTGTCCTGCAGTTATCTACCCCTTCAAAGAGTTGATTCCCGTCCTGTTTGTAGGCTCCCTTTAGGTACTGAAAGGCTACAATGAGGTCACCTCTCAGCCTTGTTTTCTCCAGGCTGAACAAACCTAGCTTCCTCAGACTGTCTTTGTGGGAGTGGTGTTCCAGCCCCTTCCAGCCCAGAAACACTATTAAACTGAAGTGGATTGCTGAAGGACTTCAATATCTTTCTGTCTGGGAATCTGGATGGTAAACTTTCTGGGCTTGTGGTCATGAATGAAGTACTGAAGTTTGGAAGTCTGGAGTCTGAGTTTGACATGGAATTAGACTTAGGAAGCATCTAGGTCCATGGCATAAAGGAGCTAGCATGAGTACTCAGGTGTTAGTGCTTCTGAGCTTTATAGATAGTCAGGAAATACTCTGGAAATGCCAGGTTTTGGCAGTGCACACTGCAGTCTGTCTGAAATTAGAAGGTCTTAAGTTTTTTCAGGGTTTTTCAAAGGAATCAGTAAATGTTAAAATCCCCTAGGGATAATTTCCTTAAGCAGGAATTGACTTAAGAAGAAAAGAAGTATGATCAAACCAACCTGAATATCAGTTTCTCCAAGTTTTCTAAAGGGTTTTCTCCTATCTTGATTTTTATTTCTATTTTTATTTATTTATTTATTTTAAATTCAGCCTGACCTCAAATCACATTTATAAAATGACTGTTTTTCTATCAGCTGGGAGGATATCTTTCACCTAGGTCTATCTGAGATTCTCATATAGCTTCTGAGAACAGCTTCAAAAAGAAACTCACTAGATCTGACTTCAGTACCTGGAAATCAACATAAGTGTTGAGGTGACTTAAATGGGAGCAGATCTGAGCAGTAACGAATTATGTATGCAAAATGATAAGAGCCACAAAACTCCTTGGGGTCTCTTCTGTAAATAGTCTGGAGGGCAGTTACTTTGAGGGTATACCATGCACAATAGAGCAATTTTTTCAAAGACTGAGTGTGTTTTCTACCAAGGCAATTAGTGTCCTTGGAAAGGGGAAGCGTTGAACTCCCATTTATAGGTACTATTAGACAGTCAACTACTTCAGACAGTATTGTGCCAACACAGTAGATAAACATTGCTATTCACTTAGAAGAAACTACTCTCTGTTGTTTAGTTGTCTGCATGATCTACAGATCTTTATCAGCATGCTTGGATGTGAAAGAGCCTGATAAAAGAAGTGGGTTGCTTTCTTTCTGTCTTCTGTTTGGGTTTCCAAATGAAACCTCTCCAATAAAAGCTTCATATTTAAACTCTTTCTTTCTGTCACAGACTTGAGTAACACAGCAATTCAAGTATGAGGAAGTGTTTTTTTGTCCTTCTGGAGAGTGTGTGAAGCAAATCTGCATAAGCAGTATTACCTCTAGGATTTGTTGTGACGGTGCCTGATAATTAATGTCTCTGCAGAACAGGGATCAACAGGTTGTATACTTCAGAGATAATCACAGATGTGTAAGTTTCAATTTCTAGGAGAATACATTCTAATTAATGCTCATAATAAGCATGAGAGACTTAGTAGAAAAACAGGGCTTGTATTTATAAACAACTTTTCCTTAGGAAGATTTTTTAGCCCTATTCACGTACACATCAGCACTTAGAACTCGCTGTAGCCAATATGCTGGGAAATTATAAATTTGGAGCTTAAGTGCTTAAAGCAAACATGGTTCACTGTAAAACATTTGTTCTTTACAGTAGAAAATTGAACAAGACTAAAGAAAATGAGAATGGTTGTGTTTATTAGTATGTTTTGCACTGATTTAGTGATTAAAAAGAGAGATACAGCATCTGATTTTCCACGGTGAATGTAGTAAACATGATTTAAGTTCAGTATCTTTCCTGAAGTAAAGATGGCGTTCCTTTGTACTCTTAATTTAGGTTAAGCATTGTGAATTGCACTTCTTGGGACTGGGTTGAGAAGTTTCTCTTTGTGTATCCTCTAAAAAATGAGATTTAGGCAGAAGTAACTTTTGTAACAATCAGACAATGGGTAAAACTGCAATGTTGGCTATTCTTATTTTTCTTCTTACTTGTGAAAACGTTGTTTGATACAAAATGACAAATCCTTTTGCAATGTTTGTTTTATACAGATTAGTATTACTAAATACAGCAAAATGCAGAATTTGTAACTTGAGATGAAACAGTATCACAATGAAGTCTGGAGTTTTGAAAAGAGAAGAAAGTCATAGTACCTGTTTTAAATATAATATCGTTTTCCTTTCATTATTAGACCATGTACAGCTAAGGGTATATCTAAAGAGAACAGACATCATAACTTTTTTTGTTTCTTTGATTTGAACAGTATATCTGTGTGTTTTGCAGGTCAGTGCAACAAATTATTTGTTTGTTTGTTTGTTTTTCAGAAGGTTTTGGCTTTGCTGGCTGCTATGGAGCAGTACAAAGATCAGAAGACTTCTCTGAGACTGCAGTGTAAATGCTTTATGGGCTTCACCTAAACAAACCCCACCACCACATCATAGTTTGTCTGCTTTTCTTAAAGCTGAGAGGCTCACTCCATCATTTCCTCATGCAGTGTGTCTTACCATTGATTTTGATACTTTCCTAATACAAGATTTAACAGTTATTACAGCAAGATGAGAAGAATCATTCACATCTTAGCAAACTTGACTTAAATAATTACAAAAGAAAAAGGTCCATTTTGCCCACTGTGAAATACAGTTGTAGTGGCATAATATTTCTATTTTGTTGTTCAGATAATTACATCTAGCTACTGTTCTAGCAGTTGCTATTCTGGATCTTCCCCTTACCTGTTTGTGTTACTCAGCCTTCTAACTTGGAAGAGTTTGATACCCGTGTTTTCTAAATTGTGGCATAGTGAATTCTCTATCCATTGTTTTGTCTATCATCTTGCGTTTATTGAAGACACTGAGAATTTTTCTTAAAGAAACTGAATTTTACTTAAGGAACAGTTGATTGAATACTGTATATGTTGCTCATAATTAAGTAAATATTTGACTTATCTTACTTACCTCAGGAAGATTGTTTCCATGGAGGCAGAAAATGCACTAACTCCTTGAGGAGGAAAGCAAAAAACATAATTTGTGAATCAAAATCTTCAGCAAACGTAAACAGAAATTGTCTGTGGAGCAAAACCAATTAAAAAGTTTCAAAAAAATCTCCCTGGTGTTCAACCTTTTTGAAAAATGTCCTTTCCCATATACCTGATATTCTCAGTAATATACTAAGTTATCTGTTTTTTACAAAGTCTTTTTTTATGCACACCCCTCATTCGCAAGGGTGTGATAAGCTGAACACATTAGTGATTTTATTGGTACAGTTTCTTAGTGAAACACTAATAAGTTAAAAGGAGATTTCAGATGCATCAAAACTTGTTAATCTCTGCTACTTTATTACAATTTTGTGGAGCAAGTGTGCTAATGAGCATATAATGTGCTTGCACTGCAGTGTGATTTCTGTTTGTATGAAGGCTTCATTGTGTGCGTATGCTCAGTTTGTTGATGGACAGATGTTACTTACTGACTTCCTGCTAATTGAGTGTCCAGGAGGGACCTGCAGTGCATTTTAAATTGTTTACTTCAATTTAGTTATGATACAAGGGACTGGGTCATCATCAACTTCAGTTTCTACTAATGAATTAGTACCTTGCGTGCTAATTAAATAGAAGATGAGTGTGAGCCAGTATCAGGATTATGAAATATTTATTATGCATATTAAGTTAGAGTGCACTATTAATAGTATTTCCTATTTATTAAGTTTCCATCTCATAGGGATCTCAAATCCACTAAAAAAGTCTGGGACATTCAGTCTACTGAAAGGAAACTGAGGAGTGATGGAAAAAAACATATAAATGTATGCAACAAAACTTAAAAATAAACCTAACTTTACTGAGTTCAGAGGTCCCCTCAGACAATAAACATATTTCTGAAGACCAGAACATTTTATTTCTAAGCTTGCTAAATGCCAAATATTAAGTTATTTGATATAAATGGCCATTACAGTTAGAAATAAAACATGAAGACGCAGTATCTTATGTAGAAATAAAACTCTAATTGATGCTTCTTTATTGTTGTGTGTAATGCATTTTTAATCATTTTGTTTATATATGTGTATATATATATATAAAGCACGATGTAGTGATGTGGAATACTGAAAACCAAAAAACGTAAAACCATGACAGTCGTGTGACTTGTAAATAATAGGAATAATAGAATAGAATCATAGAATCATAGAATCACTCAGATTGGAAAAGACCTTAAAGATCATCAAGTCCAACCATGACCTAACCATACCATCTGAAATCTAACAACCCTCTGATAAATTATGACCCTGAGCAGGAAGTTCTTCAGTGTAGTCCAAGGCTCAGGCACAATATATATCTGGTCAGTTATGGTCTTTAACGAATGATTGTTAGTTAAAATGCTGCAATTCAAACACCAGTCACTGGGTAAAAAGTAAAACATTTCAGTTTTGGGGAAGGTGTTATGCATAATTGCATACAAGCAGTAATTTCACTACCCAGCATAACTGTAATTTGGAATCTGAAGACATATGGGTCATACTTGTTGCACCACCATGACATGGTATCACAGATCACATTCATTAGGGAGTCACTGAAAGAGTAATTAGACAGACATTGAAAGGGTGCTGAGAAATATATTTGTTCAACTCATACCAATTAAAGCTGGATTATGTCAGCTAAATCTTTAGTTAGAACACACAGACGCCTACAGATACTCACCTCTTTGCTAGTTAGGTTTTGTTTGTTTGCTTGCTTGCTTGTTCTTATACTTGTTTCAACACCTTTCCTCAAAACTGGAGTCATCTTTCTGATAAAGCACCTCTTTCCTAGAACATGTAATTGTAAAGAATCATATTTATGGCAAGGAATTTGTTGAAAGCAGGCTTGCAAGAAGACTAGGATAAATAAAACAAATGAGGGACATAAAAAAAAGTTAGTTGATCACAAAATGTAGAAACAATTTACCTTCAAGTCACTTGAGAAACAATTGCTAGAAAAGATTGAGTTAAAAGAGAACTACCTCAAGATGCAACCAGAAACTGTTAAAAATCTATAATTATTGTATATTCATTAACTTATTTCAACTTATAAAACTTTATTGCAGCAGATGGAAACCGAGAAAATGCTTTGTAACATAGTTACAGAGCTGATAAACTTTTACATAGTACTACTAACTGTCACTCACAGAATAATTGGAACATTGAAATTATTTCCTAGTAGTACGCTTGAGATTGCTGAAGTAGATAAAAACAGATAAAGTTTTGTTTACCTTTATCTGATATATAGCATAAAATATTGAATCTGATGATTAATTCCATCAATTTTCAGTATAATTCTGATCTTCTCTTGAAACTCTTGCTGTGTTTTCAGGTGATTGTTGCACCACATTGACATAGTATTGCTCATCTCTGGGAACTTCAGACAGCGAAACAAATAGCAAAAATCCTTTGCAAGATAAGTAATGATGCTGATCTGTTGCCACATCATTGTTCCTTCAAATACTCTGGCTATTTTTTTTAGCTTTTATATATATTTTTTCTTCCTGTATGTATTATGCACTAGTTTTGGAGGGCCACCTCTTCTCCTCTAAGGTTAGACTGGTTTTTGGAAAACATGCTGTTCCACTGTCAAAGCAGGGGTCTCTATGAGACAATTTCCTTAGAAATTTGGTTATGTAGAATAACCTCCTTTTGGTGCTAATCTAAACAAGACTAGAGGTAGAGCATTGGTTATTGTGTTGTTGGTTATTGTGTTGTGTGTGAGTATGTGCATTAT
The DNA here is from genome assembly GCA_035772895.1 of Perdix hodgsoniae. Taxonomy (NCBI): domain Eukaryota; kingdom Metazoa; phylum Chordata; class Aves; order Galliformes; family Phasianidae; genus Perdix; species Perdix hodgsoniae. The sequence continues at coordinate 367,961 of JAPSGF010000131.1, forward strand.
TGTTGAGCATAAATTTTTAAAGAGGTACTGCTAGTTCAGAATCATAGAACCATAGAGGTTGGATGGGACCTCTGGAGATCACTGTGTCCAATCCTGAGCTAAAGCAGGCTTTGTATAGTAGGTTGCACAGGAAAGCATCCTTGTGGGTTTTGAGTATTTTCAGAGAAGGAGATGCCACCACCTCTCTAGGCAGCCTGTTCCAGTGCTCTGTCATCCTCAAAGTAAATAGTTTTTTTCTCATATTCAGATGGAATTTCCCATGTTCCAGTTTGTGCCTGTTGTCCCTTGTCCTGTTACTGGGCACCACTGAAAAGAGCCTGTCCCCATATATAATGTTTAGATTTTGTGTAAATAAATACTGTGGTCTAATCTTGTCATCCATTCAAAATCCTCTCTGTTGCCAATAACAATAATAATAATTAACAAAACAAAACAAAACTTGAGTGGAATTATAAAAAAATAAATTGTTCCTTCTGCTTTGGAGGTACTTCAACCGTGTTGTGCGTTGAACAGCATGGATGGAAAGATTTCTGTTTTGATCTGAGTCTTTAATATTATATTCTACAGGGGCTGAATGCACATTACAAGTGATGCATAAATAACACATTGACTTTTTGTATCACTCATTCTGAATCAAAAAGTGGCATTAACTCACCTGTGAAATCCATGCAGAACTGGAAGTTTTGCCTCAGATTTCCATCTGAATGTGATTTGTTATTTTTTTTTTATTTTATTTTTTTTTGTGTGTGTGTGTGGAGACTTGTTCTGAAGCTCATTGTGAAGTAAAAATGCAAGTGCCCATTAACTTTTGTCAGAATTGGACAGTCTTCCTTCCAGAAAACTTCACATTTACAATTCTACATTTAATTCCAACAATCAAGGCAAGATTTTCATTCTTCCAGCTTAACTCGTGAGATGTAAGTGAGAATTGCCTGTGTCTACCCATGTGTCTGTGTTCCTATTTTGCATATTTTAATTTACAAGGTTAAAAATAAATTACAGTGTTCTGTGTGCTTTGGCAGATTGCACATATTAATCCACACTTTCAATAACGCTTACTTGTAAATAAAATTGATTTACTTTTCATTTACATAGTGAGATATTCAGGTGGCTTTTGGCTATTCATTATCACTCTTGAAAGGAATTGAAACTGTGGCCAGTACAGTATTTTCTTATTTAGAAGCAGCTTAAGTGTCTTGAGTGTGCACTAATATTTACTGAAATGCGGCCTTACTGTTCAAGAAAGAAGTGGAAGACCTGCTATATTTTTGTACCTTTTTAAACACTGGTTCTTTGTCCTTTTGTTCTGCATATGCATGACATTTTCTTTTTAAAACTGAAACATGGGAAGGCAAATGTACCCTGTAGACCCTGTACTAGTCAAAGAGCTGTCTTCTGTTTGTTGTTTCTTCCGGAAACACTGCTATGAAAGAAATCGCTGTTGTAGAACCAATTAGGTTCTTTAAGTAGATCATTTCTCAGTCACTGGAATAATGAATTCCCATTTGCTCAAAGGGCTGCATTCACCCTTCAGTGGCAAGACAAACAGGAATTCATTGCCACAGCTAGGCAACCAGAATTATTTATGCATTCTTTTCAGAATCTTTCTTTTTCATCTTTATTGGAAATCACCATAAAGATTATTGTTTAATGAGGGGGAAGTTCCATTGGAGCCAAACAAAACAGCACAAGCCTTCTTGCAGAATTCTGCACAAGGCAGAATTCGTTTTTCAGAAGTGTCTTATTTGTCAAACTGTTGCAAATTTGCACTTGTTTTTTTTTAGTTAAAAATGAACCATTTGTTTTCTGGATTTTTGCAATCTCAAAAAGGGTTTCTGGAAAGAGTAAAATTAAGCTCCATTCCACAAAATGAATGAACAAACAAACAAAGAAACAAAAAAAAAACACAGAAATTTAAAATTATAATTTAAAGATATTCACAGGATGAACCGCCACCCATAAACCTTCCCATTTTTCACTTTGTAGCTCTGATAAAGTCATCAGCATCCACTTAAATTTATTCACTGAATCATAATCAGATTTCTGAAATTCAAATGGTCTGTGAACTGTAGCCATCTCATCACCTGTAATAGCCATCTAAATGCTAAAATAAAAATGTTATTGTGGTTGTTTGCTTGTTTTCAGCTTATTATTTGTACATATTAATTATAGCCAGAGTTCAGAGAACGTGTAGGTAACAGCAAAATTACTTCACAGCATCAGTGTCTTTTTCATCTACCTTGAAAGTGAATTTTCCAGTAAATTTAGCTAGACAAAGTAGCTCCAGAAAATAAAACAAATAATATTTGTTTACTAATGAAGGTTCATTTAACTTGGACACTTAGTAAAAATAACTTTCTGCATATACTTGTCCATAGTTTGAGATTGTATTTCACTGTTTTTAATTTAAAGATTTATTTAGATTATTGTAACAAAGAAATACCACCATTAAATAGATACTTGAGAAATATCTCTTCTTACTATACTGAATTTAAATGAATTATCTAAGCTATCTATCTAATTATCTATTATATAATTTGACGGGGAACGCTATCTAAAATTTATAGAACTCATACAAAAACACTCTTAAAATCTTTAAGACTGACTATGATAAAGACTTGCATATGATGTCTCTATTTTAGCAGAAAGAGGAGTTTTGTGAGTTACACGGTAATTTGTTTCACAGCAGGATTAGTGGGATGTGAGGGATGTTTCAGGTTTTTGCAGCGTCTGATGCGCGGACTCAGATGTGAATGATCCAAATCGTTTATTACAAGTGCACACATCACTTATATACCTTCACAAGTTTTCTTGTTCTAGCTTTCCCATCCACCCCTACAACTTTTCCATCCACCTTTACATGTCAACAGAGCATTCTACAAAGCACTCTTCAACCGTTTACGCAGCTTATCCAATCAGAGCCGTGCGACGTTCTTTCTTCTTCTAGAGGTGTCCCTGTTTCTCATGCTGTTTATCTTGCTACACAGCTTCTGCTCTGAACAGTTTTTCTTGTATTCCCTCAGGTGTTTTTTTTTTTTTCTTTTTTTTCTTTATATGTATCACTTGAACTGCATTATCCCACTCCGATGACTTACTGTTCTTACGTCAAGCCACTGATATGTGGTTGTTAACTGCCCTAAGTAAACTCCAGTATATTTGCTTCATGGGCTTTATTCTGCCTTTGAATATACTGTCATGAACTACTCCATCATCATCTCTTCTATTCAAAATCTATTCTATTCCTATTCATAGGAGTCAGTTTTCTACATCATGCAATGGCAGCTTTCCATTAAATTCATTTTCCATGTTCTCCACTAAGACAGTGGAGCTGCAGGAAGAAGGACAAGTTCTGACAGATGTGGCTGAACTTTTTAAATTAATTCACCTACAAATTATATGTCAATATGCTGTAGAAACAGTATTTCCTCAGATTTTTCAACTTACTGAGGAAAATGTCTGTAAAACCTATACCTCTTAATCCTGATTTATTTCTGATAAATTAGTGTTATTTCTAAGATATAAAGTTCAGATGTGATGGAAAGTGTGAGGAGGGTTTTAACTCCATCTGTTCTTTAATGCCTATTGCCTTTCTAACAAATCATTTTAGAGATTAGGTACTATCAGAAAAGGATCTTGTGCAGATGTACTGGATCTTTCATTATAAGGAAATACTAGTAAAGCTTTTAAAAGATTATTTTAAAAACAAAACAAAAAGTCTTCAGGAAGTTTAAAAGTAAATTTCACCTGACCAAAAAAAAAAAAAAAAAAAAGTAAATACGTTTTTTGCTCGATGACTTGAGCAATCGACAAGCTTACCTGAATTTTCATAGACTAATTAAAAGCTACCTTGACCCTAAGAAGATCACTATTTCTCTCTGGCATTTAATAACAGAGCATTCTTCCTCCAGTTTCTAAGCCAGCCTGTGGGGACTCCAGTCTCCTCATTCAGGAGTTTTGAAGTGTGACATTAGCTTGACAGAGCACATGTAAGATGCTGTCATTCCTTATCAGTCATTCATTGGTTTCTGCTCAGTGGATTTTTTTTTACCAAAGTCATTTACAATGTTAAACAATTTCACACAGTCAGTGGACTCACTTACCGATTACATTTTTTATTTCCATTACATTTGTAACCCATCACTTTTTTATGTCAAACATTCCCTTGCTTTACAGAGGGGTAATTATTTTCTCAGTCACTTGTTCGGCACTTTTAAACAAAGGGCTTGTGCCCCATGCCTTTCATTAAGCATTAGGTTCTTTTTTGGAAAAAAAAAACCACAAAAAACTTGCTCTCATTTTATGTTTTCACAGTTTATTACTGCAACTGCATTTATCTTTTGACACACAGTACCGATATTTAAACAGCTCAAGTCACTAAGTCAAGAAACAAGGTTTGTTCACTCAAGTCATATAACATAGCATCATTTGAGTTGGAAGGGACCCTTAAAGTTTAAAGATTTTGATTCCTTAACCTAATGTTGGGATGAATTTAGAAGGAAAATAAATGATGAAAGGCATTATGTGCTGTAGAATACTGATTTTTGGAAAGTGTTCAGCTAGAATATACCCTTGAAAGTTCAACATCTGTGTCCGACATCCATACCTTTGGAAGATCTTTTGTTGTATGGGTATATGCCAATAAAGTAGAATGCAACTCTAAAAAATCAATTTGCCTGTATGATCTCATTTTCTAACTTGAAATGTTGAAGTGGGATCCTTCAAACAAAGTTAAAAATTCCCCATTACTGGAGAAAAAAATCAGTGGTTAAGGAGTGTTCTCATTTACTATGTATATTTATGCACTTTTGGTAGGCTATATTATTCTATTAAATCACAGATGAAGACACAAAAAGCAGTTGGTTTGCAACTGTGCTGCTATAAGTGATAAATATTTTTGATGCCGCTTGCTCTGTTTCATTTATTTATTTGTTTGTTTGCTCTCCTGTAAGATGATTTTATTTTGCTTCATGAGAAAACTTGAATCTTCCAGGAATATATGTGGCAGGAAAAGAACAATACAAAGCCTGGCACAGGCTTGGTGTGAAAGTGCCTTAGCATGGCTAGATGCTAGAGACTCATCTGAACAAACACCTCACAGGAAAGGGTCAACCCAGGCTCTGGCTTCTTCACTGCCATGGGGATCTTGCCATGTCTTCCATGGATTCAAATCACTGTAAGCTTTATTTATTATGCCTTCATTATTCCTCTGAGGGTAATGTTCTCTCTCTGTTGTTAATGGATTTCCATACTACAACATATATTGAAGCAGTTGAGGAAGAAGATGGGAATCATCATACTTTTCAAAGACACACACATGCTTCTAAATATTTGCCTTCTTATGTATTCATAATTTTCTTTAGTCTTATTGCTTTGGACGGCCTTGTTAATTGTGTATCAAGTGTAGATCTTTGCAGGAAATTGTTTTTTCTTCTTTATTAGACAAGTATGAAATTAATGAAAGAAAATCTTTAATCAATAAACTTCATCAAGGATTGGGCATATAATTGGATCGTATTTTATATAACACTTGAGTGCAAAGTTTTGCATGAATTCAGGCAAAAAGCTATATTAGAGTTTATTGCTAAAATGTTGGTATGAATATTAGAACTATACAAAAGTGTGGAAATTTCATGTGAAAAGCTGGTAGGCGGCATGATTTTATATCTCATGATTACCAGCAACACACTTAACAATAGTGGGAGAGCAACTAAAACTTTCTATAGTCTTTATTATCTACCCACCATCTTTGTAATTTATAGTCAGGAGCTCTTATTTCCTTTCTGCTATGTATAATAAACAACTTTTATTGGCTCGTCATTTTTTATGAAGTCCATATGTTATGAAGAAAAATCAATAACAGAAAAACTGAAAAAAGAAAACAACAAAGCTGAGTTGGAGAGAATCATACAAAGTAGTTAATGATCAGGTTAGATCAGTTTGTATTTTCTTCAAAATCTTTGGGAAAGGGAAAAAATAATTTCTTACTTCTTATAAAAATCTTAATTTTTTTTCTGACATCTTATGCAAACTTTGTTTTTGAAGAGTGTATATTGCAGCCTGAGAGAAAAGAAAGGAAAAGAAATGAACAATTGTCTGAATTAGAGAACATTAATATATGTGAAAATTAAGAAATTATTATTATTATTTGCCTTAGAATGTAGAAGTAGTTCTGGTCTTTTTCCCCTTGCTAAAATGAAGTAAAACTGGAGAACGATTTTCCATTTTATTTATTTATTTATTTATTAAGTCTTGTAATGTTATAATAATATGAAAAAAAGTTTATAAAATATGAGCCGCACATCTATAGTCTGCTCATAAATAATTTCAGCTTTCAAGATGCCACAACAAAAAGTAATGGAATTCCTAACTGATACTACTAATTTTCTGCAAGTCTCATATTCTCAGGGGTTAATTAGAGAAAAGCATAAGCGAAATTTACAGCCCAGCTGGAGGTTCTTTTTTCAGTACTTGATTACTTGATTCAGTCTTTTTTATACTTTTCTCTTTTCTCTCTATTCTCATGTCTTTTTAAACGCAGTAGTAGGCTATTTGAAAAGAGAAGCAAAAACACAACAAACAAGCAAATTAACAAAAACACAACAAAACAAAAAAACTAAACCACCACAACTAATTTAAATTTATGAGTATCAGCTAGGATATTAATGTCCAAAGTTTTTCAAGAGAAAGCCTATATTAGAAATTTTTCTAGATCTGAGATTCAGTCAGTTGGTTTGAAATCAACCGTTTAATCCCTTCATTATTCAAACCAACATTAGATTTAAAGAATATGCAATGTGAAGTGAACTTGCCACTAAATGAGTAAACAATGGTATCCAAGTTTCATTATCCAACCGTGTGCATTTGGCACAGGCTATTTCTGAAGATTAGTGTTGACATTTTTTCTTGGCAGCAGTGCAGTCACCAACAGGATGGCTTTCCATGCATGTACTTGTTCACCAAGAAAAGAACAGAATTTGCCAGTGACAAAAAATATATATATATATTTGGGGAATAACTTTTCTGTTTGTCTTAGCAAATTATAGCAACAGGGAAAATAGTGAAATAGTGCAGCTCTTGGAAATATAAAGATCAATTTGTACAATAATTTAAAATACTAATTTGGACCTTAGTGTGAATTATACCATAAAACAAAAGGACTGAGTGTTAAAATTTTTAGGTTTCTTTTATCAATTTTTTTAAATGCATAAGTATTATTGTTCCTGTGGAGACTTGATGTACTGACTCCACTCAAGTCAATCTAGGTACATGTTTTCACTGGTTTTAGTTCAAGCCCTAAATGAGAAGTTTCAGAGAATAGAAATGGCTTGGGTTGGCAGGGACATTAAAGACCATCTAGTTCCAACTCCCCTGCTGTGGACAGGGTTGCCAACCGCTAAATCAGGTATTAAATCAGTTTGCTCAGGGAATGTGAGCAATGCCATGGATGCCTGGTGAGAGAAAAGCTACTTTTCTTTTTCCTTAAATTATTTCAGTTTTCTCAGTTTCTTTTACTTCACATCATATGTGTCTAAAAATTTTCATAATGAAAATGACATATCTGGGTGGAGTATATCTGTCATCAGATGGCATCTGTGGAGAAATATGCTGAAAAGGGAAGGCAGAAAATAGTTTGCGGTTAGATAATCAAGTTATGACTAAAGTCTAGAAGACATGAACTACAATCTGTACAACCTATACCTCAGTTTACAGTAGTTTGATGGTTTTCAGTGTATTTCAAAATTCACAAATAAAAAAGTATTCCCATAGGTAGCTCTTCTAAGACAAAGTGAATGTAACATATAAAATATCAGTAATTTGGAAGTTTCAGAACACAGGTTTAAAGATGTATTTCTTTTCTAATGCTACATTGTATGACTATAAATTTTTGATCAAGTTTATTTGAACAATTGGAATGAAATACTTCTTCAACTTCATTAATAAAAAATATTTATTTCATAAAGATACAAAACTGTGGGCCATTGCAGAGCTGACAAATACACTGTGAGTTCATATTAAAACAGTGTTTTTACTGTGGCAGCAGTAAGTTAATGGGAAAATTAGAAACCATTGACATGTGAGATTACATATAATTTGGGCCTAATTCTCTGCACTTTTCTTAATGAGCTAAATTTGTCTTTTAGGTAATTGGAAGCTAAATTTCAGTTAGAAATATAAAGGTTAAACCAATACTACTCTTCAGGAACAAGTGACTTTGCTGGTTGCTGGAATGTGAACGGGTCTTACCTTTCGTATTCTTTAAAACCATCTGTGAAGGAAGAACTTTCCAACATGAAAACCACTAAAGGAACCTCATATATTTTGGTTTTAAAACTTTGAAATTGTTAAGTTGATGCTTACTTTACTTTTCCATAATTAAATCAGCTGAAATATAGAAGGCTAAATAAATAAACGTATATACATTAAAGACAAACAAAAGATGCAAACAAACAAAAAACCACTCACAAATATGCAGACTTTAGTAAAAGCTAATGGAAGAATATGTGTAGCTACTCTGATAAAGATATGAAAAAGCTATATGTCTGCTGTCTCTGCAGAGTGTTTTCTCTGATGAATAAACATTTATTTGGCTGAGCTACAAGAGGATTTGCTATAACTTTAGAAGTTGTTAGTTGAGTAGTCTGAAAAAGAACAAAGACATAGAAGCTAATGTTTGAAAATATCAGCAGTCTGCACTAAACTGGGACTTGGGCCTTTTGATGAGAAATCCAAAAGAAATCCTAAACTTTACAAACCTCTCAAAAGCACAAATAGTCTAACAAATAAAGCACATATATGCAACCTGGATTCAAATCTGTGTCCTCTGATTTAGAGAAAATGCTTCTGTTAAGATCCCCCATCTTCCACATAAATGTTAAAGCAATTTCAACCATTTCTACAATTGCAAACAGAAAGCACTGTGCTGTTATATCTTCCTTTATTTACCTATCACAATTATTTTCCACATTTGTTTCAGTTTAATTTATGTTACGAGTTGGACCTCAGTTATTTTGGGACAGTAACTGTTTGGCTTGTTTTGTCCATGTGCATGGTACTACCAAAACCAGTAATTATTTTATTGAAAGGTATTAACAAAACTAAGTCTCCATGGCATAAAAAAAATGCTTTATTTTTCTCTTAAAGCTTAACATATAAAAGTCTATTGACTCTGTGTATTGTTAAGAAGATAGCCCATAAGGTACATTGTAAATATATTCTGCTTTGTTAAATTAGTATAGTGAAAACATTTTCTTTTTTCAGTGTGTTGTTCTCTAAAGCATATTGTTTCCATTGGTGGTCCACAAATGATATCACCAAACAAGGAGAGGAAAAACCTTATTGTTCATAAGATACATATTCTGTGACGATACACGAAGTAAATATAGCAGAATGACTCCTATGTCCTTGTTTGCAAGTTGCTTAAAAGTGTTTCTGTGCCCACTTCTGCTGATGGGCCAGAAGCCATTTAAGTGATCTATTTGTCTTTTTTCCACACAACGAAGTTCATCCCAAATATTTTACCTTTTTCCTCAGATCCATTCTGTTCTGTACAACAGTTCTTCATGCGAACATTTGTGGCAGTTTAACACTGATGGGCAGTGCAGGTCCATCATGCCACTCTCTCATTCCCTCTACTCTACTGAATAGGTGGAGAAAATGAGATGAGAAAGAAATGATACATTAAGGGCAGAGAGATCACTTGTCAATTATGATCAAGAACAAAATAGACTCAGGGGGAGAGTTGTGTAATTCATTGCCTATTAATAACACAATAAAGCAGTGAGAAATAAATGCAAACTGAAAACTTTCCCCTCACCTGATTTCTCCTACCTCCTCCCCCTAAACAGAGCAGGAGAATGAGGACTGTGGTCCTCCTTTGTCTCTCCACAACCTGGGCTTCAGCTCTAGGTCCAGAGGCTGCTCCTGCATGGACTGCAGCCTTCTCCAGGCCACATCCATTGCTGCACGGTGGGCTCCTTCATGGCTGCAAGTGGAGATGTGCTCTGTGTGATGCCCAAGGGCTGCAGGGGACGGCTTGCTGCTCTATGGACCTTTCTTGTGGTCTCTTTCCTAAATCTGCTCTCCTAGAGGCACACACAGCATTGCCCACAGCCCAGCAGGGTGTCCCTGTTGGAGCAGCTGGAGAAGGCCCTGCTCTGACTTGAGACACCTGCTGGGCTCGGCTCAACAAGGGCTGCCTTCATCCACTCATTCAAGTTAACCCAGCACCTTACATCTGTGAGCAAGCTGCAGGCAGTTCAAACAGAGCTGCATGGCCAAGGAGCATACAAGCTGTCCTGATCAGATGCCATTCACTGTGGAGAATAGGACTGGGCCCAGCTTCTTGATGGATTCATAACATGCGTTTATATACGTACACAACAGGATTGGGCTGTTCACACTGTTCATGTTTCTGATAAAGGGACTTTATCAGAAGGAAAGTTTTCTTAACGTTGATCTGTGAGTGTGTGTGCCTGTTTCTAGCACATGCCTAGCTCATTCTCACTGCCAGCTGGACTAGTCTCACATCTATTGGCTACCAGATCACTTTTCAGTATCTGTAAGTTTATAATCACTCATTATTCCCTGGAATAATGGTGGAGCGAGAACTTTTCACTAAAGTGCAACCAGCTAAATGCTCTAATGCTTGACCCAAAGGCCAAGGCCAATTTCTTCCTTCTCAGAAGTTCTAAATCTTTCCTTGATAATATCCTTAATCAGATTAGTTTTATGAGGCTGACATGCATTGACTTATGCATTCATATTACAAATAATGTATGTGTGCAGGAGAGAGACAGAGGAAGGGGGGAAAGAAAAGAAAAGAAAAGAAAAGAAAAGAAAAGAAAAGAAAAGAAA
>JAPSGF010000131.1:378824-394759 GCA_035772895.1 Perdix hodgsoniae
GAAAAGAAAAGAAAAGAAAAGAAAAGAAAAGAAAAGAAAAGAAAAGAGGAAGAAAGAGTCTTGGTTTTTAAAATTTTATTACTATTATTATAGTGTTTCACTGGCAGCACTCTAAAATATGGATGCTGCTGAATGAGTAACAAAATAGATTTCAAAGTTATGTTTAAACAAAAAGACTTTGCTTGCTTTCAGGTATATAGTGAAGCTAAAGATGAAAACATTGATGTTATTTTTTCTCTGTAAAATATATCAAAGATCCCTACTGGATTACAAATTTGAACTTTTAAAAAGTCCTTTTAAACAGGAGGGTAATGGGAGTTTTTCCTCTGATGTTAATTGCTATAAGATCTGGCCTAGTTTAAAGGAAAACTATTTTAATGTAAATAATGATTTATCTTTCAAATTCAAATTCTGAATCAAAGTTTGCCCCGTGGTCACTCTGTTTGATTCCAACTTGCCTCTTACGGTATAGTGGAGAACATTTCTGAGTTTACTGAATGACAAAAAGAAAAAAGTCACACAATTTTTAAAAGGTCAGCGTCTTCAAAGCATTGATTCTAATAATATTTCTTATGTATTAAGCAGTTGGGTTTTTTTTTGTTGTTGTTCTTTTTGGAGTTATTATAATATAATAGAGTAGGTTTGTGGGGAATGGGATGGGGTTGTTTGTTTGTTTTTTAATCCAGTGGGTATAAAGTTATGTAGGTAAGGATTTTTTTGTGTGTGTTCTGTGTGACATGACAACTGTGTATTACTGAATGCTAGAAACTTCTTGAAATTACAGTCAAACCCAGCCCAATATTTCATGGCTGAACACTGCTTCTTCAAAAAGGGAGCTGTGGACATTGTGATATAAAATCCCATGTGGCACAGTGTACAAAAGATTTATTAAAAATAAATTGCATGGGATAAAATAATAATTTAAAAAGTAATATTAACTTCTGTGAGTATGTTTTGCTGTTGAAATAAGGATAATACTTACAAGCCATATCATTAATGATTTTGAGCGTGACAATATCAATTTTAGCAAAGCCTATTTATCCAGTTTTGTGCATAATAAATATTTATCTGTTTTCTTAGAGCATTTTATTCAGTTATATTCCATTTAACATTTATCAAAAATTGTGGTAGTGAATGAGAGGAGTTTTAGTTTATCACGTAAGTTTTTTTTTTGGTCCTCTGCAATTAGGAATTTGTAACTTTCAGGGGTGTGGTGTTTATGTGTTTGCTTGATTTTTGCCCTTGCAGTATAGGAATAACTGTTAATAACTGAATATCTATTAGTACTGCCAATCCTTGCAAGTGCTAATACAGTTTTTATTTACAACATTTTCAGCTTAGTGCTGATACCAGTGACTTTGCAACACTGAGTGCAGCAGAGATTCTTCAAACTCTGTTGTTCTGGATTTTGGCAATTAATAAATGTTACAGAGCTACATCAAGGCAAGTGAATTCAGTCACGTATCTGCAGTGCAAAATGGCAAAAGTGTAAGATGAAAAATTAAGAAAGATAAAATTATGTATACTCTCTAATATGTTTTTGAATTTATGTCATGGCTACAAAAAATATCAATTGCTATTGTTTTTCTCTCTAAGAAATGTAAGAGGATATTTATTCACAGGAAAATTAATTGGCAATAGTTTTAGAAAGGAAGATATTTTTACAATAGCCAGTTAATTAATCTATGAAAGTTTCTGCCTTCAGGAAGTATCAATAATCATACTGTACTGATGGATTTTAAAGAATACTTAAGAATGTAATGGCAGCTTCTATAGTATATGCCATCTTATACAATAAGAAGTAATTTCATACATAAGAAGTAATAATAATTAATCTTTTGATCTGCATGTTATGGTCGTCAAAGATGAAGGAAAGAATTGTTAATTAAAAGTAAAACAGCTGCCATTTAGTATTATAGTAGTGAACAGAAATGGCTTATATTTTCTTAACTGTCACATAAATTTGAAAAAATATTATGGCTAAAAACAAGTGGAAATTTTCCAAATGAAGCTAATCATTTAGGCATAATTAATTTATCCTCATTTATATGTCTATTCTGAACTTTTGTGTTAAATATTTTCACAGCTCATCAAGCTCTCCAACTACCCATAGTGAAGAGAATGTCAGTCTCTCTTCTCAGGTGACAAGTGATAGGATGCAAGGAAATGGTCTTAAATTGCACCAAGGTAGTTAGACATGGGGAAAAAGTTCTTCACAGAGAGAATGAAATCCCTATCCCTGGAGGTATCTAAGACATGGCACTAAGGGACATGGTTTAGTGGTGGGACTCAGTATGTCATGTTGATGGTTGGACTTAATGATCTTGAAGGTCTTTTCAAACCTACATGATTCTACCCTGCAAATGTTTCATGGAGGCTAAACATATTTCTAGGTATTTATAATTAAATTATAATAAATATCATGTATTCAGTAGGGACACTATTTAATAAAGTGCAAACATATTAAAAAAGAAGGGGCTTTCTCAATAAAATTAGTTATTATATTTACTATCCTTCTTTTTAAAATAGCATACTAGTCTTGCATGTTGCATATTATAGCTATAAAATATGATCTGCTGGTATCCTTAGAAAGAAGGACACAGCTTAATGATTCAGAGAATAATAAAGAATTTTCAGGTCACACAGTTCTCTATGGACAAGAAATAATGGATGTGGACCAACAGAGCAGAACCTAAGAGGTGAGTTTGTTACTATGTGTTCACAGTACTGACACTGAGGGCCCTTGAAATTTATATGTTACAGAGCCCTCCAAATTTTACAGTCTTTTTAGATTTAGAATATAGATTATCTGTTTGGAGTTTTTTCACTTTTTAGGGAGTTCGAAGTGCTATCTTATTTTATGTGTTTATGGATGACTTTTTTCTTTCTCCTAACAAAAAATTATTATTAAGGAGATCAAACTGCTATCTTATTCTGTCAGAATGTACAGGCAGTTGATTTACAGAAAAATGTTTACTCTTACAATATGACAGATGTTTTGAAGGATGTTGATAAGAGCATTTCTTCTGAAAAGGCAATTTGATGAAATCAAGTCTCTAGGAGTAAAGGCAACTTCAGTCTAAGCCATATGCTTCTTATAGCACTGTTTACTGCCTTGTTGCACTATAACAATTTTGAGAGTCAGCACTACAAGAGATTAACAAAGCTGGTTGGGGTTAAAAATAACTATCCAAAATGATATTTCTGATTTGAATTTCTTTTGTTTTCAACTCTTTCTTTCCTTTTTATTTTTTTAAGACATTCATGCAATGTATATGCATATTTAACACCAATGAAGGAAGCAAATTTAGTAAATTTCAGAGCAACAGTGGAGTGATCAGCAGCAGGAGATAGAAGTGAAAAAATTGCTAGAGTTGTCTTAAAGATTAAACTCAGTGTCTCTTCTAACCACCACCTGACAAGTTCTCATTCATAGCTCCTGAAGCTGATTGCACATTATCTATGCACACATACATACACATGGTAACAAATCACTGTGTAGTGACAACACATTATGGTATTTACAGAATTAACCTCATGAACCTCCACAAGACTGTCTTAAAGCAGTCAAGTAAGCAAGTAAGCCCAATGATATTGGATATAATTGATATAATTCATCTACTTCATTTTTTCACTTTTTCTTCTTTGAAAAAAAAAAAACAACTTTTAAGCAATCTTTTGCAGTTTTTCAGCTGCAGAATTGGAGGGTGAATAAAATGTAAAATCGATTTGTATGTTCTTATCTAGGACTTCACTGAATTCTTCACCTGTACATGAAGAAATTTACTGCAACTATTTACAGCATGACTTCTCTTAATCCCCCCCAAACCTTTTTTTCCCTGTCTTCTCAGTTGTTGCCTGTATTAAATTATTGAGCTTATTACAATAAAACCAACATTTCTTTGTGCCACAAAACAAACAGCAAATCCACATCTGAGTGTAAGCTCTGTTCTTCTTTTATGTTTTTCAGTGAATTATTTTCATTATCTTAAACTTAATTCTCCCTTTCCAGTTCATTTTTCCTATTATGCTACTTCCATTCATGTTATTTATATTTTCTCCCCTCAGTAGTTTGAGTTTTGCATCCCTTTCTGACCCATCTTCAATTAATCATGATTTTCCTGTGCTGCTCAATAGACTGCTATTTTTTCAACCATGTAAGAGTCCCCGATTACAATGACAGTGTGTAGCAGCTGAATCATTACTCCTGTCACTAATTTTTCTATTTTCACTCTGTTGAGCATCCTCATCTTTTTTTGGGTTTGATCCTGGAATCAGCTGACTCTCAGCTGAAATCACTATTCTAGCTTCTACTATCAAACCTTTACTCTGCTCATTTTTTCTCCCCAGAAAGAGCTATATGCCACAAATATATTCACAATGTCTCGTGAATAGTAAGATGAACTGGAATCATTTTCTGTATGTTCTTTAAGGTCAAACAATCTAAATAATAAATAAGGATGATGAAGACAATAGAAGTTTTTATGATCAAGAATTTAGTACTTGCATCATGAATACTATAAAATGAAAATTAACTTTTACCATGAGAGGAAATTCACAGTGATACCACTTCTTGATGAATTGTTAATCACCTAAATCCACTCCCCATACAATTTTACTGTCACAAGTGAGGAAGGTGAGCAACTGATGAGGATGCATCAAGGGATTTTCAATTACTTTATGCTCAACAAATTAAGGACTACTAATGTTGAACAGAATCTTCCTAATGTCACAGCTCATCATAAATAATGGATAGATATGCTTTTGCGGACTGAATAAAGAAATCTGATCTTTGTTATAGTTAAGGACACCAATCTATCTCATTTTGTAAGAAAGACAAACTGGAAAGGAATATTTATCTGAAAATAAATCCAATAAAACCAAAGTTGTTTTCCCAAGACAGCAATTACTTTTTTGTTTAGCTAAAAAAGTGATGCCTTGCTCACTTCATCCAACTTGCCAGAATTTTTGGTATATTTCGTCTTCTAACTAAAGAAAAAGAAACTGGAAAATAGGAAAAAAGAGCCCAGCAGCAGTAGTATCAAATCTCACATTCCAAAATTTTTTTCAGGATTCAACTTAAACAGATTATTAGATAATGAAAACTGAGAGTTTAAACTGAGAGTTTAACACGTATCCTGAGATCACAGAGATGATTAGGAAGTCAAGCACGAAAGTAAATCTCAGTCTTTCTCAGTTGTTACATTGTGTCATATTTTCATTATAAATTCAAATAAATTTTTAATTAATTCCCCCTTCCCTTCAAAAAAAGCTGATGGGTGGAAAATCCTTTTTTTCCATTTTATTCTTCTTC
This sequence comes from Perdix hodgsoniae, assembly GCA_035772895.1. Taxonomy (NCBI): domain Eukaryota; kingdom Metazoa; phylum Chordata; class Aves; order Galliformes; family Phasianidae; genus Perdix; species Perdix hodgsoniae. Next base: position 384,139 of record JAPSGF010000131.1, read on the forward strand.
TTCTTTTTTTTTAATATTAAAAATTTCCTTCTTTGCATCATCTCAAATTGGTATCTAATTGTGTGTATTATTTGGTTTTGAATGAGGAAAATAGTAGCTATTTTATCCTTGATTAAATTTAGCAATTATGTATATTTACATCATTAAATTTAGCAATTGTGTATGTTTACATTTTTAATTTATTGAATTCTAAAAGAAAATGATTTTTTTTTCCCTATAGTCTGTGGTTTAGATTAAGCCATTATGTAAGAATTAGTCATCAGTCCTTTTCTCCTTTCACAATATTAGATCTCCTGGGATAACCTAATGTCTTTGAAACATATATCTATCTACACAGGCAAAAATCTCACTGTTTTGCTTTTAATTGTTTTCTGAGTATCATTTCAGACATCAGATCATACTCAAATTCATTACTCTGTTTCTAATCCTGGCTCCTATAAAAGCCCTTCTTTGAGGATAATTTCTCAGTCACTGAGGTTTCCAATGATTATGCATCATTTTCATCTGTATTCTTGACATCACTCTTATTTATTCTGGATTAACTCTTATTCCTCAGATTCAGTCCTTATGAATCTTGTAATGTTTACTGGACTTGGTGATCACAAGTGCAGAGGAGCTCATTAAAGAGCTTAAGTTTGGAGGCATATTGGACTGTTGTGAACGTGCCCTGGGTGAGTTTGTGATCTTGAGGATTTTGGGCCCAGCAGAAAGCAAAGTCAGGACCCTAAACTTCAGGAAAATCAATTTGAAGTTGTTTAAGGAATTGTTGGGTAAGACTTCCTGTGAAGTTGTTTTAAGCGACAAAGGAACAGAGTAACATCTTTAACATCTTCAACGTCTTTATCAATTACATGGGCAGGGGGATCAAGTGCACCTTCAGCAAGTTGGCTGATGACACCAAGCAAAGTGGTGTGGGTGATACAATAGAAGAAAGGGATGACATCCAGAGGGACCTGGACAGGCTTGAAAAGTGGGACTATGAGAACACAATAAGGTTCAACAAGACCAGATGTCAGGGTAGTCCCAGATAAGCGTACAGACTGGGAGCAGAACTCCTTGAGAATAGCCCTGTGAAGACAGTCTTGGGGGTCCTGGTGGAGGAAGACTTTGACATAAGCCAGGAGTGTGCACTTGCAGCATGGAAGGCTGATGGCATCCTCAGCAGAGGGACAGCACAGGCTGCCCAATGAAGTTGTGGATGCCCCACCACCAAAACTGTTCAACGCCTGGATAGATGGGGCCCTGGGCAACCTGGGCAGCCTGATTCAATGGTTGAATACCTGCCCATGGCAGGGTGTTTGGAACTAGATTATCTTTAACATCTTTTCCAGTCCAAGCTGTTCTATGAATCTTTTTTTTTCTTTTTTTTTCTTTTCTTTTTTTTTTTGCTAAATCTCTGTCAGTTTAGGCATTTTTACCCTTTTATAGTTCTTTTGCTATGTTTTTTTTTTTTTTCTATTTTTTGTACTTTTCTTTTAAAATATATATATTTTGCCTGCCTTTGTTTTCAAGGCACTTCAGTATGTAAAATGTACATGAACTATCTTTTCTCACTTGCTGTCAAATGATCGGTGCTTGCCTCTACTGAGTCTGATAAGTATTTACTACTGATCAGTTTTTTTTTCACATTAGATTTTCAGATAAACACTTTGGCACTTCTCCTTGGTCTGTTTCTGTACTGGAGAAATTAGGAATACATACATCCAAAGTTGCTTCATATTTCTTCTTCTAATCTCTCTTAAAAGATGGAAAAATGTTGGTAAAATTCAATGACAAGATATTACATGTTCAGATTACATCCCATAATGAAACACTTGATTTCACAGTACACTCAGTTTGGCAGTGTTAGTCTGCAAGACGTACCAATATCTGCACTGCAGCATGCCAGCACACTCTTTTATTGGACTGTCCTTGAACAGTATCAGCAAACCTCATCCATACATTAAAAACCAATCAACCTTCCAGAGAAAAATCAGATCTGCTAGAAATAGGCTTTTTTTTTTTTACATTTTTTTACTTTTTTTTTACCAGTTTCTTGGAACATTTCATAATAAGGTTTAGTGATGCAGACAGTGTAAATTGTAGGGTGGTGGTCCACAAAGCTGACGTTGTCACAAGTGTTAATATACAGAACTACAATTTAGTCTTTTATAAGGATTTTCCTTTATTCTTACTTCTTTTCTATATTCATCTTTTGTATATATTTACCTATATTTTACATAAAATATGCACATCTTACATTAAAATCGTATTCTAATAAAAAGCTGGGGTTGGTTTTGTATTGTTTTTTTTGTATTGGGGTGAAGATAGTGAAACTCGATGGCTGGCACTGCAGCGATTCTTATTTCAGGATTCCTCTCATTTTTGAAAACCTAGATTGTGCTGCACACCAGTAGAATTTTTACTGTCAGTGGGAAGGCAAGCATCAAATTGGTAGCATAGCCTTTAAAATGTGATATTTGCTTTGGCAGAGCATCTTCAGATAGTTCTAGTCAATGGTGCCATTGAGTCTGACAGTCACTGAGAACACCTCACCTTTTATACCATTGCAGCCTGTTATTTTTAATGGGAAGTTACAGAGCTGTTAAATTGCTAAGTATATTTTATTATTAATTATGTTTTAGAAATATGCATAAACCAGTAAAATGTACCTTAAATTGCCTCCTTTCTGCATGTGTGATGTAGTTATCACAGGATATGAAGAACATTATGAATTGGATTTGGATTAGAGCAGCATAAAAGATCACATCATTATCTGCGCCACTCTTTTATGAGAAAGTAACATGTACATTATAAGGTGACGAGAAATGATTTAACGTTCAGTTCTGACACATCCTCCTACGTAACTGTTCCTGCATGCAGAATGACTACAAATCCAAAACTTCCCTGTCCTCTTTTTTTTCTTCAGTACTCTTGCAGAAATACCTAACTCATACCATAAAATAACCTGAGCAGAACCATGTCCCATAGGCTTATAATAGCATGGAAATGGTATAATATGATCTTCATGTGTGATAGAGAAGGAAGATTTTAGAGCTGCTTTCCACGAATTTAAGTGGAAAGACAAAGCAGGTGTTTCACAGTCACTATACAGCATGTTTTGAATATCTTAGAGTCACAGCATTATAGAATTATCAAGGTTGGAAAAAACCTCCAAGATCATCCAGTCCAATCATTCACCCACCACCAATAGTTCCCTACTAAACCATTCCCCTTAGTACAACATCTAAATATTTCTTGAACAAACTCAACATTGGGTAGCCTGTTCCAGAACCTGACTAATCTTTCAGAGGAGAAATTTTTCCTTATTTCCTACCTGAACTTCCCAATTGTATGTAACCACGCTCTGAAAATAATACACTGTATTCAAAACTTTTCAGGCTATTTATATATACTAATATATACTATTATATATATATTATATATATATATCTATATATACTAATATATACTATTTATGTGATCAATTTGTTTGACTACTTTTTCTGTTGTTTGAAATCTGTAATTTGACAAAAAAATGAGGTGATAATCCCAGAGAATTATATCTGTATAAGTGTTAAATTGATTTGCATAATTAAGAAAAAACATATTTAGCATGTCCACTTTACTGTTACAGCAGAAGAAGAAGATTCCAATTAGTTATCTTCCGTGTATTTCTATACCAGCCAAATGAAGACACAAAATGTCTACTGGAAGAAAGTGAAACATGATGAAACCACTCTTTTTCTACTAAAAAAATAAAGAGCTGAGTAAAGAAATGACAGTCAGACAGGATCTACACCTCTGAGATGTTTAAATCTGAGTCTTTCCAGCTCTTATCTTCAGGTATATCCCTATACCCACATGGAATAATGTTTCTGTATCCAATTCAATGAGATCTTTCTAATGTAATTTTGTTCCTTGCTGTTTTTAAAGCATATCAGTGAGGTAAAATTAGTATTTTCCCTTTCTTTATCCCTCTTCACTTATGAATAGTATCTCAGCATAATATTCATGGAAACAAGCGTATCCCATGAAATCCTGAACTCCTCTACTTCTACCTAATCCTGAAAGAAGATGTCAGGAGAGTACTGAGTTTAGTTATATTCAAATTTTACTATTCTCATTCCATTATCCATTTATATTATTTAATACATTTATAAAGACATACACATAAACTAATAAGTGCTAAACCTCTGTGAAAAGCAAGCCATGCTCTGTGAAATGTAATTTATTCTACCTTGATGTTCATTCTCAAAGAAATTCTTCATTTTTCTCTTTTATGCTTGGAAACTTTCACTTATAAGATAACAATCTTATAGCAGTTTGGTCTCCTTCTATGATAACTGCTTGGTGGATGAAGGGAAGGTGGTAGATGTATGCGATGGTGAGCTTCCCCCACTTCCCCTTCCCCACTTCCCCTACCTCTTTCTCTCAACTCCATCCTTCAATCTGACAAAGCCTTGCATGGGAGGATGACAAACAGTACTATTAACACTCTTGCTGGGACAGGTTAACAACCACAAATCTATCTCAAATTGAGAGGCTGAAAAAACTGATACCAGACAGCTGGTTCCACAGCTGAAGACCAATTGAGCAGTGCCTAAAAAAGCAACCAATGGCTATGAGTCCATCATCTTATCCCATAGTGAGCAGCTGAAGAGCTTTTTGAGCTTTCCTTCAGAGCAGCAGGTTATGTGATAGGGATGCTTCTCAAGGTTATGCCTGTGTAGAGATCATAACATCAGGATGTTTTGCTGATCAATACAGGACCTCTTTATGTGACTGTTTGTTTTAGGCTTTGTTAGCCTTAATAAGATAGACATCTTAAATTGTAAGCTTTGTTAGTTTCACTAAGGTTATATCTTAGTTTGATTCTACACGTATCCCTCAAACATAAACAAAGTCTGTGACTAGGAGTAGATTCTGCCACACCTAGGCTCCTTACTTTTGTGGTTCAAAAAATACTGAAAGGAAGGGGGTCTACTCTGAACCTCATGGCTCAACAGGAAGGTCTCCTGTATATGTGTGTGTTTAATTCAGCCCAATTTAGTGTAAATAACCAAGTGTATCCAGCTATCTCGAATCTTATTCAGTGTTAAATCAGTACATTATGCCTTTATTATGTCAATAAATGTGTCCTAGCTTTTCTCTTATGAGTGCAGTATAGCATAGTTTGTTTCCATCTGTGACAACCATAATCATTCTGTATTTTAGTGAGGTCTTTGATACCATCCCTAATGGTATCTGAACACAGTGTCCATCTGTGAGGTAAATGAGTTCATGTTTTTCTGTGTGATGAACTGGCTCAACAATATTGCTCAAAGGGTTTTAGTAAATAGGGCTACATCTGGTTGGTAGTCAGTCATCAGTGGTATTCCCCATGGCTCAGTTCTAGGGCCTACACTATTTAACTTCTATATCAATGGGCTGGTTGAGGGAGCAAAATCCATTCTCAGCAAGTTTGCTGCTGCTACTAAGCTGGGAGGTGTTATTGACACACTGGAGGAATGAGAGTCCTTAGAAGGGAATCTAGATACACTGGAGCATTGTGAAGTCATTAATGGTATGATTTTCAACAAAGGTAAATGCCTCAAATGCTGGACACAGGCAGACTCTGGGAGAGGAGTCTGGAGAGCAGCTCTGCAAGAAAATGACCTGGGGGTTCTGGTGACAGCAGGCTCTGCATGCGCTGGCAGCCAGGAGGGTAAAACACAGCTTCGTGTCTACCCAGTCCCTCAACACTGCAAGTGCTGTGAGACTAGCAGCAAAACAGAGATTACAGACCCACTGTTTTAGAAGTCATAGTTTTACAACTGGGGACAGACAGTAGGGTTCTGTCCCTACCTCTTCCAAAACCTTTTATAGTAATGATAGCCAGGTGGAAAGACTCGTTAAAAACCATCTCCCTTTTATTTTATAGGGATTACTGACCCCATCTAAATATTTCTCTGCATTCATCTTGCTTAGATGAACAGTGAGAGAGTATAAAGTGCTGACAGCTTCAAGACTGAACACAGCATAGCCACCTAGTTCAAACTGGTAGCTTACGTTTTCAGAAACTTGATCTGTACAGTGAAAAATAATGTTTTACAAGCTTCAAATAGCATTATCTCATCTAAGAGAACAGGTCTGTGTTTTTCTACATGTTGCTTAGCCCAGCTATTCCCACTGATATACATAGTTCACATTAGCCACTGGCTGGCTGTCCAGCTCATATGCTACGTGCAAGCACAGGGGTAAAGCTGAACTGCCTAAGGCATCATAAGGGTTATGGAGTGCAGCTGGTGGCCTTTTCTGCACAGCATCCTCATTGTAAACTTGTGAGGTCAACATCTCCCACTCTGTTGGAAATGGGTGTCCTGGAGGTCTCTTTCAGCGTATCATCTTCCAGCCTAGTAGAAGATATTTTAATTGAACCAGCAGGTTTACAAAAGCAATTTTCACATCTAGGACTTTATGGTAAGTCAATAAGATGATTGAAGAGAAGCAAAGTCTGTTTACCTTTAAAATTAGGAACTTAAGTTGCATCTGTAACTGCTGGCCTGTTCCAGAATTATTGGCACCACAAATGTTTTTATGACTTGCCCTAGAGACGTGTATGAATATTTGCATGTATTTGTACACCCTTATAAACATGTATGTGTATTTAATGTATATGTATTAGTGCTGCAGATGGGATGCTCAGAGGGCATCCTGGGTGTGTTGGCAAGATAGATGCTGCAAACAGTGCTGTCCATCCCCAGAGGCAGGCCAAGGTAGCCACTGAATATGAGTAGGTGTAGAACTTTTGGGACAGGTGGAGGAACCCTAGGATGCATGAGGGAGAGGCTGCTCATTCCCACTCAGGCACTGTTTAAGAAATGAGCATAATTCAGAACTTGACACTTTTCCTTGAAGGCTTTTTTTTTTTAGGGTGGGGGGGGAAGGCCTTCAGGACATTTCTTTTCCACCTTGGTTTATTCACCCATCTGTTTTGGAAGGCCTCTTTCCTGATTCACCAGTATCATAAATCTTGTTTTCCTTGTGATGTACAAAAGCAAAGGTGTCTTTGTTCACAGTTCATACAGCTTTTGAAATGGCTCTTCCTTACTCATCTAGTGACAGTTATGCTGGGTGCAGATGAGAAAAAAATCCAATACTATCACTGTAATAATAAATCTAAGTGCCAAAACCCAGTCTTCACTCTTGCACAGTATTTCACAATATTTCAATGCCTTTCCAACTCCTTGATGAATAAACCAGCACAGGTCTCAAAAGGTTAGTATTTTGAGATTTTCTTTTCTCATAGATGTTGAGATTTTCAAAATAAGCCTAAGTAAAACAAGCTTCATACTGTGGAAAGATTTTTTGAATTTTCTGTTTAATTAGTGTTACCAATGTTACCAGTTAGATGAAACCTTAATGTTAGAGGCTGCAGGTCATTAAAGATGAATAGAAACATATTTTTATGGAGAAAGGGAATAAAAATTACTTTGGAAGAGCTTTTGTGAACTTAGCAAACTACATATATTTTTCCAGAGTTTTAGCTTTTAGCCTAAACACATTAAAAAGGGTTGTCATGTAGATACATGTAAAACCCCAAACATTATTATTGTTCCTCAACCTCTATTACAGTCCCAGTGTTCCACCATGTATCATCAGTGGACTTTGCCTACTTTGCCTTTTCTGAGACAAATAGGGACTCTTGATGCCAGTGCACAAGATATTATCAAGTTTTCATAAAGCAACCATTAAATCAGTGTTTTGCAATTAGCATTTAGTTTGTGCTTTCACTCAATCATTTCTTTTTTTCTTTTTTTTTTTTTTAAATCAGTAAATCAAAATTTATAAAAGTCTGTATTCCAGTGGACAGAAGTAAGGAAAGCAAAGTATTAGCAAAAAAAAACACAAAAAACAAACAGGGTAGAGATTGCATGTACCGTGATAGTTTCTCTCTTCCTCAATTTATTTTGTAAATCGTAGATGGAAAACTCTGTCTTAGATATTGTAGAGAACATTCTAAGTCAATGATTATTTTAGGAGTTAACCCATGAAATGTTCAGGATTTCTAGAACATATTATCTGGAGCTTTAAAAATATGACCATTTCAAGAGGTGAATTCAAATACAACCTCGCTCTATTGAGTTATCTTTTGGTGGGACCGTGATACTGTATATAATACACAAACAGTGAAAAATTAAGATTAGCTTCTCTATTTATGAGTTTTTGCTTGATTGTTTCCCCCAACAACTATGTTATTTCATATTTTGTGTCTCATTATGTACACTAAGTCTGAGTTATGTTAACTACCACTTTACAGTCTTCATCATATTTAGCTTTAGCATCTGGGAATTCTCTGCAAGGAAAATCCAACTTTTTTTTTTTTTTTTTCCACAGTTATTCCCTTCCTATTCTGTCTGCCTTTTGTACTTTTCCTTTGATTTGAAATATTTCAGGAATTTTGCAAACGTTTCTTTATAATAAAACAATGTCACAGCTTTCTAGCAAAAAAAGAAGACTACGTACTTAATATAAATTGTATTCAGGACATGATGAGAACCAGGCCATTAAATCCAAAGAATGACATGAAACAAAAGAAATAAATTGTCACTAGGAAATTAAGAATAGTTTAAAAACGTGACTTGCCTGTTTTGTAACAGTCTCAGTTTTGGAGACTGAATCTTTTATACGAAATTCCAATCTACTCATGATGACAAACAGATTCTCTGTCAGATGACATTTTGGAGTTAAAATTGTGCCAAGGCTTCACTTGTTAATCTTTCATTCTGTTTTTGTCTATCAGAACTCTTGTTGTTGAAAGAGCAAGCAAAATAATGGAAGTAGAAAATATTACTCTCCTGCTATTTTGAAGATATTTGAATTACAAAATCATTGCCATTTAAACTCCTTTTTAAAAATTCAGTTCTAGATGTTACATGGTCTGAAAAATAGATTTCATCCATTAAATTCTCTGTATCATTTTACCTTCATAATTTTATCTTAGAATTTAAAAGCAGTTAGATTTCCATTTGTTGTACCTATAGAACACTTTGATCACACCACAGTTCACACAATCCTCAGAGTGAATTATGTGATTTCCGTATACTGAATAGTATGATATTATTTTACAAATAGCATATTTGTAAAAATAATTTTAAAAATCCATTGAAAAGCAGTAACAATTCACAGATTTCCTAATATCCAAATATCCTATTCTCCAAGTATCCTCCTCTGTGTTGGATGTGGTATGGGCACTTGGTCTTCTTACTCACAGACTCCAGTTTTTTCCAGGTCTTTCAGTCAGAATTCTTCCTGGTGCCAAGTTTATTGTTTCATATAATGACTAGAAACAGACAGAGAAATGAAGGGAATGTCACCTTCTTGGTTACCCACTTAGAATTAATTCATTCATCTCATTATCAAATATATTTTTGCCTTTGATTTTTTTTTCCATCAGTTCTAGAAGTTGGTGTTGCTGATTTCCCTATAGTGTCTCTGCTCCTGGTAACATTACCTAACATTTTTAAATTCTGCCTAACTGCTTTCTCTGGGATTGGTGCTAAGATTAAATATCATTATGTTTGCCGTACCTGACAGGATATTTTTCCTTGTTTGAAGTAGCAATTAAAATGAAATAGAGAGATTTGGGAACATAAAGATTGCAGTAATCAGCATCTGCAGCTAGCAATATTTTCAAAGTCTTTTCTAAACTACTTTCTCAAGTGAAAGCAGTTCTACACAGAGGGAAAAAAAAAAAAAAAAAAAAGAAGAGATGCCTTTCATCTTGTGGCATCTCCTACACTTTAAATGGGGCATCAAGTCTGTGCTGCTCAGGCATTTTCTGCTGAAAGGCCTCTATAAAATTTTGCTGTAAATACTGACACCACAAGAAGCCCCAGCTTGTGGCTCTTCTACAGTACATGCCTACCATGCCCACTTTCAGCTAACACTTTTCACAATTCTATGAATGATTTCTCCCAACTGATGTTTTCCCAATGCTCAGTCCCCATAATTAGTGACATTACACAGCAAACACTCGTTTCAGGATCCTAAAGAGTCAACGATTATTCCAAAGCAAAGTTATCAAATAGCCTTTTAAGGATGAAATGAAAATAAGGACTGGCAGCACTACCTGCATTCATCAAAGCTTGTCTGAATTCTGAGGACTCCAAAAATGAGCATTTATGTGTTATTAATTAAATCACATACAAGCCATAAAAACCATCTAGCTGTTACTTAATAACTTCAATCACATTGTTTTTTAAATTTTATGATTGCCAATTTCAACTTGAATTGCATACAGGTAAGTCAGACCTCACCCAAACCCATTGAGTCAGGTACATTTAGCAAGAAATAATGAAAAGCTTGAAATCCAACTGATTAGCACCCAAACAAAATATAATTTATCTAATTTACCTTGTAATATTTCTAGAGTACATGTCCTACATTCTACTTATTAGAGAACTGAACTGTGTCAAACTCCCTTCTTCATTTCAAATAAAAAGCTCCTAATAGCAACTGAAGAGATTTGAAGAGATGTCTTTTTCTTTTTCTTTTTCTTTTTCTTTTTCTTTTTCTTTTTCTTTTTCTTTTTCTTTTTCTTTTTCTTTTTCTTTTTCTTTTTCTTTTTCTTTTTCTTTTTCTTTTTCTTTTTCTTTTT
>JAPSGF010000131.1:394859-412320 GCA_035772895.1 Perdix hodgsoniae
TTTTTCTTTTTCTTTTTCTTTTTCTTTTTCTTTTTCTTTTTCTTTTTCTTTTTCTTTTTCTTTTTCTTTTTCTTTTTCTGAGATAATGAAGTGTTTGAAACTCTCTAACCTATGATATCATATCACTGATGGTACAAATGAAGAAGGAGTTGTCTGTTCTAGGGCCACTGAACATCATCTGCATCACCGAGCATGGCACAGGAAGTCAGAAAGTGTTTCATTGGTCCTTTACAACCAGTGGACTGCTCTGGTTGCTCAAGCAGATAATAAGCTGGCTGTACAGTGGTAAGCCTTGGCATGGTTTATTTTCTGTCTGCAGGAAAATCCTACCTTTACTGTTGATGTAGAGAGTGTGTCAACATGTTGCAGTCAGATGCAGGTGTTCTGAAATTTTCTGCCTATAGAAGACATAAGGAAAAACTGTGGATAGATTGGTGGATAACACTAAGGTGGAATAGTGCGATCTTGAAAGGATGTCATTTACTCCACAGGGCTGATCAGCAGCTGTGCACTGTAAATGCAGCACAGAACAGGTGGAACATAGCAGGCTGTTTGGCTTTGCTGTAAAGTACCTCTGGGCAAGCTGACTGAGGTTTTGCTGATCTGACAGCATTTCAGAACATCATCCAGCTCCAGTGAAACTATCTTAAAATTTAAGCATTTTCAGCCAATAAGCCTGTTGACGGGACTAATAGAAGTAACATGCTTGAAACAAATGTGAGAAATATAAAGAGAAAGATAATAAAGACTTTTCCCCCCCCTTCAGCCAGCATATGAGATATTTGTAGATGTACCAGTTGATCCATTCAAACATCTGGTATATGTAACTTATGAAAAATCTGTATGTTTACCCTAGCATATAGGCATACAGAAATTTTAGCAGCCTTGTAGATAACAGAAGGAAAAATAACCTGAGGATTTGGAATATTAAGGAGCTCGACGTTTTGAGAGCTGTTGAACACTGTACATTCTCTCAGCAATGATCAACACAAAGTTATTTAGCACAGGTGTTTATGTAATTGAGATACATTAGGAAAACTAGCAGTGCTCAATGAGCCTCAAACTGGCATTTATGCTTTTATGTTTAAATACACTTCTGTTAATTACAAAGAGTTATGGTATGGTATGAAAATAATACCATTACTTGCTGGTGTAAGAAAACTTGCTGATGGATTTTCAAGGCACGTATTTCTTCATTTCTTAAGTCGCTGTGTTGCTGGATTTTGTAACAGACAATGTAGAACACAAAACCACTTCAAGGATTTCTACACAGTGAGTTTGAGCCAAAATGTTTCTCCTGCTACTGCAGTATTGGCAGCATTCCCTAACTGCAAATGTGCAGCTGAAAACAATACAGATGTAAATGAGTGAGTTTCCTAATTCTAATCCTACAGTACTTTTATCACGCTTTTCAGATGCTTGATGTTCATTAAAAAACACAACAGTGATGTTATTATTATTATTATTTTCTTTTTCCATGTGTGTGTTATTCCTAGATGTCTTTCAGGCATTTGGGTACACCAGTTTTGATCTACTTAATGCAGCTATCAGGGAAACTGTTACCTTGGTAAAAAGCCGTGAGCTTCACTGTCTGAGCTGATAAAAATCTACTATTATAAGTCAGAGATATTCAATATACAGAAAATATTGTAACAAAATGCCTGTGAATATACCTGGCACAGCTGAGGAGCAGAGAAATGGCTGAGCCATACAGGCACTATACTGACATCAAATCTAAGAGATTTTCCACAGCTCAGAGATTAGGATTTGTGCCAAACAAAAGATCTTAGTTCTGTCTCCACAGTCACCGTAACAATATATTTACACCCATAAAGCTGTGAATGCAGCTCTTTTTATCATTTGCTTAACTGCTGAAAGCGAGAGCCAAGGTTCTGAAGGCTTTCTGTCACTACAGCAGAACTCTGCTCTGCCATTTATGTGGCATGCAGTTGAATATTGATAGCTTCCGTTTAGTTGCACAAACTGTAGGCTGCATAAATCCTAATGGCCTCAAAATCCTTCATTTGTTTTATAATAACTAGATGAAGGATAGCCTGCTTGTATATGGAATATTTGCTATGTGAAAAAGGTCCAGAAACTACTTGGCTGTTATGTTTTTACTTTTTCCAGCTAAGGATGAAATGTTACTGGCAAGGTGTTTAACAGGTTAGCTGCCTACTGTAGGAGAAGAAACTTAACCTACAGTCTTAATCTTGTTCATTTAATGGAAATGTTTTTAAGAGCTATCAAACAACAACAACCAAAAAAAGAGAGAAAACAGAGTTGTCAGTGGTGTCTGCTATTGTATTCACATGATGCACTTGGAGAAGTCCGTAGGCTGGTCACCTGTGAAATGTTTCTCATCTACAGTCCATCTCCATTAGAAGAGGGGTGGCCAGCAGAGACGGGGAGGTGATTGTCCCCCTCTACTCTGCTCTTGTGAGGCCTCATCTGCATTACTGTGTTCAGGTCTGGAGCCCCCAGTACAATAAAGACAGGGAGCTGTTGGAGAGGGTCCAGAAGAGGGCCATGAAGATGATCAGGGGACTGGAGCACCTCCCCTATGAAGACAGGCTGAGGGAGCTGGGTTTGTTCATCCTGGAGAAAAGAAGGCTGCGGGGTGACCTCATTGCAGCATTTCAGTACCTAAAGGGAGACTACAAACAGGAGGGGAATCAGCTCTTTGAAACTGTAGATAACTGCAGGACAAGGGGAAATGGTTTGAAGTTGAGGGAGGGGAGATTTAGATTGGATGTCAGGGGGAAATTCTTTACAGAGAGAGTGGTGAGGTGCTGGAACAGCTGCCCAGAGAGGCTGTGGATGCCCCGTCCATCCCTGGAGGTGTTCAAGGCCAGGTTGGATGGGGCCCTGGGCAGCCTGGGCTGCTATGAGATGTGGAGGTTGGTGGCCCTGCCTGTGGTAGGGGGGTTGGAGATTCATCATCCTTGAGGTCCCTTCCAGCCCTGGCCATTCTGTGATTATGTGTTCCTGTTGAAGACATATTACTGAAGATGCAGTGTTCAAATAACCGGCAAAAAGCATTGTTTACTTTTGCAAGATGTAGGTTACTTGAAGTGCTTTGCGAATTCACTGAATCTGATGAGCTCTTTTTATTTGCAGACTTTGCTCCAGAACTTATTCCTCAGTTTTATTTTAAGTAGAGTTGTTTGGATCAGGTTTTTGAACCAATCACTTCTGCTGTGGCAAAATTTTCATTAGGGATTCTCTCAGTTCTTACCAGACTTCAGTTCATGGTGCTTTTACTTGCTGATGGATAGTGCTGCAAAATGCATTTAAGTCATCTGCATGAGTTACTTGGATATTCTTGTTAGTAGATATTCACATAAATATTTTTTTCAATTCTCCATAAACATTCTTACAAACAATTTTTTTTTTTGCATTCTCAAATGTTTTTAAAAGCTCATGGAAGAGTGACAAATACACAATTACTGAAATTACTTTTCTTCAAATAATGTTCCTAAGTGTATTTTGCAGTTTTGGCCCAATAGGCTCATCAATCTATGTTCCTTTATTTTTCTTACAGTTCTGAATTTTTAATATAATTGTTTTAAATATAGTATATTGGTGAATACAGTAAATGTCTAATGTTAGTTTTAATATATTTTATGTCTTAACTGTACAGTATATACATGTACATAATAGGTAGTGGTACAAAGTAGACTTTAATTAATAAAAGCACAAACTGTAAATAAATTAAAGACTGATGCAACCATTGCAGAATGGTTGAAAACCATTGAAAACCATGACAGAAAACTGCATGTGGAAAAAAGCTTATCATACTAAGTGAAATAAACATTACAACCTAGTTGGAATGACCTCACAGAGAAACAAAGTATTTTTAAGCAAACTGTAAGAAATTTATTGTTTAATTATCATTTACAAAAGAGACAAATAAGCTATATATTAGAATAGTATCAAGCTCTAGAAAAGAAATGTGTATTGAACTATACAGTATTGTTTGTGTTACTGGGGCAACAGGAAATTAGCAAGGTAGGAAATAAGCTTCACTGCATATAGGGAATAGAAGTTTTCAGCTTTTCAGTGTTCATTTATAAATTTACAGAATGTTTATCCATGTTGTAAGAGAGAACCACTTTGGCAAAAAAAAGAAAGTGGCTTCAGTCTATGATGTTCTAGAGTCAGGTGCATAAGCAGTTATCACATCTACCCTAGAATTCAACCACTTAAGAGTCTCAATCTTTCCTAGTTATTTCTGTTTCTTAAAATACTCCATAAAGTATAGAATGGAATTAGCTGCGACTTTGCTTGTAGTGGATGGATTTAGGATGCGAAAGATTTAATATTGTGTGCTATTAAATCAATTAACACATAATGACATACATAGGGTATAAAATTCAGACACTTAGATTATTGTTTTCTGTGGCTACAGTCCATGGTTTATATCTGAGATATTATCACACCTCTTTTTGTCTGTTTCTTCTTTTGTCAGTCTTATCAATGTTTACACCAACTGGTGTACCTAGAAAAAATAAATGATATTCCATTCAAAACCATTAATTTTCTCTGATTTTCATTAAAAAGATAATTAATAATAGGTTCTGACCACTTGACCATGAAAGTGCCTCTTTAACAGTCCAATTAAATAATTAAACATAGTCATGCAACTATTGTATGGAAGACACTACTGTAATTTGTCCTGTTCTGCCATCTACTGCGGTGCAACAATGACTAGAAATAATGGATGAAAGTGGAGCTAGTATTTCAGACCTCTGCCCCAAACATCTGAAAGCAAGTAGTCCCAGATGCAAGAGATTTGGATGAAAATATGGATTTTGTCTACAACAAAATAGTTTAAAGACATTTTCTTTTTAAGACTATCTATTTTAGTCACAGATGGAAAGCAACACACCTTCTCTAAAATAAATATGAAGTTATTCAGACATTGGACCTTTAAAAATCAGAAGTAGAGGACTTTATCATAAAATTCATTCTTCTGAACAGGCTTTTATGTGAATGAATGTAGGAGATGCTTATACTAGGAAATGGAAAAAGCAGGGTCTTATATCTAAACCGAGTGTACAAAGCCTCTCTTTTCAGTAATATCAACAACCAATTGCACATTGGGAGGAATATCTGAGTGAAGAAAGAGAAAAATGCTGGTCCTGCTTTGAGACTGATTCATTTTTATATAAAAATTCTGCTCTTCCAGTGTGCATGGAGGGTTGGCAACTGGGATAAGATTGTTTTGTTTGGTGGAACACTATTGTCTGTTAAATATATCTTTTATATTTTAGAAATACTACATAAAAGATCAGGGAAATGTAAGAAGAGGTGAGTTTTAGATAAAGCTGTAAGTGCACAGAGAATTGGATTCTCTCCATGACTGTGCTATACGATTATTTATGATTCTAAGAAAGTCACTTAGATGTTTTGCAGGTAGTGAGTGATTGTGTTCTCCCATTATTTAAGTGCTGATCTGTATGTTCTGAGATTTAAGTCTCATAGAGGAATGAACTTTTTCCATTAAGGTTAGCAGAAGAATATTTCGAACTCTCATTTCTTCAGTGGGTACCTGCATATAATGATCTGAGAATACTTATGTTAGCATTTGGGATTCAGCTAGGATCTTCTAGGTTTTGCAGGGAAAAATAAATAAATAAATAAATAAATAAAAAGTGCCTTAGTTATACTGATATTTCTCAGTAATTGTTTCTGTTGTAACTATGTGTTTTTCAGTACATGGAGGGATTAACATTCTGTTAACAAGACTAGTATTTCTGTTTCTTTAATATACTTTTCCCTACCTATAATATCTTTAAAATATATTAGAAGACAACTTTTCATGAGATCCCAGTTAATCAAAATATAGGTTTGAGTAAAACAGAAGAGCAAATTCTTCTCCTGCCACTTCTTTTTTTTTTTGTCTACAGTATTCAGAACCAAAACCAAAAGATTAGTGTTAGAAAGTTAATTATAAGTATATAAAAAAATTAATATCGATTTAAAATTAGGATGATGTTTTGTTTGTTTGCTTGCTTGTCTTCTTTCACGTCTCTATATGCAAAGCTTTGAATATATGCAGTGAAAGTAAAATGATGTGTCAACTTTTTGGTCAATGTGTAACAGACTAAATAGGAAGGAATTTTGGTGAAACTTGTAGAAATTTGTATTAAATTTTATGAGACAAGGGATCTAATTTTTACAGATACTCCAGGGATGTAATAATCAGCTTCCAGTTGTGCTTTATTTCATATTGGCACAAAATGAGTACAGGGCATGAAACAAAACTTATATACCAGTGGAGGAGAGGGAAAAGAAACATACTCATTATTACTTGTTTTAGTGTTTTAAATAGTTTTTAAATAAAAACTATTTAAATAGTTTTAAATATCAATCCTGTCATAATTTCTAACAGAACATTTTCAAATCCTCCTAGTCCTGGCGAGCTATTCCTATTGTTCACAGCAACTACAATTCTGAAAATATTTGGGAGTCAAAGGCCATTTTAAAAACACTCTTCCCGTGATACTTTTGATTCTTCAGTTAATCAGTAAATGAACTTGAGCTTCTGTT
The DNA here is from genome assembly GCA_035772895.1 of Perdix hodgsoniae. Lineage (NCBI taxonomy): Eukaryota > Metazoa > Chordata > Aves > Galliformes > Phasianidae > Perdix > Perdix hodgsoniae. The sequence continues at coordinate 401,415 of JAPSGF010000131.1, forward strand.
GACACTGTGCTCTTGAGATAAACCTGCATTTGAAAAATATCAGCGTAGTTTTCATTTTGGATTTTCTCCTTGTCCTTCAGAGCTACAGAGGGCATCAGTAGTGCCTCACGAATCTAACAGATTTTTGACACTGCTATTTACAATACACTTGAACTGAACAGCCGTTAGTGAGAAGAATGGCTTTACATAATTCATTTCTGCTGGCAAATAAGAAATGCTACAGAGGCTTGCTCATCAGAGATAAAAAATCTGATGGTCAAATTTCTACAAACAACATGCAGTTCTTGTATGTGTTTTCAGTTTCCTAGGTTATCAAGGTTCTCACTTTCAGTTTTACATCAAGTTTAAAATCTTTTTTTTTTAATAAACTGAAATAAAAAAAAATATATATATATATAGTCTACTCAGAGTAAGTTTTAGAATTTTCAAGAATTGAGGGAAAAAAGACTTTGAAGGTGTTTGTTTAATATTTATTTTTTGTGTAAGGTAATCACAGAGTCAGGTTCCACTCCACCACATATTAACCAGGAAAATGCTTGCATAAATTCAATAGGAAAAAAAATAAAGAGAAACAGTCTATATGTTAGTTGATGAGGCACTGTGATATTGCTGAAAACTGCAATACCATTTTTGTCTTTTTTGTAGCTACTAAATTTAATGTTTTCCCCAAAACTTACTGCCTAAATCTAGTGTGCTCTCAAACCTATGTTCTGAGTAGTTATCATAAATTTGTTCAAAATTGATTCTGTTGTGATATAATTTCAGAGAGATAATGAAAGACTCATCTCCTCAAGATTGCACAGTGTAACCTTATTACAAGGAGTCTAGGGTGAATTAGATGATTCATTGCAAACACAGTTCTCGGGAGAATCTAAGTGGCATTTTCACAGTCATCTTTGAAGGTTTCTAGCTCACACTAATTTCAACTGACTTGAATGACCTGACTAACAGAAAAGAAATTCCAAATTCATACTAATTAACTTTTATAGCAGGTTATATATCCTACCTTCCACATATGCTTGAATTGGCAAATCACAGTCATATTATGGCAGGCTGCCTGGACCTGAGCTCCTCCAAGCATGGGGCATCTATAACATCTCAGGGCAGCCTATGCCAGGGCCTTACCATTCTCTGAGTAAAGAATTTCCTCCTAACATCCAACCCAAATCTCCCCTCCTCAAGTTTAAAGCCATTTCACTATCAGACTGTAAGAGTTGGTCCTGCCCATAACTTCCCCTCTGATACTGGAAGGCCTCAGTGAGGTCTACCCAGTGCCTTCTCTTCTCCAGGATATAAAAACACAGCTCCTTCAACCTTTCATTCATAAGAGATGTGCTCCAGGCCTCTAAATGAATTATTTAAGATGGCTTCTGGAAAGCATTAAGTTATCTGTGAGATGAGAGAACTGGGCAAGATGCCCTAAGTCTGGAGATGCAGAAAGAAGACTCTGTCACAAGTGTTGGTAACACTGTAAGTGTAAAGGAGGCAAAAAGACTAATGATAGAAGGCAAATTATACGTGATGTCTGAGCAGCTTATCTGAGATATGGTGTGTTACTGTGGGCAAGTCCCCTGAAATGAGACTTTGAATGCTCAGTGCCTACACAACCAAATTGCACGGTTTAATGCATTTCTAAGGGTAGTGAGGGTAAAAAATGCATGTGTATGAGTATGAACATAGGTTATTTTGGCCATGAACTGAGGACATGAAACTGTTTTCAATATTGAAGGTTTTGGTAGAAGTTTACTGTCCAATGGTTAGTTTTAGCTATTCATTAATAAAACACCAACATCATTAGAAAATCTAAAACATAAAGGCAAGATAAAAAGAAGAGTGATAATGGATGAAGATTGTATAGGGATATGAAGCCTGGAATTTAAAGTCTGTAAAGTATTTGAATTAGTCATGATTTGGCAATATCAATTTTAAAATCCAGATGATGACCAAGATATTTGGTACTTGAATTATCTAGTCCTATTATTTTATTTGTAGTTTTCTTTAGCATGTTGTAAAAGCAACAGTAAACAGTTTTGCTATTCTATGCACTTTCCTTACAGTAGAGATTTTTTCTACCTAAAATATCTGAGAAATTTTTAAACAATTGATAGTTGTCTTAAGTTAAAACACTGTTCATTGTTAAAACACTGTATCACTGTTGCAGTATTCTAATCCCTAATCCTTCAAAGAATTTAAAGCAATTAGAAAAACTTGTTTTCTCAGTAATGTTGTGCAGATTCTCAGTCTCTATTCTTAAACAGTTACGTTATTCGGCCATTCCAGCTATGAAGAAGGTATGTAGCAATGTCCCTATATCTAACAGAGAAAGGTTTCTTTCTACTCAATACTCCTCCATTTTTTCCTCATCTTTATAAACATTTCTGCATCTTTCACTTGTCCCTTGTACCATATAACTCAAGTTAAGGGAAGCAAATAAAATAAAGACAGATTTTTCTAGTAAAATAACTTAAAAGAAATATTACTGTAAATTTTAAATTTATTCCCTTATTGATTTGCACGAGTTAAAGGTGTACTTTTCTCTGAAAAATATGAAGATAAAGAAGATAATTATATGTCACAGGAAATCCAACCCTATTGTCCCAAATCAGGTATTTCTCACTTTTTACGAAAGTGAGTAAAGGTTCCTTTGGCATAAAAGAATAAGATATGACTGCAGTAACTTCCCTGGTTTTAATATCTTAGTATCTTGGAGGCAATTAAATGCTTTTGTCTGATGTAATCAAGTGCACTGCTCCTAAGGTATCCAAAGGATCAGTTTCAGGATTTAATTTTAGGGTATGGTAAACCAAGCTAAAAAGATAGCCACTCAGTTACTGAATTAAATATTTGCTGGCAAAACAGAGGATTGTATTTTAAAAGATTTGCCAACTGAATATAGATATGCATGCAATAAGGTCACTGAAAGAAGAAAAAAAAAATCCCATCTATCATCTAACATAATTAGATCAAAGAACAACAAAAATCCTGAACACCATTTTGTGAACACTAAGATGCAAAACATTTAATTTTTTAATTATGTAGCTTTTTTCTGAGACTCCAAGATAAATAGAGAGTCTACCACCTTCACAAGAAGGGGAAGATAACTCAATGAAGAGTACAAGGATGTTGCTAGGTTATGCAGAGAGAAAATTAGAAAGACAAAGGCCTAGCATGAATTTAATCTGCCCGCTGTTGTAAAAGATAACAAAAAGTCTTTTCACAAGTACAATGAAAACAAAAGGAGGGCCAAGGAGAATCTCCATTCTTTATTAGATGCGGTGGGAACATTGCCACCAAGTATGCGGAAAATGATATTCAGTGCCTTCTTTACTTCTGTCTTTAATAGTCAAAACGGTTATCCTCAGAGTACTCAGCCCTCTGAGCTGGAAGACAGAGATGGGGAGCATAATAAACACCTCACAATTCAGGAGGAAACAGTGACCTGCAGTTCCACCCGTACTGTCACAAGGCCAGATGGGATCCACCTGAGAGTACCAAGGGAGCTCACAGAAGTGCTTGCCAAGCTACTTTCCATCATTTATCAGCAGTCCTGGTCAATTGGGTAGGTCCCATGTGACTGTAGACTTGCTAATACGATGCCTATCTACAAGAAGGGTTAGAAAAGAAGATCCAGAAACCTGTCAGCCTGATTTGAGAATCAAGGCATTTCATGGAGCAGAATACGTGGCTGCATGTGTGGGACTTCCAGGAGATCAGACCTAGGCAACGTGAGTTCATAAAGGGCACTTCCTGCTTGACCAATATGATTTCTTTCTGTGACCAGCTGACACACCTGGTGGATGAGGGAAAGGCTGTGAATGTGATCTACCTGGATTGTAGTAAAGACTTTGGTACAGTCTCCCACAGCATTCTCTGGCAGAAGCTGGCAGCCTGTGGCATAGAGAGATATACTCTTTGCTGGCAAAAAAATTTGTTTGGGTGGCCTGGCCCAGAGAGTGGTGGTGAATGAAGCTAACTGCAGCTGTTAATCATTCTGTGATTTTTATATATGCCCTGTTTGAAAGTACAGTTGACTGTTAAGTGATGCCATACATCTTCCAGATCTGCAATTTAAAATGTTTGAATACTTTTGTGACTGAATTGCACATAAGTGGTAAAGTACAACACTAGTGGAAAACACATACCAAGCCTGCTACCAGAGGGGCAATGTCTGATGTCTAAATCAGGCCTGGTTTTAGACAGTTAACCTATGCTGCCATAATATACATAAGTAAATTTTTATGTTAAAAGAGTTAAGCTCGCTCCTTTGTATAATGTGTTTATGTTTGAGCAGTTATTTTTTTTCCTGGAAATGCTGCACATTATAAATTTGTATTTTCTGTATTTTTCTCATTGTTAGGCATTGTTCCTTAAAAAAACTGTTTATTTGATAACATTTACAGGAAATTTATTGCAACGATATAACTTGCATATGTGCCACTTACAGTACTTAAAGAGAGCTTATAAACAGGAGGGACACCACATCTTACACATGCAGATAGTAGTAGAATAAGAGGGAATGGTCTTAAATGAAAATAGGGGAGATTTAGATTAGATATTAGGAGGAAATTTCTTACTCAGTAGGTGATGCGGCGCTGGAATGGACTGCTCAAAGAAGCTATGGATTCCCCATCCCTGAGGTGTTCAAGGCCAGGTTGGATGGGGCCCCAGGCAGCCTGACCTGGTGGGTGGCAGCTCTGTCCATGGTGGGGTAGTTGGAACTAGGTGGTATTTAAAGGCCCTTCCAACCCAGGCCATTCTATGATTCTATGATTCTATGATTCTACGATTCAATGATTCTATGATTCTATGATCTCCTACTCCCTTCTAATTCAGGAACAAAGTTGCTTGAGTTTTCTTACTTCCATAAAAAGCTCTGTCTTTTGTGTTCTTATTTGCTGACCTTGTTTTTTCTGGAATACATTTAATTTTCTTCATGGTATCTGGTATGGTGATGTGTTTTGGATTTAGGATGAGAATAATGTTGATAACACACCAATGTTTTATATGTTGCTGTGCAGTGGTTATAAGGACAAGGACTTTTCAACTTTTCACTGACAATGCTCAGCCAGTGAGGAGCTGGGGATACACAAGAAGCTGGGAGAGGACAGAACCAGGACAGCTGACATAAACTGTCCAGAGATTATATTCCATACCATATTCCATTGTCACGCTGGACAATAACAGTGTGGGGAGTTGGCCAGGCAGGCTGCCCCTGCTCAGATACCAGCTGAGCATTGGTCTGCACGTGGTAAGCAATTTCAGTTTGTATCACTTGTGTCGCATATTCTTTTATCATTACTTGATGTTACTCTAATTCCTTTCCTTTTCTATGCTACTGAACAGATTTTCCCTCAATCTATGAGTTTTAACTTCTATATGATTCTCTCACCTATCCCACTGAGGGGGAGTAAGTGAATGGCTGTGTGGTGCTTGGCAAGTAAAACAACAATAATTTCTTAATCATATTAGGGAAATACAATGTATTACTCATTTACCTAAATATTAACAGAAACCTTTTTAATTTAAAAACATTCCAGGAATATAAGAAGACTATGGAAAAAACTAATTTTTCATTTCTGTTCTAAAAACCTCTGGATCTTGTAAGCCACCTGTTTGTTTGTTTTTCCCAATTAGTTGAGAAAAACATTCCAAATGATTAGTTGGGAACACGTTGAGAAAAACCTTGCATTCAAATAATGGTAGATACCATTTCTTTCCAGAAATCTTTTTATTCATTCAGATCCAGTCATGGGGTAACATGTTTAACAAAAACGAACATAAAGGAAAATCATTGTTTCTTACTTTTCCTGTGAAAGATTCTATTTCCAATAGAGATATAAGAAACATATAACAAGTATGTTCCTTGCAAGAACTCTTGTAGATGCTGATTGCAAAGCCCTAGATCAAAACAAGGCATTGATAGCATACACAAAGATTTTCTGAAGAAGATAAAGGTTAACAAAAATCTTCATCTTTTTAAGTTAAAGAAAAACATTTTTGTACCTCCCTGAAGTAGAAATCTTCTACAGACTTTTCCTTCTGGCTTCTCAGAAAGAAGTCATTTTTGTAAAAATACCCCTGACTTTGACTGCACACACTTTGGACAGGCCTGGTGTCACATTTGATGTTGACAGAGTGTTTTCAGTATTACACCTGATGGATTTTCTTCAAATAAATTCTCAAGGATTACACTTCCTTTACTGCAAATCTATTATCTGAAGCACGCAGCAATCTGGAGATATGTCATTTATACTATTACAGACTTGCATTTCTGCTGAAATGAATGGTGTGATTTTCTTAGATTTCTTTTTTTCCGACAGTAGAAAAATGAATTTTGAAAGTAGAAGATTGTCAGTATATTATTGATCAAAAAGCCTTACAACACAGTTCATTTTTTTCTATTTATTTTAAACTCCTAACTAACCCTGAGCATGTTTTGATTTGCTAAGCGTAACACAGAACAATTATTCTGCACTAACTATGAATGTCTGATCTAGAAGAGAAAAGAAGCCAGCAGTGTGAAAAACTTGCACATGCAGGCCTGTTCATCTTCCTAGAACATTGAGTTATTCAAAGAGTGACACTGAAGTATATGGAATAAACTGATAATCATAGCTGAATCATTCCTAACTGGAATGAATTCCCAGGAACTTCATTTGTAGAGAAATTTCAGCATCCTTGAGGCTAATTTCCTAAAATGACCCTCCAACCCACCACAGTCCACCTAAGGAGATTTCAGAAATCCTTAGATGTGATGAATAAGAATTGTGCAGCCAGCACTCTTACCTGCCCTCCATTCTTTATAAATAAGTTGTAGGAAAAGAGCAGTATTAAATAGAGTTTGAAGAGGAAACGAGGTTTATATGTGAAGCAGTAACCTGACTGAATACTGTAGAAACAGAACAAGATCTGATTTCCAAATACTCTTGTTATCTGTTGACATAATTTACCCTTGCTTATCTCATCTTTTTACATCCGTCACAATTGTTCCCCTCTACTCTGCTCTTGTGAGGCCCCATCTGGAATACTGCGTCCAAGCCCCCAGTACAAAAAAGACAGGGAGCTGTTGGAGAGGGTCCAGAGGGGGGCCACAAAGATGATCAGGGGCCTGGAGCACCTCCCTTACAAAGACAGGCTGAGGGAGCTGGGCTTGTTCAGCCTGGAGAAAAGAAGGCTGTGGATTGAGCTCATTGCAGCCTTTCAGTACCTAAAGATGGCCTACAAACAGGAGGGGAGTCCACTCTTTGAAAGGATAGATAACAGGGGAAATGGTTTTAAGTTGAGGGAGGGGAGATTTAGGTTGGATGTCAGGGGGAAATTCTTTACAGAGAGCGGTGAGGTGCTGGAACAGCTGCCCAGAGAGGCTGTGGATGCCCCATCCATCCCTGGAGGTGTTCAAGGCCAGGTTGGATGGGGCCCTGGGCAGCCTGGGCTGCTATGAAATGTGGAGGTTGGTGGCCCTGCCTGTGGTGGGTGGTTGGAGATTCATCATCCTTAAGGTCCCTTCCAACCCTGGCCATTCTGCAAGTCTGAGATTATGGGCCATCTCTAATGAACAATATAAATTATTATAGTTGTTATATTCAATGCAATCATGAGATAGTGATTTGCTCCTGGTGATTTTAGATAAAAGTCTCAAAGAGTTGATTGCCCATTTTGATGTTTTATGTAGCTTCTGGACATGGAAGTCATACATTCCCTCTTCCTCAACTACAGGACAAAATCCATCCCATGTTTTTAGGCTTTGATTCCTGAGAAGATGCATTTCAGTGCACCAACATGTGGTCTCACTTTCTTCACACGTTTAATTGAAATTATACAGTACTTGTACTTTGTTAATGGGCTTAATTTGTTAGCAAGAGCATCAGCTGTAACAGAATTATTTCTCAGATCTATACTAGGGAAAATACAGCTGTCAGTTTGTTAGAAGAATAGAAGGATCGGGTCACTCTGCTTGAATAAGCACAGAGCTCAGAATGCTTCTTATGTAACTAGTTACTTAATTCATATTAGATTTTTGCTATGAAGAATTTCTAAACAGAAGTTGTTATTGTGAGGCAAACCCCATGGTCTTCACAGATGTCTTGAAAAATATGTTGCACCATTGCTTTTTAACTTCAGTAAAATGATTTTCATCTTTAATTTCAAAAAGTCATTATTCTGGGACCATTAGTTTTACTATAAGAGTTTCTAAAATTAAAACTTTTATTTTTAATGAGTTAACTATAGGTGTCTAAATTGCGCTCAGTGCACATGCTGTTGTAGAAATGAACATAAAATATGATTAAGCAGTTAACTATCTTTTTCCAGTTCTTGTCAGAGGAGCTCCACGCACGTACAGATATTTTAAATGCACTGGTTAGGGTAATCATTTCTAATTCCATATTTCCTACTTTTCCTTACCAAGAGTATTAAATGATTTTTTTTTTTTAATACTCTAATTTTTTAGAAAAAGATGATAATAGCTGAATAAGAAAACAATTTTGATATATGTTATGCTGGTTGATGAGAAACTGCAGATAAGCTAGCAATGCTCATTTTCAGCCCAGGAGCCAACTGTATCCTGGGCAGCATAAGAAGCGTGACCAGTAGGGCAGGGGAGATGATTGTCCCCCTCTACTTGACTCTTCTGAGACCCCATCTAGACTGGAACTCCAACTGGAATTGTTTAACCTGGAAAAGAGGAGGCTCCTGGGAAACCTTACAGTGGCCTTCTAGTACTTAAATGGGACTTCAAAGAAAGCTGGGGAGTATTAAGGGGGTAATGGTTGTGAACTAAAGGAAGGCAGAAATTCAAAAGAAATTCTTTACTCATAAGGGAGTGAGGCAACGGAACAGGTCGCCCAAGAATCTCTAGATGTCCTATTCCATTCAAGGCAATGTTGGATAGGGCTTTGGCAACCTGATCTAGGAATATGACCCTGCCTATGGCAGGTAAGTTGGAACTTGATGATCACTAAATCACTTCCAACCAAACCATCTAATGATTCTGTGATTCTCTGATTGGGATAAAATCATATTCATTAAAGTACAAGTATAGAAAACATAAAATGTATTTCATTACACAAAATGAAGAGTAATCATATTCTCATGATGAAGCAATACTTTGTAATGAGGAGAGGAGAGCTGTTGTAGTTTCCATGGAAATAAATAGGAAGCATTTACTTTTGGAGCAACTTGCAGCTCAAGACAGTTCCTCTTCACACAGCTCAAATGCCTGACTGCTTCAGGACTGAACAAAAAATATATTTTTGAATACATTAGCCAAATGTGCCTTGAACACTGATAGGCATGTGACATTAACCACCTCCCTAGGAAGCGTGTTCCAGTATATGACTACCCTCAGAGTGAAGACATTTTTCCTTACGCTAGTCTGAACCTTCCCTGGTGCAGCTTTGTGCCATTTTGACAGACCTGACAATAGATTGCCACCTCTGTGTCCACTTCCCCTGCTCAAGAAGCTGTGGACAGCTGTGAACTCTCCTCTGACCCTTCTTTTCTCCATACCAGACAATTGAAGTGTCCTTAGCCTCTCCTCCCAGTGCACCCCTTCCGCCCCTTGCATATGAGCTTCGTTGCCTTCCTCTGGATACCCTTGACATCCTTGTTATATTAGAACACCAAAGCTACGGACAGTATTCAAAGTGATTCATATCAATGCTAAATCCAGCAGAAGAATCTTTTGACTGGCTGATCCTGCTGTTTAATATACTCCAAGATGCAATCTGGCCTCCTGGATGCCAGGGCACATTGCTGGCTTATGCTGAGCTGCTGTCACTCAGCACCCTGACATTTCTTTCTGCTGCCCTACAGCTACTCATTTCCCAGTATGTACCTGTGTCCAATATAATTGCATCCCAGGTGCAGAACATGGTGTTTACCTTTGTTGAACTTCATGATGTTGATGATTGTTGAATGGCCCTATGTGTCTAAATCCTATTTCAAGCCTCTCATCCCTCTAGGGATTCAAGAGCACCTCCCAGTCTAGCATCCTGCTGAGAATGTATTTCACTCCTACATCCTACATTAAAGATGTTAAAAAGTGTAGGCCCTAGAACTGAGCCATGGGGAAGACAACTGGTGACTGTCCACCAGCCACAGGCAGCCCCATTTACTAAAACCCTTTGAGCAATATTATTGAGCCAGTTCATCACACAGAAAAACATGAACTCATTTACCTCACAGATGGACACTGTGTTCAGAAGGATGCCATGAGGGATGGTATCAAAGACCTTATAGAAATCTGGAAAGATTGTGTTGTCACAGATGGAAACAAACTATGCTATACTGCACTCATAAGAGAAAAGCTAGGACACATTTATTGACATAATATAGGCATAATGTACTGATTTAACACTGACTTAACAAGATTCAAGATAGCTGGATACACTTGGTTATTTACATTCAAGTGGGCTGAATTAAACACACACATATACAGGAGGCCCTCCTGTTGAACCATAAGATTCAGAGTGGACCCCCTTGCTTTCTGTAATCCTTGAACCACAGAAGTACGGAGCCTAGGTATGGCAGAATCTGATGCTGCTGTACCTTTACAAATACAAATCTCTGCTACCCCAGTCATGGGGAAGACACTACACTGTTCATTCTTGTAATTGAACCATAATATATGTTTGACCACTGGATATTAGCCTTTGCTTTAATTTTAATTTAATCTTCCACAGTAAGAAAAATACTTCTCATTTTCCTTCCTTCCTTCCTTCCTTCCTTCCTTCCTTCCTTCCTTCCTTCCTTCCTTCCTTCCTTCCTTCCTTCCTTCCTTCCTTCCTTCCTTCCTTCCTTCCTTCCTTCCTTCCTTTCTTCCTTCCCTCCCTCCTCCCTTGCTCTCTTTTCTCCTCCCCTTCCCTCTCTCCCTCCTCTCCTCCTCCTTTCCTCCCTTTTTTCTCTT
>JAPSGF010000131.1:412420-437419 GCA_035772895.1 Perdix hodgsoniae
CCTCCCTCCCTCCCTCCCTCCCTCCCTTTCTTATACTCTTTCTTGCTCTTTCTCTCTTTTCATTTTTAGGGCAATAGAATATTTTGTAATAGGACATTGTCACTGCTTCTAATGTTGTTATCTTCTCTTGTCAGTAAGATATTTCTCAAAATCTACTAAAATATTTCTGGAAATATTTTCTTATTCTACTGCTGCAGAGCCCTAATGTACAGATTGGGATACACTAATTCTATATTTCTGTGAAACATCCCATTAATTAATTAGCAGAGTTTTGTTTTGTTAGGGGAAAGAAATGTAGATTTCTTTTACAAAAATGTTATTATCTACTTTTTCTTTTTAAAACTATACTATATAATCATCTAGATGTTAAATAGATATGGACTAGTAATATACTGTTAATTCAGTGCAGCTTTTGCTCAGTGTTTAGCTTCTGGAAAATAAAAACAGTGAAGTATCTTGTGGATCTGGGTCATCATGAACTGTGTGCAGTCCCTAGACAAGATTTTTGCTGCCAGCCCAGTCCTCTTAAATGTGTTGCACTGTAGTCTGAGTACAACGAAGCAAATGGAGATAAATGCCTTAACAACTTGTGGAAATGGGTGGTGGTCATGCTGTAGAATGTGAAGTATTAAATGAACATTTAGAAGAAAAAAAATCATGTTGTGTAGAAATTCTGTCTTATTAGTAGCAATAAATCTTATTATATTTACTTGTAATATGTGCAATAGCTAGAGGGTTGCTTACATAGAATGGAGAGAACAGATTTTGGAAATCATTTCAGTGTTTCAATATGATTTTGAATTACATTAGATGATTTAAAATATAGAAAATCTCCTCACACCTTTAAAGATCCAAACAGGACTAAAGTACAGTAATAAAATATGCTCTGTGGGCCTAACAACTACGGAACCCAAACTTGTGTTAGTTCTGTGGATGCTTCAGGATCTGTGGTAGTGTATAATAACATCTATTAGAAAGGCCACTTTTGGTACCACACTTGAGTTTTGGGGGTGCTACAGTTGTAAATAGATCAAAAGTTTTGGGGTCTGAAGGCCGCAATTGGTCTGTGGTTTTGTTTGTTGTAAGTTAGTGGTTCCAACTCAGCAGCAAAACAAAATCTTAATGCTGTCAGGCCCTACAAGTCATCCTGAATTTATACTTAGCACTGTATACAAATTATTCTGTTTTTCTGCAAAGTTGTACTATGTACTTTTAGATCCTTGAGGTATCCAGATTCAGGGACTGGTTATTTTTTTTTTGCACAGGAGAAAAGGAGTACCTTTGGAAAGTCTGATTCTTTAAAAGAATCAAGAGAAAAATGTCACTGTTAAAATCGCACCCAGTTTTGCTTCCTATTTTCAGGAAGAGCAATCTGGTTAAGTAGAAAAGAGAAAATGTAGTAATTTCTTTATGTCCATGACTGATTCAACACAATAGCAATTTCCCAGTTGCTACATACTCATCACAGACAGACTGTCTGTGCTGTCAAGGCTGTCCATTCATGTGGCTTAGTTTAATATTTCTTAAACTGTGGTAGTATTCTTTGCTTTACAGTGCAGTGTGTCTTTTGGCCTACAGCTACGGTAACCATGTCACCATGAAATACACAGTAGTTCATCAGTGTGGATTTCTCTGTCTGTCATTCACATCTGCAGTGATGGCAAGATGGTGATTTTTTATCAGGATGCCCTTTTTATTTTACTCCTTTCAGCAATATACTGTGCCAGCTTGAACAGAATTACCAGATTAATCAACTGTATCAATAAGAAATGAGATAGTAATGCTGTCAATCATTTAGCAGTCTGGAGGGAGCTTAAAAACAAAACAAAACAAAACAAAACAAAACACGATTGCTCACAGTTCTCAAATTATGTGCTTTTACCTCCGAAAAAATCTCTTTCCTCCTATGCTAGAGCCAGGCACAGATGCATATCTGAAGAATGAAAATGTATAACAAACTTGACAAAACCCTTAAGTTACTACAATTATCATAGAACCATAGAATGGTCTGGGTTAAAAAGGACCTCAAAGATCATCCAGTCCCAACCCCCTGCTATGTGCAGGGTCACCAACCAGCAGCCCAGGCTGCCCAGAGCCACATCCAGCCTGGCCTTGAATGCCTGCAGGGATGGGGCATCCACAGCCTCTTTGGGCAACCTGTTCCAGTGCCTCACCGCCCTCTGGGTGAAAATCTTCTTCCTAATAGTTAACCTAATCTCCCTCATATTAGTTTGAAACCATTCCCCCTTGTGCTATCACTGTCCACCCTCAAGAACAGCCCCCCTACTGTTTATACGCTCCCTTCAAGTACTGGAAGGTCACAGTGAGGTCTCCTCAGTGCCTTCTCTTCTCCAAGATAAACAAACCCAGTTCCTTCAACCTTTCTTTGTAGGAAAGCTACTCCAGCCCTCTGATCATCTATCTTAGTGGCCCTCCTCTGGACTCATTCCAAGAGCTCTGCATCTTTGTTGTTTTCACCAAGTTCAAAAGAAGCATCAACTTAAAAGTCACCTTATAGATAGTTCCTACAAAATGCTAATCTTTTCTTTCGTTGCTCAGATATGAAATTATTACACTTATTAGAAGAATAGTCTAGCATCATGCCTCATCATATGAATGACAAAGCACTTTTTTTTTTTTTCCTCAGAAAGAAAGGCTTTGTTGCTGTTGTTTTTTCACTCTGTAAAGTTTCCTAATAATTTTCTTGGACAAAATCCTGATTTCACTTAAATCAAGTCTCAGGTTAAATGCCCAGTACTACAAGTCATGAAATTTCACTAGAGTGGTGATTTACTAATATAAAATAAATTTTTAGTAAATGTTATTATTTCATGAGATGTAGAAGTCCAAAGGTATAAAGCCTGATTTTTCTGCAGAAGTGTCACAGAAATACTTTTAATATTGGTTATATGACTAGGTTCCATGATTGGTAACTCTGACTGAAGTCAAGAGAGTGCCTAGGGTTCTTGCTTTTAGAAATTATTTTGCAGGTTCAAAGTGTATTGGACTGTGACGTTGTAAGGCTGCTGTGCAGAAAGGTAGTTTAATGGTTGAAAAACTGGTCAGAAATTCCTTACCCTTTCATATGGCTACTTTTCAGTGAGCTAAAAAGGCAATGTGTTATCACAAATATTGATCTATAGGAGACAAAAATTATTTATAGAATTTAATAAAATTTTGCCTTGCTTCATCTCTCTATATAGTACAAGACATAACAGTACGAAGTTGTCTGATTAATGAGTGCCTGAGTAATAATTTCCATCTGACAAGGTTTTTCTCAGTTCACTGCAATTTCTTAATACTGAGTATTTCCTGTCACCATCATTTTTGTACAAATTTTTGAATATAAAGACTGGTTTCACTCTGCTGCAAATTCTTTTTAATTTTCATAGCTTGAAAACCATGCCTTAACTACACTAAATGTGTCTTATACTCACATTATACTGAGTGGTTGTGTAGTATGAGACATCTGTGATTTTCCATAAACTCAGGAAGAAGCATTCTTCTCCTGGACTTATTCCCTACAGAATTCTTTTGACCTTGCTTGTTAACAGAAAGTTTGTGGTGAGATGTAAATTCATGTAAATTGTCAACATTATGCTACACAGCATCAGGCAGCATAATGGTCTTCTGTACATCATAATACTCTGAAAAACCATAACATATGCCATCATTTGCATTCTTTAATCTCAGATTCACAATTTACTGCCTTCCACCTGCAAAATACAACTCCAGCTACTGTATGTGAGAGAAAGTTGCAGTGGTAATCAATAACAGCCTTTAAAAAGTGAAACTCAGACCATAACTTGCTGGTACATTGAAATAGCTTGGATTTTTTCTCATTAACAAAGAGAAAATTATGCTCTTTAGAAAAAGAAGTCCCCAGTGACTTACTGATGAAACCGAAGCTGTTTCCTACTGTAAGCAATCTGATGTGCTTTGGAATATAATATATTCATTTTGCTTCATGCGCCTTTGAGTTATGACATCTGATAGAATTTTTTTGGTAATTGGGAGTTTGGACTGTCACTTCTGTGAAGTTTAGTCCTAATGTAGAACTCCCAAGTAGAAGATTTGAATTAGAGGTCTACAAACTGGACTAAAGTAGTGTGTTCTAGGATCAGTTAAAATAAATACCAGTTATAATGTAACTATGGGTATTTACTAAAATCCATTTCTGCTATATGCCCACTAAACAGCTTTATATAAGCAGTTTATTCATTTAGTGCATTAGATGATTTTTGCCTCAGGGAATGGGTTTTTTTCTGGGGGGAGACTGACCTACTAGTCTAATGTAAGGATTAACAGATCTTCAGAATTTATAGTAATAGAAGAACAGTTACGTGTGTGAGAGATTTTCAATAAAGTCATCAGAATTTGGAAAATCTGGCTTCTTATACTTAAGTCCTAAAGGAAATAGATCAGGCAGTCTTTGATTTTGGTGGGAGGAAACATGCAGAAGGAGATAGGATCAATTCTATTGCATGGGCCCACTGTACAAACTATGGATGATTGTATTGGGTCAGGAAACAAAAGTGTGTTTCTAATCTGCAGTTCTGGTAAGGCTGAGTCTTTGAAATGTTGATATATCTTTTTTGTTTTGCCATAGGATGACATGGTTTTCTATCATCACTATGACGACCCTGCTAATTTCTCAATCCTTACAAACAGTGCTGACTTTCTAAAATAATCCAGAATTTAATGTACAGTTACTTTTTTTTTTTCTGTAGAGCTTTGTCCAATTTTTTACTAGATAAAAGGGAAACCCACTCATAATGAGTACTAAACCCATTTTGAAGAGCTGCAATTCAATTTTATAGTTCTGATTTAATGTCCCAAACACCACAGGATTTTTTGTTTTTATTTTTATTTTTTCCTGCAAGGTAAATAGTAATGAAAAATGCCTACAAAACTCGGGGAGGACCTTCAGATAAGGGCACCAAAGCTGGAAACATTTTAAAAGCTCAGCATCCACAACATAATGGGATACCATCTCTTACTGGGATTGATCTGTAGTACATGGCAAAATCACTATTGATTCCAAGTTCTAATAAGGTCTTGTCACACATGTGAGAAAAGCTCATGTTTAGCTCATAGGTGATGTGGTTTAACCCAGTAAGTTAAGCTCAGCACCATACAGTCTCACCCCTCCCAGAGTGACTGGGGAGAGAACTGGGAAGAAAGCAACAAAAGAAATTAAAACTCGTGGGTTTAAATAAAAAATATATATTTAGCTAGGGAGAAAAGGAAGAGAAAGTGGAAATAATAATCGTAATGATAATAATATTATATGTATTTATACAGCAAGTGATACTGAAGGCAGTTGCTCACCACCCTCCAATCAATGCCCAGCCAGTTCCTGACCAGCAGCAGCTCTCCTGGCCAACTCCCCACCATTTTATACTTCTTTCATGCTGCCATATGGGATGGAATATCCCTGTGGCCACTTTAGATCAGCTGTCCTGGTTCTGTTCCCTCCTTGAACCCTCTCAGCCCCTTCACTGGCACGACAAGATGGGAAGCTGAGAAACTGAAACGTCCTTGGCTCTGTGCAGAACTGCTCAGTGATATCTAAGCATCAGTGTGTTATCAACTTTGTTTCTCTCATAAATCCAAAACACAGCATCATACCAGACACTTGGAAGGGAAGATCAACACTGCCTCAGCTGAACCCAGTACAAGAGTGCTCCGAAAAAATTGCTGATGGAATATCAGCTGCTGCTCTGAGTGATGAACACTTTTATAAGGCTGGTTCCTGCCTAGGCACCTAACTGATAATCTGACTTCTGAAAATCTGGCTCCCCCCAGGGCATGACCCTCAACTAAAAATTTGGGCTACTGTAAAATAGCTATTTTGTATAAAAAGCACATGGAAAATCTTTGGAAAATCACCGACTAGGCCAGTGTTTTTTAAAAATGCAGAAGCTTGGAAGGAATATAGACAATATGACTTCATTATGCTTTGTAGTTTCTTTTCACTCAGTGTTGTAATTCTGAACAAAACAAGATCTCAAGTCATTGCGCTCTACTGTAGGAAATTGATTAAACTGAAACAGAATTTCATCTCAAACAGGACACCAGAACTAGGAAATGAAGGCAGACTGTCTGCAGGTGTGTTTCTTCCTATGAGGCAAACTCACATCAGGAAGACTGCCGAGTGCTTCCCACACCCAATCTATGTAACATAAAGTCCATTTATTAATTGACATTTACTTGATATAGCATATCAACCTCTTCTGAAATGATATTTTTCTGTGAAAAGAAACGTGGGCTTTTTTGATGAAGCCAACAAAAGTATTCTGGCAGCAGAAAACGATGCTGCTCTATCTAGTTACCTTTTATGGGCTTCATTTGATGTTTTTTTCCCCTGAGATGCACAAGCACTTTATTTGATTTTTTAGTTGCTCAGACACGTTTGGTTCAGCTATAATAAGCATTTCAATGAGATCCCTGGTGATTTATCATGCTTTGAATTCATCTGTGCTCTCATTGTGTTGCCAAAGTTTTACAGTCTTTCTTATGAGTCTGATTACTACCATAAAAGAAAACTGTAGGAAACCTGGCCTGATCTAAGTAGTTGAAATCTTTGTCAAGAATTCATTCTTTCTGTAAAGTAGTTTTACCTTTCCTTATACTGGCATATGAAATACTCAAGCTGAATGGGATAGCTCTTTATAATGTAATAATTCTCTGCAGTAGTAGCCAATTAATGTTTTGACTCACATGTGCATGTATGTGCAAAAGAAGAGGAAAATAACACTTGTAATATCAACATCATAGGCTAAAATGAAATATTTCTTTAAGTATAGATAATAAAAACTGAATTATTTTGCTGAATTCTGCTTCCGAAAGCTGGAGCTTAAATTCAGAATGAACCTCTTGATTAACCATACGACACTTCAAATACAAGTCTGAATTCTGCTATTGGAAGCTTCAACTTCATGGTTTGTAGGGCAATGCAGTTTTGCTTTTTGCCTAGAAAACATCTCTGAGGGGAAGCTGGCTTGAGAAGGAGGTATTGCGTATGGATTTGATTACCTTTATACTGAAACTGAGATGAGAAATTGAATTGGCTACCCCTTTCCCTGGGTTAAAACACTCAGCATGAAGGTAAAACTTTAAAAATACGACTGCACATTCAAAAGACACTGAGCACTGGTCCTAGAAGTAATATTTCAATGGTGCAAGTAGAAGCGTGGAACTCACCTCTGTCCTTGTAAATGAGGGAAACAGGTACTAGGCCATCAATTTAGAGGTGATTAATTCCGATTGTACGAGTTTATCATGAACTGCACATCCAATCTATTTTAATTGAGACTGTGGAGTGAAGAGAGCTGTCTAAGAGATAAACAGTATAGATATTGTGTACAGCAGGCATGCAGATTATAGCACTTATACATCTTGGTCACTTGTAATGGCTGAGGAAAGTCTTCCTCCAGCATCCTCAACAAGGTGTGGCAAAAAAAAGTGGAGAGAAAAAGAGGAACGTGAGTCTTCCCACAAATACGCTGTGTTTATTATTGCCTGGCTTTGTGCAGACCCATTATTCAACATGAGGGTAGCCTTAGACATCATCTGGAGACAATTTGGGAAACCCTGGCATCCTGCATATAGTATTACACATTGAGGGACAGGGATGAGATGTTATGATCCACATTTTCACAATACAGGGCATTTATGCAATTCATACTGAATCTACGCTTTGAATGTGATCAAGAATAGTGAGTACAGCATTGAAGACTGAGACTTCCACTGGATGCACTTCCACTGCAGTGCATCAGTGGAAACACTCTTGTAAGCAATAAATACAATATAGAGAAAGTGTCATAATTAATTTCATTAATACAGTGTGCTAATTTTAAGGATAAACCCGTGTTAACTCAACAGATCTATAAATAAAAAAGAAAAACCATGCAGAGTTGCACACAAGGCAATTGATTGAGGAAAGTAGAAGAGGTTGTTCTACCAAATATGCTGAGAGATCTTTCTTGTTAAATTGAATTTGGAGGATATCCATGTACAAAACTTTGTTAGCCAAAGTGCTCCAGATGGATATGATGTTGAGCCAACTGCCAGCTGTATCAATGCTTTTCATTGACTTGGGTTCTGCAGAATGAAATGGCACTAAATTTTTGAAGATATGGTTCCTTTTATTATCACTAATGCTGTAAGTGACATTTTTCCTTGCCTATAAACATCTAATTATTGGTATGCACCACCATCAGTACTGTTTCCACCTATTAAATTCTGAGTCTTATTGATTAATTTGATGTTTTACAAATAACGTAATCTCCAGTACTTGATTTAGTCCATCTTTCTATCTTACAGAAATACCTGAAGTGTTTAATCTCTTCAAAATAAATCAATTTCTCAAGCTATAACCACTTACAGTATATATCATATTCATACAAATTTCTCGGAATGACAGAAAAAAAATACCAGGGGAGAAATCCAAAATGCATAAAAGTTTGATGTGCAAACACACAAGAAATACAGCATGCATTAATACATGCTACTGTAAAGACTTCTGGATTTTTCACAACACACTTAAAGGCAGAACATTTCTTTAAAATTCATGATGTCATTTCACTTGCTACCATCCCAGGAGGAATAGCTAGCAGGTAATTATTTTTGATAACATTTTCTTTCCCACCCTGGAGCACTATTCTATACACACTGAATATATTTAGCACTTCATTATTCAACAGCCATTTATCATATCTATAATTAGTTGTTCAATAAGTGAATAACACTGAACAGGTTTTTCTTTTTTTCTTTTTTTTTTTTTTTTTTTTTTTTTTTTTTTTTTTTTTTAATAGGAACTTTTAAAAATACACACAAGCTGTTGTATTATTCTCAACCTTTTCTGTAAAATAAATAAGCAAAACTGAAACATATTCTGGACAAGTAAAATAAAATCCTAACTGACAACTTTTGTGTCTGTTCAAGCAGGTACAATTTTGAAATTACTGACATATTAAGTTTTCATGCACCATGGAAGAAACTGTTATGTACTGAAAATGCTGACAAACTCCTTTCTATGGTACTGCCATCAGATGCTGATATAATTAAATCCCAAAGTAAGGTGCAGGATGTTAGTGAAACACTCCATCATTAATTTTGCAATGATTTATGATCTGCAGCTAACAGGAGAGCACCAACAGGACAAGAAAATTGCACACATTAAGTGGAAACATTTTCCATTGAAGCTTTTAAGGAAAATGTTATCATTCATTTTCCTATGTGGAAGATTTTCCTAAATATTTAGACACCAATAGACAGAAATAGTTGTCTATTATGATTCCAGAAGTCTTTAGTTACTTGAATTCTGCTTTTATTTTTTTGTAAAAATCAAGAATCTAGAAATACAAAAAACTAAAAAATGATGCAATAGAAAAACATTATGTGATACTAAAGCTTTTTGTTTTCAGGTGAAGTAAGTGCTTTAAGTATAATTTTCAACAAAATTGATAAGCAGATAATCAAAGTTGGAAAGGTTTCCAGGAGCAGTGCCCACTTAGCTGAAACTACATCTCAAACAGGTCTATATAGCATGTCCTATAGGTCAACAGAGAACATGATTTATGGTATGTCAAGAAAAGATAGTAGTAGTAATGAATAACAAAAATCAAGAAGATTGTCAAGGAAGGCAAAATCTTTTAAATACCTTCTGATTTTCTGCAAGAAGCATACTGGGAAATGGAAAAACCATTTCAGTTTCTCCTTAGTATGTTACTCATTTCTCTCTGTTGCTCCTGCAGTCTCTCTTTTTTCACTAACACCTCACCTGCTGGTTTGGGTCCATCTACACATTTCTAAATTGCTTCTGTGTATGTGATGCCTTTCTATACTTACATGTGGAACTGTTTTTGGTTTTGGCAATGGGACTGTGGTGGTCTGGTGCACTATCTAAATAAATGTAAGAATGAAAAAATAATTAAAATTATTTTTTAAAATGTTTTTTCCTCCCACTAATATGTTGCTCATTGTAGTATGACAGTTACCCTGCGAAAACAGCTGGCTCATGAGCTGATACTTAAAAAGCAGATGACAGCCACAGTGCCAGTGGAAGACTAGTTGGACATCTGAACAGATGTGATACATTACAAGGAAGATTTTTATGTTCCTAATAAATGTTATATCACTGAAGATAGCATAAAGAGAAAATAATGATGTAGATGCCAGTGATAATTTCTATTCTACCTGAAAGTATTTATAAGGTGAAAAGACATTTCCCAAGAAATAAGATGCACATTTTTTTGCTATATTTTATAGAAAAAAAGAAAAAAAGAAAAGAAAAAAGACCTCTCTTTTTTTACTGTTAATTGCAAAATGCAACAAAACAAATCTTGATGCCTTTTGGGTAAGCTACAGAATACAGTGTCTTTTCAAATGTAGCACTTCACAGTTGGTGAAGGAACAAGTTGGTAAGGTTCCATTTGAGGGAGATTAGACTTTGCTCTAGATTTCCTCTGCAGTTATTTTGTTTGACCCAAAAGCAACCTCGGCTCAGTTTGGACTTCCATCAAAATAGATCAGCTCTGATTCTGGTGACATAATTCTCTAGTAGATCACTTCTGATTAAACATTTTAGTCTAGGAAAGAGAATATTTCTTAATATTAAAGGAAGCCACAATATGTTTCTTGATTCAGTATATCTTTTATATCAGTCAAGAAAAAGAATCAATGGAGGCACAGCATTGTTTTATTAAGTACTTCTCAACTCAGGTCCAAGATAAGCACTGCTATTTACTACATTCATTCTTGCTCTTATTATTGTTTGAAAACCAGGAAACTGAGATAATTTCATATATTTAATGAGCTGAAAATTTTCTTTCCTCTTTTCCTTATTATTTTTATCATAAAAAGAAGGTAAGCAGCCAGAATATTCTAATCTGCTCTGTAATGTACAAGTAGAAATTTCAGAACAGATACACTGCAATTACACTTTTTGACAAGAAAGCAATTATGTTACCAGGGGAGGAAAAAAAAAACCCAAAAACCTCAAGAAAACAAAATACACCCTCTGCTGGATAAATAAATAAATAAAATCTCACAGAACATAAATTAGGATGTATTTATAATTATTATAAAGCAAACAAAATATCAGATGGAAAATAATGAAGGTGCCTACTACATATTTCCAATTCTGTGAATTGAAGTTATTTTCAAAAACTACCTCAGCTCTTCCACCATGTAGCTACATTGCTTATATAAAGTAGCACCTAATGGCAGTCAAGGTATTAAATACATATTTTAGTGGCATTACACTGAGTGTAATGAAAGATCTTTTTCTTGCAGTGTCATGAACTTCTGATATGAAAGGCAGCCTCCATCTCAGCAGCACACAGGCTGCAAGACAGAACATTTTAGATGCATAAAATTATTAGTTTGAATAATTCACAGGCAGGGCTACAAAAATAGAATACTTGATTAACAAAGCATAACCAGAAGTGTGGGCATTTTACAGCATGCCACTTTCACAGTTGCACCTACAAGTGATTATTATTTTTTTTTCTCAGGCTGAATTATTTGCACCAACTTAGGCATCTAATCTGCACTTTGTAAATACTTATGTGAACAACTTTTTCCTCATGTAGTTGTTACACTACTTATTATTTTGGAAACAAAAAAACAACAAAAAACAAAGCAAAACAACAACAACAACAAAAACCCACAACTGAATTCTGTTTTATCTTTGTTTATGAATTATGATTGCATATTGGAACGCAGAAAATAGGAACATGCATTGTGCATGTTAACCTAAGAAATAAAGAGCATAGGATAGTAGAGATGAAGCCTCCAATTAACAGCAATAGCATGACTTTTTCAGACTGTATTCTGATTTACACGTTCATGGCTCACAGAACAGCAATTTTCACTCTGAAGTTCAAGATACTTACATTTTTAACCAGCCCAAGGATTTAACTGCATATGTGTACACATGTATGAAAACTTTCATTCCAAAAAACTTACCCAGAATGATTGCACTCTATTGAGAACACTGCAAACTTAATGCAAACATTTGAAACAGATCTATAAAATTTAGTCTTTGTCTCTTTTTGGCTGGTGCTACCAGTCAGTATTCCCGACTTGCATGACAGTACTGTTTCTTACATTTAAAGTAAGCTAACTAAATTTAGATTATCAGGATAATATAATGCTCAGCCCTGTGTTCGACCAGAAGTTCTTTAGTTCTTTTAGGGAGTACTGGAAATTACTCTTCTGTGTACTCTTTTTTTTTGCTTTTACTGCTGAAAAGAATAAAAGAAAAGTTTAGGGAAATATTTCAGACCATAAAACTTGAGTTTGCATGAAATTTTCACTGAATTAAGCTTTCTTGTTCTCAAGTTCTGTATTCATTTCTATAAAAATGCAAAAATACAGACTTAAATGAATATGTGAACATTTGATTAAAGTTCTGATCTAAACTTTACAGCAAATCTGGGATTTCTTTGCTGAATTCATGAGTAACGTATTAGTCATATGTCTGTATAACTAAAATAAAAAATGAAACCAAAGGTCACTTTCTGATATCTTCCAAAAAAAGAAGAGATGCTGGGTTCCACGATGTAGTTATTTGAGTTTTCAAATTATGCCTCAGTTGCCAGCAATTGACAGTCAAACTTGTCTTCTCTTGGGAAAAAGATACTACTCCATCTTTGTGTAATGCAAAGATATTTCTTTCATGGAAGTTCAATATACAAAACAATACAGCTAGAGCAAAAACAGTAAGGCTATTCTCAGCATTGCTATTGATATAGTATTAATTTCGTATCTCTTTTTGAGTCAGATTTGCAATTCTGCCTTCATTTAATCCACTTCTCGGTGCAACAAGTTGTTAACATTCCTTGTTGCAATTAAAAGAACAGTTGGAGCTGCTGTACTTCAAAGAGCCCTGAGTTTTTTGTCCCCTTTGTGATTAAAATGTACCTAAATATATATGTATACATATATAAACCGTAGTTGAATTATGAAGTCAGGTATATAAGCAGTGGCCATGTAACTATTTCCACCAATATCCATTCATATCCATTTTAATCATTCTTCACATATATATAGATGTCAGAGGTCCAGGCCTTTTTTATGGTTTGCACTGTGATCCAGTGTTGATTAACTTCATTATTTTGATAGAGGGTTAGAAATTCCTCTGAATTTGGCGGAGTGTTGAAATGGCATTGTCACAGGAGTTGCATTTCTCCACTGTGTTAAGTACTCATGACCTCAGTGAGTGACTCAACATATTTCATTGTACTCTGTTGCTTTTTATAGAACCCTAGTTGGAATAATAAAAGATATTTTATTAAGGTGACTTAACATAAATTATTTTTAGTAGAGAGGATGGAGGTCTGATGTCCTACAGACCAAGAACAGATTTGGTTGTGTCCCTGTTAAAATAAATTCTTCCACTGTATTTATCTAAACCTGAAGAGATTCCAGGTTGGCAGCTTCCATGTTACCAACAAGCTTTGATGGTTGTAATGAATAAATAAAATCCATCTCCAGTTCTTTTTAGAGAGGCGCAATCATACACTAACACACAAAAATCCTCACCATAATTAAAATGAAATAAGTAGGCCATAAGGTGTGCAGGTAGACATGAATGAAATGCTGTGTAGAGGGGCAAAAATAGAAGATGACAATTCAACAAAATCCATGAAAATCATCTCAGTTACTGTTATAAGGATAATCACACATCCCACGCCTCTGATCCTTCTCAACTTTTTTCCTTTGCCTTTTCCCTTTTTAAACTTCAACCCATCGTATTACTAGCTGTATAGCTAATATTTCTCATACATTATCTTACATAGTTTCTTTTGTTTAACTCAATAAATCTGAATTGTTTTCTAACTTAAAAGGTATTTTGTTTTGTTTTAAAGAGCTTTTTTGTTTCAGTAAAAAGGACCAGTATTCACAGCTTATATTATTTATATTCATAATTCTGATTATGAATACTTAGAGAACTATTGATGCAAACAGATATCCATCTTAGATTTCAATCTGAAATGCATACAAAATTGAATCAAGGTTAAAAGAGAAATTATGATGTATTGCTATGCTGTGCAAAATCCATTCATTCTGCCTACCTGTTCATTCTCTTGACTGAAATTGCTTTCCATAAACAACTTTAACATAAGCCCTGAAAGCAAGAGATCTAGCTAACGATAACCTGTATCAGTTGCTATACTTTGCAAATGAATAATGTAGCACAAATATAATCAGTGGCTAGGATTTGTCACTAAGGCTTTGCAAACATGGCCGCGTTTCACTTCACAATTATTTCTTAGAGAAGCGTAATATTTTCAGCTTTTTCTCCATGGTGGAATTTCATTGTGCCTTTCAAAGGTCATAGCATATTTTTGTCAAAGCAGCATGACGTGATTCCGAATACAAAACTGCAAATTTCTCCAGTTTGTTGTAAATAGAACCTAAGCATTTTGATGCAGAATTAAGCTTCTGTCCTGAATAGCCTTTTTGCTTCTGATATTTAAGATAAAGCAATTATGGTTAGTTTTCTGAATATTAAAAAATGTTATTAGCCTAATTTCTAATGAACAGTTTGCATTTTTTCATGACATTCATAGAAGCACAGAATCACAGGATTGTAGCAGTTGGAAGGGACCTCAAGAGATCACCTGCTAAAGCAGGTTCCCTACCACAGGTTGCATAGGTTGACATCCAGATGGGTCTTGTGTATCTCCACAGAAGGGGACTCCACAATTTCTCTGGGCAGCCTGTTCCAGTGCTCTGTCACCCTTTACGTAAATAAATTTTTCCACGTGTTAATACAGAACTTCTTATGTAGAAGTTTTAGGCCGTGCCTTGTTCAATCCACATTGTCTCATACTTATGACAAAAGTAGTTGAGTCCAGTACCTGATTCCCCTTGCAGCACATTAACTTCTTGCTTTTAATTCGTTCTTTTCTATTTTGAAAAGAAAGAGATTTCTTTTTGGAAATAAAATAAATAAAAAAAATAATCTTTTTGGAGAGACTGTTAAAATAGAAATAGTACAAGTTCAAGGAATAAATTATATAGACAAAAATACTTCCTTAATTCCATTCAACCTACATCATACCATTTATTCTTTGATATTCCCTCCTCTCTCAATGAGAACTACTTAGGCATGGAAGGACATACCTGCAGACCCTGTGAGACTACAGCTATTGCACAGATGTCAGGCCCTCTGTAGCTTCTCCATTCCATTTCAACAGCATACTTACCCTGAAGAGTGTGGGTGTTTAAAATTTATCTGGCATAAATATGGCAGTGTAGACTAATAACTGTATGAGAAGCGCAGCTCAATAATCTATCAACAAATGTTTGGGAATCTCCATAGCCATGAGAACTAAAATGGCTCTTGGCCATATATTTTCTTAGATGAAAACAAACTAACAACAAAAGGAGATAAAATCCACAAGCTGTCAGATGAGTAAATAGCTTTATATTGGAAAAAAGCTGTGCAGAAATTGCTGATGAGCACTTTCCATTTCCAGTTTCATGAATTCTCTCCTCAAATGTGGCTCGCTTAGTGATTCTGTTTAGTCCTTTCTTTGTAGTGGGAGCTTAGCATTGAGCTGTTTGTAAAGAAGTGAATAAAGTGTATAATATAAATGCTTGTTTAGCTATTTTGAAAACCAAGAATAACTTTTTCTGCTGTATTCTTATCCATTATTTAGGAAAGTTTCTCTTATTCTCTAATGAAAAGACATTTTCTAGCAACTAACAGCTATAGCTATTTAATTTTAAAGTAATTTTACAGCAAATGATCACGACTGTTTTAGTACTACCGTGAAAATACCTCTTCTTCTCTAATACTAAACATAGAGATCAGTAGCAGATTCTTTTATGTCTTTCACCATTGTACAGATTTTTAAATTAGTATTAGAAAATTTTAAATACGCATTTTCGTTCAAATGGTGTTGTTTTGGAAAATTGCGTAACAGCCATATGAGTAACTCCTCTGAGAACTAACTTTTCTTTTGTAAATGTCATCTAGGCTTCAGATAGCATATCTGTACATAGATATCTCTTCTGTAATTGATCCCATAACACTACAGAAACTTTTCGAAATTATTCAAAAACTGTCAGTGCTTTACTCTGTGACTTTGAAGATGGAGAAAATACCATCTGTCTATGTAATGAAATTCAGAATTATATATGCTGAATTACATTAACAATTACATTCAGTATAAGAACGGTTTATTATAAAACTCTTTGGGAATTCATTTTTGCTGCACCAAGCTCCCTTTATTCAAATATCCTTCATTATCAGGAGATCCCTTTGAATATAGAATTTGAGAGAGCTATGAAGAGTGAGGCAGCGAAGATATTTCACTTCTCTGATTACCACCATGCTACTTTATGAATACATATTGCTATACAGTTTATAAAATCAGAGGAGGATTACCTGAGCTATGTCAATTACTGCTTCAGCTCTCTGGCCTGCTAAAGAATGTTCTTTTTTATCTGTGACAGCTACATGGATGCCACAGGTAGCATGTATTTGAAATGGTTAGTACGAGGGACAAGACGTTGAATCTGATGATGACCCTTTCAGTAGGCATGTTCTTTGCATCATGGCCTCTGAAATCAGTATTTAAGACTCTTCTTGACTTCTGTATTACATCTGTAACAGTCTGTAATTTGCAGCAGTGGCTTTAAGGTATCTTAGCTACATGTGTGGGATGATAAAAATTTATATATAGATATTAGAAACACACAATACATAGTTTCTTAACGTGTTCTGTTGTTTCTTGGTAGTATTACTGTGAAGTAATTTAATCCACCTCGATGACAAAGTTGCCTGGTTTTGCTTTCATTATACAGTTTTTATTAGTTATTGCATTGTGTCCATAAAATGTACTCCTAGATAGAAGGAGACATAGTAAATCTGTCATATACTTTTGAAATATCACCTTGCCATGAAGCCACTACTATAAATGAAAGCATATCCAAAATGTTTCATGTTAGGAAAGGTCAAGTTAGCAAAAGAAGAATTCAGGAACAGATTTTATATCTGTGGGACAATATTACAATTAATTTAAAAATAATAAAAAATATATTAAATAAAAATTGTTACTGAACAACTTTTAATAAAATATTTTTATTTTAGAAATAAGCTTTTTTAGCTGAGTGAACATGCTGATACTTCAGTTACTGAAGTTCAACAACATGTGATATTATGATGATCTAATCTTAGCTGCTTTCCTAGCAGGATCATGAAACAAATTAGTAGAAGCATATTCCTTCTAAATGTCTTGTGGCCTCCAGTATTTTTTTAATTTTTCATGAAGACTCACCATCTGCAGTAGGAGTCAACTCATTTCTTTCTTACTGCAGTTGAGAGTTTTTGGCATCCTCCTCCTCAAGGAGTTTTGGATTTGGGTAAGAGCTGTAGTTACTCCTCATATCTAGAGAACTCTACAAGTACAGTACAGTATCTACTCAAGTAACTTATGGTTTTAGATAAAGACTAAAATTCAAGACTACGCAAAAAGCTTTTGTTTTATTTATTTTTTTAATTTTTACAATATTGTCAGGAAACCTTTTTTGTTTTATTATAAAAATCACAAAGTGACATAAACATATTGAAGTTGTATTGTGTTACAGAAGTGATGCCTGTTGCTTTTTTCATCATTTTTTTCATCTGGGCCTGTCTTTTATGTTTAGTTTGTTTTTGTTTTTGTTTTTGTTTTTGTGATTTCTCATTTCTAGTTTCGTATTTTAAAATATCAAGTCATTGGTATCTTTCTTTCAAGAGAAGATGCTTCAATCTTCTTGATTGTTAACTTCTCTGAAAGTGTTTAAATAGTTATTTATAGCTATTCTGATACTAGCATTGAAACTTAGGAAGAATTAATTTTATTAAGAGCTATGAAACTCGTTTCATTTTCATTCTCAGATAATTCAGTTTTTATAGACTGATAAGAATCATTTAATTTAAAAGCTGTATATAGCTGCTGAATAACACATATATGTACACTGCACTCAGAATTTGTCATTGTACTTCATAGTATAAAGTTCTTCTGCAAGGCTTTGAAAAGAAACAACATGACTTTATGATTTCTGTCAATCTCTTTTTTCCCGTCTTTCAAATAAATATAAAAAAGTTATACATAACTCTTTCCAATTCATTATTGCATTAAGATACTAAACTGCGATTTACCCTAAATGAAGTAAAAACACTGAATGAAAATCAAAAGGAAGGAATATGAAAATTAAATGATGGAAGCTGGGAGCTGAATGGAAAAATACTGATTTACAAGTCATTAAACAACTTATTGCTCTTTTGAGAAGCTGTAAAAGACTTTCTTCAAGGACTGACAATAATACTTCACATCTCTGGATTTACCTCAGTTCAGATAGTAGTAACTCAAAATAATCCAGCCAGTCTGTTCTAAAAATGTTACAGTATGGTCAGGCTGGCCTCCAGTGAAACAGAAAAATGGACATTAACATGGGACAGGAGAAAGCTAAATGAACTATCTTATCTAGAGATGCAGTGAAGCACTGAAATGTAATCTGTACATTTCATTTTGAGTAGACAGGCCTATCTCAGTTCTAACCTGTAAATCCAGTTGGTACTTGGCAGATACTCTGTTCTGCTTTGCTCCTCAGTACTGTCTCAAAACCAGACAAAATAACAATATTTCAGTATTGGCTTGCATTAGCAGAAAAAGAAAACAGAAAAAAAAAGAAGTCAAAACTCACAGCAAAAGTCCTTGTTTATTCTTTAGATTCAGCTATCTTTATGACACTTTTAATAACCTCCATTTTCCTTCACTTACATTAATACTGAAATAAGAAATCCAAAATTTTTAAACTCAAGTGACTGATAGCTGAAACAAAATTTTACTATAAATAGGCTACTTAAAATAATGGTGATTTATAGCTTGTTTGTTGTACTCTGGTTTATTGTAAGAAATATGCTCTTCTATGACTTCTTACTGCTCATATAGCTTTCAGTATACTTGACCTATTTCAATTATGTGAATGTTTAAAGAGCTAGTGAAAAATGGGAAAATAGGTAAAACTAATGGTTCTTGAAAAGTCTGAGAATGATGATGTTTGCTTTGTTATCTTCAGGCTAAGCAAACACAAGTCCCTAAGGTTCAAATTGCTCATTACTGATTGACATCCTATACAAATGAAATGAGTCAGCTTCTGTAGCTCCCATCATAGAATCATGGAATCATGGAATCATGGAATCATAGAATCTTAGAATCATACAATCATAAAATGGTTAGAGTAGGAAGGCACCTTAAAGATCACCTGGTCCCTCAATCCACCCTTTTCTACCTCCTCCCCAGGTGCAGAGCAGGGGAATAGGAAATGGGGTCTGTAGTCAGTCTGTAATGGTTCATCTCTACTACTCCTCTGTGGTCACTTTGCCTCTGCTCCATATGGGGTCCTCTGGGATCATCATTACTAATCTGATCCTGCAAGGGCTTCCCACAGGCTGCAGCTTTTGAAGCACTGCTCCAGCATAGGTCCATACTACAGGGCCCATCCTGTAAGATCCACTGCAGTACAGGGCCCCCCAAATTCTGACACAGGGCACCTGCTGGGCTCTGCTAATAGAGGAACCTCTGCAGACATCTCACCACTCTGAAAAAGCTTGACAGATAAGCCCAGTACTCTCTGAAAACTCAGTAAAAAACCATATTTCTTTCCACATAGTGATTTTAACATTTGCAGAATGAGATTTTTTATCTACCAAGATGCAAAAGTACATTTAAATATATATATTTTATTCTTTCCTCTGTTCATATCTTAAGTATTCTATTTTTCTTTTTTACTTTTAAACTGCTTTTGTGATCTGATATAATCTTCCCTCTCCTAGCATTGCTTTCTCATATTTCATGCAGTTTTTGTTTCAGTCTTTTAAAAATTGTGAATATTTTACTCTTAATTCATTTCACTGTTCCTAACGCGATGGGAAGAATATGTTTTTTTTGCCTTGCTTCATAAGAATTTTGTCCACTTAGAATTGCAAATACAGTTTTCCAGCCTTTCACAATTTATGGCCACCACAGTTGTGGATTTCATCATGGGATCTCATATAACAGACTTGATGTGGCATACTGCTTGTTTCTTTTTATGTCTGTTCATCCCTCATTTGGGAAAATCTAAATAATAGAATAATAGAATAATAGAATGACTTGGGTTGGAAGGAACCCTAACGATCGTCAGGCTGGCACAGGTAGAACCACCAACCTCCAGATCTGGCAGTAGAGAAGGTTGCCCAGGCCCCTATCCAACCTGGTCTTGAAAACATATTTACTTTCTCATACACAGCATGTCTTTTCTCCCCTCTTTTACTTAGTTCAGTTATACCTATTTTTTAAAATAAACTATATTTATTAGTTATTTTAAAATATTTGTAGTTGTTTAATGAGTGCTAAACTATGAACCTAGCACTGCAGCAGAAAAGAACTGCACCATTTTATACCTGCTTTGTCACGATGCTTCTTGCAGAGAAAATCAAAGTCTTAGATTTGTGTTTTTGCTAGTTAAGTCATAAATTCTCTGTTATTTTCATCATAAGCTCTTCAAAGTTATTTTTGCCTACTGGTAATGTAACTTCTTATCATACTCCATAGAAATACTGAAAATGTATGTCTTTGATTGATGTACAACTCACTGGTCAAAGTGTGATGATAGGAAAAAAACAACAGCTTCTCAAAAAGCTTTGGTTTATTTGTAGCTCTTGATCATTATACTTATTACTTTTCTCTGTTCCTTTTCTTCCTTTTATTTATCACTAACTGAGTTGCTTATTTCTTTCTCAGTTTTAGTCTGGTAAGTTTATTTACAAAAAGTCCCTAAGACTATGCAGATTTTATTCTTTGTCACTGCCTTTCCAAAAAGACAAAAATTTGAGGCGCCTCACTTCTATAATGGCTACATCAATAAAAGGAGCAAGCTAGGGAACGAAACAAAATGATTGATATATTTGGTGATAAAAGCTTGAAAAATAATGCCTGTCTATTAATAAACTGAGATATTTGTCAGCAGATAATATGTTAACAGAATCACTACTAGCCTACAGTCTTTTCTAATCTATAAGAGGAAATAAATGAGGGATATTGCAAAAAAGCCAAATATACTCCCTGAATGAAATCTCCCAGAAGTGCCTAGATTTCATGATATAGTGAATACCTGGCGCTCATGAGGCTGCACCTGAATCTGTATGTCTTCTTGTACATGAGGGATAAATGATAAATTGGAGAGAGTCCAGCAAAGGATTATCAAAAAAGAAAGAAACTTGAGTACCACTATGTTTCTTGATTTCATTCAATTATTTCATTATTTCCCTTACTTCTCCTTTGATCAGAAAACAGGCACTGAAGGAGAGGACTAGATAGTGATTCACACTAACAAGTTTCCTCGCCAGTTCTGATGAAAACCATGCAATAAATCTGTAGCTAGTGAAAAATTAAATTCAGCATGTGTTTTGGGCATTTTCAGTTGTATTCTGCTTACTAATCCACTTCCTGCAGAGCTACACATGCCGTTTCCCAACAGCTTCAAATTCATGTGACAGTTTAAAGAATATGCTAGATAAGTAATTCATTGTTTGCCCTCTGAACTAGCCCACACGTAGTAGTGGTCTGAGATACTGAGCAAAGTTTGTCATTATAAGATACATGCCAGTGTTTTGTATATCATTTGTATGACCACATGGAGACTTATGCCCCCCAAGTGGTAAATGGTAAATCTATTACTGAGATATTTTCACCTTTTATCCTGGAAAATAATGAGTTATAAGGCCTCTTCATTTTGTCTGGCTTTCAGATATTCTCATCATTAAATGTTTCCTAACTGGTTGTGTGATAACAAATGTAACATGCGGAGAGCATATAGTCTAGTTATGGTTTATGACTTTTCTTGATGTAACTAAAAATGATCCGAAAAATCAGTAGCATATCTCTTCAAAAAGATCAGATCAAATCCTCATGTGTGTGCCCCTATGACAAAACATATCTCTCAAAGTCGTTTTATTATATTGTCTTTGAATGTCACTTCGGTTTTTATATTACTGTTCATTTATCTTGAGTAAGAGAAAAAGTTTATTGGCTTTATATGTGTGTAAGCTAGAGGTGGAAACTTTTTATTTCTTCCTTACTATAGAGCATCAAATGAAGTACAAGATTCCACTACTGTTACACAGCAGGATATGAAAGTCTTGATTGAAGCCCTGTTCATGGCCATGCAGTCACAGATAGGGCCAGTGGGCAGTAGTGGGTATGTATGGATTCACACTTTCTTTTTTCTTAAAAACAAACCCCAACACCTCCATGCTTTTATTTGAGTTTGTTTCACCTTTTGATTCCACTCAGTAGCTTCAGGATAAATCAATAGCTGATATACCAAACTGAGAGCAGAGAACTTCTACATTTGTTCATATTTCATTTCAAAACAATAACATTGCAGGCACTTAGAGTACAGTGAACTTAACTGCAGTTAGAATATATTCCCAGAGTTGTCCCCAGTTTTAATTTCTTATGAAGAGTACATTGAAACTCTGTATTTTCCTGACTATAATAACGAACACCTAAAAATTAATGTGTATTGTGTCATAAATTTTTAACAAGTCTACTTGCTTAAAATGGAATACAGTTTTCAGAACAGAAAAAACTCATTTTACTTTTTTTTTCCCCCTCTTATTTATTTCCTTTTATATGTGTTAGAAATATTACTATTAAGAAAACCTAGCTTTAGAACAAAGGTTATATTGTAAAATAAAAGAATTATAGAACACTTCCTCGATATTATAGCATACTCTATACTTCGTAGTTCAATCTTATTTAGTTTTCCATACATACTAAAGAAGCTTGAATGAGGTGGTAAATGTAGTGAAATTAAGAACAGCACTGCTTGTTATGTGCATTCTTAGAAATTACTTGGGAGTGTTGAATGCACCTATTTTAACTGGAAAGTTACATAGATATGGATTATATAAAAGTTTACTGTGTACAGGTGTTGTCTGCCACTCTTTCTTCATTCTGTATGCATACAGACAATTTCATATAGCCACAGTAATCTGCTCTTGGCATAGGATTGTTTTTATCATTTTCCCTAAAGAGTATTCAACTTAATATTTGCTTTCCAGCTTCTGTGTCTAAAATAACATCACTCACCATACCACTTCATACACAGGAAGACAAGGTTCCTGCAAGAAACCACTTTGAGAAACCATTACACAAGTAATAAAATGGGGAAAAAAAAAAAGGAAAAAAAATCTTTTCAAAAATTTCATTAGTCTTCATCAATTCAGTAAATGAGGAGTGCAAGAAGAAATACTCTAGATCCTTTAAGCTTTTACAGAGCCTTATGAAACAATAAATAATTACATTTGTAAAATAATGTACTTCTGGATCTAAACAGGAGGTGGGAGTTTAAATGCTTTGACACACATCTTTAAATAAATTATGTCTTTCTGCCAATTGAATTTTGCAGAAAAATTGTTGACTTTGAGGTTGGGCTGTTGTTAAATAATTTGTTCGGTTTTTTGTTTGTTTGTTTGTTTGTTTGTTTTTATATATATATAACTGCCTTTTACAGAGCAGTGGGTAATGTGTTTTTTGATTTTTAGGTAGATTCAGATCATTTTCCTTCTTCATTTTTCATATTATAAAGTAAAATTTAAATGGTGCAAGTAGGGACAAAAATGGTTCCTGCTACTTTCTGTTTTCACCATCTTATACATATATATTATATTACTATATTATATATTGTCCTCCATCAAAACAGAAAAATAGATATTATTACTATTTTTAAGAACGAATTATCATTTTTCTCCTTTTTTCTTTCAATTTCTTTACATCAAAATGGATAGTATGGAGAAATAGTGATGGTAACAATGAATAAAATTGAATTTAAGCCTCTGTGATGTTTTCCATGTTCATAAATTGATGTTGCAGATGGCTGGGAATACTTTCAGGTGCTCATTTTGGAATGGCTGCAGGCACTTTTTAAAAATGGACCAAAAGAAAAAAGACATCAGGAGGTTGATCAAAGTATATTTAAATGTTTGTATGGACACAAACATTTTGTTTACACAGAAGTACAAGTTGCCTACTATGACTTCCAACAGAGCTGACAGCTACTTTTGTAAATATTGGCTTGAAGTGGGAATAAAAGTAGCATCAGCCAGCTGAAAAAGTCTGCTGTGTAGTCAGAGGAGTGATGTCATCTGTTGCGGTATTTACGTTTAAATAGTTGGAATAAATGAGACATTCGGAGTTATAAAATTGCTCCCACCTGTAGTAGAAATATGCAGAGGAGACTGTGAGATTGATACGGCAAGAGATTTTGCAACAGCAGTTTTTTTGCCAGATTCAAAATAGGCTTCCCTCAGGTCTCATGACTGAAGCAATGAGCATGAAATTTAGTAATGTGTGTGTTCAGATCATGTTGCCACATCTTTTCTGCACTCACTGACAAATAATTGCAGTATGAATGGCAAGTTAAGACAGTATGCTGTATTACTGCTGAGTGGAGATGTAGGCTTTTAGGGGGATGTGGAACTGAGGATACAGCAGTTGGTGAACATGAGGTTGGATGCTCACCAAACAGATTCAGAAGATGAATAAATACAGCATGAAAAAATGCTGTTCTCGTGTTTGAGAAGGTCTAAAGGGACTTCTGCAGTGTGGCTCTTTGTATATAGCCATAATTTGACAGAATTCTATACTGCTCATGCTTATTGCAATATTTGCCCTTCTTTTAACAAAATCCATTGAAGGAAAAAGAGACAACTAAATAAGTAAGAAGAGGTGAAACAGCCTATTATACTTTCTTATATTTCAGTATTATGACATAGCTAAACACCTGGAGGCAGTAAATTTGGAGGAAGAAATGTACATTTAAGGTACAGCTCACAGGGGTGATAAGCTCCCCTAAACACAATCATTATCTTGCTTAATTAGGTCACTCAGTTAATTTTTGATTGTTGCTGGAAAAATGCTGATTTATTAAAAAAAAAAAAAA
>JAPSGF010000131.1:448969-464174 GCA_035772895.1 Perdix hodgsoniae
AACAACTAGAATTTTCACAAGATACTAAGCTTGTTTTATTGTAAAATCTTGGGATCAGCATGTGATGTATATCTAACAGTCCACTACAAATTAGTCCCTATATATTTTTATGGCTATTAATATTGTTATGTAGGACAAACTATGCCCAGTATAGCTCAGCAAAATAAGAATTTGAAGTCAACTTCCTTTCTTATTTTTCCCCAGCATCTGATGAAATCAAAATGGGTATTATCACATTGTGAATGTGAAAGTGAATCTCACCCCAAAACTTCCAGATTTTTTTTCTACTTTTCCTGATTGTTCTGGGCAAATGTATCCAAAACACAAAGCTTCACAATAGATGAACAAACCAACCAACCTGCAAAAATCCTTTCAGACAAAAGTCATAAGGCAATTAAGTTTATGTGAAAAGCCTCCCTCACTTAAATCTTCATATATTTTCCAACTATATTTGCTATGTTCTGAGTGGGGCTAAAACATCCAAGCAGAATGAACATTTAAATGATGTTTATGACTTGAAAAAATGCTGAAATGTGTAGGATGATGATAATCAAATTTTGATATATTTTTTCACAGTAAGAATAATGTAAAATAAATAAACCACTGCCCATAAAAAAAAAAGCCAAAAAGGATCAATAATAACAAAATAAACCTGTAGTACAGTACACCATTCACAGAGTAAGATGCATAGTAAAATGCACTATTAATCCTCAGAAAGCTTCACTTCAATACAACCTGTCCAGTGTACCACCATGGGTATCGTGCAAAAATGAACTCTTTCCTTTCTTGACTAGCTGGCACTTGTGGGCTGTGAGCAGAAGTTAATTTTCAGCCCTCAAATTGAAGCAGCATCCCAGTTTGTAGCACTCTTTCTTTGGAAGTCAACAGGGTGAGTCATTCTCGAAAGGATCAGTTCTTGTTAAATCCTCTGTCAGTAGCAGCACTGCAATATTGTGTATGGCTTTTTAAGTTAAGCAGCTTGCAGCACTGATGGAAGATAATATGGTTATCTTGGTCACATATTTCTTAGCAATAGTAAAGCCAGAAGGCAGCGCCAGGAGAAAGCTGGATAATAAATGTAAATAATGGAAGAGCCTTAAATATAAGACATCCTTTAGATCAAATATTAATAATCACATGTCTCCAACAATGAATAAATGGGCTTGTTATTAAGTCCATTTTCTAAATGAAGCTTCTTAGATTTGGGAATGCAGTTCGCATTCTTCAGCTTTGATCAAACTTATCTCTTAGCAATTAAATTAACAGTGTCCTACTTATTTGATTCTAAGTATGCTGAAACTTTTTATATTACAGAGAGGCTTGTTGACATCATAGCTCCTGGGATTGTTTGTCTTACTTGATTAGTGTAAAACAGAGTAGTTCTATGAGTATGATAGAAAATTATTCTTTCTCCAGATAAATGTACTGAGTATACATTCATCATATCAGAATCATAAGATTTAGAGTGAACTTTTCAGAAATATGTTTTTTAAAATTGTGTTACAGTTAAATAAAATATTTTTTGGATCATTTCCAAGTATAAAGACAAAGCCATTTTGAATTGGTGCATGACATTGCATATTCCCCAGCTCAATGCTTTCCTATTTCTAGAGATTCTTGCTAGATTTGAGCTAGAAGATAAAAATACTGAAGAATTACAGAATTGCTGTTCCTCAAGAGTTGCAAGCAGTTGTTTTATAATAATAGGTCTTCCTGGATTGTGGTGTGAGGGTAAGATTTCCATTGGCTTAGATTCAGTACTCTTACAATCTCAACAGCGATCCCAGCCTCCTCTCCTAGGCAACCTCTCCAGTTTCTGAGTAAGGCTGGATCAGAAACACAGCCTGCTTGTGGCCCATTGCAGCTCTTTAACTAATCTTAAACAGACAGGCTTTGATGAAGAAGTTTGTAAAGAAGTAAATCTCGTCTTCAGTGTCCAGAATGGAAAGGGCAATTAATTCAGTCATTTTATCACAAAAAAAAAAAAAAAAAAAAAAAAAAAAAATAAAAATTTACAGGTATAATTCTGCAGTCATCTCAGACCTTTGAGGACTGTATATTCAAATTCATTTCTTCTTCATTTTTTTTTTCTTTACTGTAGCAAAGAAAAATCTTAACAGAACAAAAGACAAGGGACAAAGTCAACACTATACTGAATCAAAACAGAAGATGAAAGAGTAAAAGGATAAAAATATGCTGGAAATATAATTGGATAATTGGAGGAGTATGAGATTAAATCTAGCAGAGACATTTGTGCTCTATGCTAAATGTCTGCCAGCTAGATATGAAAAGTCATACCCGAAAATATGAAAATGTGACATATCTGAAAACATTAAAAGCAAACAGAAGACACATTCTTACTTCTCTCATGCAACTAGTAACCAGATTCTTTGGCAAAACTCATGGGTTATGAAAGTAAGTTCAAACTCAGTTTCTCTTTTTTCTTAATCCTCTGTTATTGTCTCATTTTCAGTCTATTCCTTTACAATGACACACTTGTGAAGCTGTTGACCTTAACAACCAGCACACATTTCTTTTGGAATAGACTGGTTATTTTGGTTAATTGCCCTCAGAACTGAAAATTACTATCTGAAACTCTTTCTCTTGTCAGAGTTATTTGATTTTTCCAAAATTAATCACACTTGCATCTTTAGTTTAAATATCAGATAAACTGTAGAAGTTTCACAAAGGCAGTTAAAAAGGGGAACTGAATGTGTGTTCCCATATAGCTGATATCCTACCAGTTTCCAGTCATAAATGATTGCTGTCTAATGATGTTAGCTAAATTGAAATTGAATGAAAGAATGTATGTGAGGCCATCATGTATGTGTGCTCTGAAATTTGAGATATGCGTTTAACTATCGTGTTGAAAGATAAAGTATGTTTATAAACTACATAAACCATTAGGCTGATTTCTAGGTTCAAAAGTATCAGCAACCGATATCGTGAAAATTACATTTTAAAAATTACAATCGCTTCAGGAGGCCCCTTAACATTTTATCTTATTACTTTTTTTATTTATGTGTACAGTTTTAAGAAAAAAAAAGTTCTGTTTGTCAAATCAGATTACAAAGTTGCAAGAAATATTCTCCATTTTTTTTCATAGCTATTCTTTATTATGATCACAGAATCAAATAAAGGTTGGAAAAAACCTCCAAGATCATCCAGTCCAACTGTCCACATACCATCAGTATTTCCCTCTAAACCATGTCCCTCTGTATCTGAACCTCCCTTGGCAAAATGATGTGTATAATTAGCCAACTGTATCCATTACTTTTGTTTTTATGTAATAGATAATCTATTTTGAACAGTTTTGTGCTATTTGCATATCAGCCTGTGTCTTAATATCAGATACTAATATCGTAGTCACTCTGCACTTTATCTTACTTCATTTGCTGACTTCACTGTATTATGCTTATTTTGATATACTACTACCTATTTAGGTATGTATTAACATATTAGTTATTAAGAAATCTAATATCTTCATACACCCTGGTATATACTTCACTGTGATCTACAATGCTGTGTAACCTTTAGAAAAAGTCTTAACATAAAAAAAAAAAAAAAGGAGGAAATAACTGCTGATCTCAGGCTTCTATTATTATACTATTAGGAAGCTTAGCTTCATAAAATGCATTCTTTGGTAAGTTCAAACAAAATAAGAATTGGTATTAAACTACCATGTAAGTTTACTTCTGTAAGTATATCAACAGCAAGATGAGTTTCAGGTGACTGACTATCTCCACATCATTAGAGCTCTATGTCCTTCATCTGAATGCACCTGGAAAATGTCTTATTTCTATAACACTGTTGTCTATCTTCCTTTTTCTCCTGTGTCACATCTTTCCATTCCAGCTTTTCTGATGCACAATAGTGCCTGAACAATTAGTTATGCCTGCATGCTGCCAAGCTTCTGTTTCTAGCAAGGCGGTGCAGCTGATACAAATTTCTGGGAAACGTAACTGGAGTTTACATACCCAGAAGAACAACCAATCCTCAGCTGACATTAGGCTGCTTGGTTTCATTCATGTTTCATCTTTAGTTCTCCTCAACATATATTTTTTTTTTTTCAGCAGAAAAAATCTCCATCTTCGTTGTGGCTTCCTAATAAATACAATATTTTATCACATATATGTAATAACAGTAAAAATGACATTTTTCTGCTGAATATACTCTGGCTTTCTTTGAAACAAATCAATACATGGTGCAACAAGCTGAACTTATATTTATTACACTTGGAAATTTTTAGAATAAATATTTTGAAAATATGGTCTCAGAAAACTTTAATACAACCCTTACTGTTGAAATATTAAGAAAATTATGCTTTTTTACCAAAAAAAATCTCCTGTACCACTTCTATATATATAATTGTAAAATGAAGAATTATTATAATTTAATTACTCTTTATCTGGCTAGTTAGAAAAGCTTTTGCTCACCATTTCTTGGCAAGTAGATGTGCATATTCAGCTGTGGAAAACTTCTGTAATCCTTTCAACCAGGTTCTCCAGCTTCTGTGTTTTTCTGTTTTGTGACTTGTTTTCCTTATTAGCAGTGCCTTATAGATATCCTTACCTCCGCCACTTTCTAGTTAACTTTACAGAGATAAGCATTATTAATATATGTAAAGACAACAGTATAGAAGGACTTTGCTGAATATCACCATACAATAGGTGACAGAATTACGATGTTGGTCTCTTTTTCCCTATTCCAGGCATTTGGATTGTCTTTCCACCATCTTTATTGCACAGCACTTGAGTAAAGAACACAAATTAGCACTGAATGCATTTAAACTTTAATTCCATTTACAATCATATGATACACTAATTTGGAATGGAACCACAAACGTCATCAAGTGTTACTCCTGACTCCACACAGGACCACCCAAAATTTCTGAGAGCACTGTCCAAATGCCTCCTGAACTCCTACAGAGCTGGTGGAATGACCACTGCCCTGGGAATCCAGTGCCTTACCACGTTCTCAGTGAAGAACCTTTTCCGAAAACCCAGTCTGAATTTTTCTAGATGAGGATTCATGATGTACCCACAGAACAGAACACTTCCGAAGGTACAGAAGTGCCTCCATGTCACCTTGTAGACCAATAACTAAAAAAACGGATCTGTATTGTGTATGCAGTTTGTGCATGAAATTAAAGAAAGCATTTATTAAGGACTGGTTCTGCATATGTTTTCTGCTGTGAAGACATATGTCTGAGGGCTTATGGAAAATCTGTGATATGCTTCTTAACTTAGCTTACGGATGAAAAGCAGAAGAACAAGCTGAATTATTTGGTGTAACTCAGCAGAACTGTTTTTCTGCCCACCATATTTTTGTTCTATTACAGTGCAATAAGCCAATAACTGAAGATATATTCTTTCCTTATGTGGTGGTACACTCATGTTGTTTGTAGAAGTGTTAAAAATGTTTTATTAGGAGAAGATGTCAAATTCTACTGCTGAAATTCCAGCAATGTAAAAATAGTTACTTTAAATGAGAAGTAATCTACTTTCATTGCCTGATGGATAGTAATCCTTAGCATGAAGGAAAACAGAATTGAAGTCAGGAGCCTGATAGTTCTGCAGTATAAACAACTGTTAGTTATTTCAGAGTTTGGACCTAAAATTTTTAGGACTGGGCAATCCAAGATCTATCATTACTATTAAAAAAAATAAGAAGCCATCAATCTGCATTTTACTTATCCTTATTTGTGTTGTAGTTTAACACGATAGCCTACTAAACACAGCTGTTTACTTGCACCCTCCAAGTGGTATGAGAGAGAGAACTGGAAACAAAATAGAGCTTGTGGGCTGAGATAAAAACTAATCACTAAGATGGAAATGGAAAAAAATTATGGAAACAAAAGTTAATGATAACTATATGCATACATATATATACAGTTACTCAGCACCTGCCAACACCCAGCTAACAATACAACTGCCCACCAACTGACACCCAGCTAGCAGTGTAAGGTCTCACCACCTGCTAACCAATATCCAGCCAATTCCCTAGCAGTGGCCAACCCTAGCCAACTCTCCACAGGTTTATGGCTTTCCATGAAGTCACATGGTATGGAACAACCCCTTGCCTAATTCATAGAATCACAAGACCCTTTGAGCTGGAAAGGATCCTTGAAAATTATCTATTCCAACTCATTTGCAATGAAAGGGGACATCTACAGCTAGATCAAGTTGCACAGAGCCTCGTTTAGCCTGACCTTGAATGTCACCAAGGACAAGGTTTCCACCACCACTTTGGTCAACGTGTTCCAGTTGATCACAGCCACCAATCGTGATGTCACTAATCTCTTTACTTACACTGGTGAGCAACAGGGGCATTATTGCACCCCCCTGATGGGGCCACCTATTACCTAGCTCAGGAAGTTATCATAGGTACATTCCAGGAGCCTCTTGGATTGCTTACAGCAATCCATGCTACTTTTCCAGAAGATGCCAGCCGTCTTGGCTTCACTCCACCTACTGCTACTGCACCAGAAAGGCAACGGCTGTACCCTGCTGAGTGGTCTGTCCTGTCTCTAGATGTGTTTTTACCATTCAGCAGCAAATGAAACATCTGTGTGCAACTAACACTGTTATGGCTGAAACCAGGACAACTCGATGACTAGCTGCATCAAGTATTTTTTTCCTGTCAAGAAAGACTGGCATCCTGTTCTACTTACTTCATTTATGGATTTACTGATTGCCATTTATTGAGCTCTTATAAGGTAACTTGAAAAACAACTCAATATTTTGTGGACCTAAACTGATTCCCAGTGGACACTACTAACTGGCTTCCTGAGAAGCTTGGAGTTTGCCTTCTTAAAATCCAGATTGGCCATTCAGATGGCCTTCTTTTCTTCTCACAACAAGTATTAAAACAAATATCTGATACTTTAAAGCAGACGGTCTGCCATTAATAGTTCTTATTTTCTCTCTTCATCCTCCAGAGGAAGGTGAGTGAGAGAGCATTTAAGTGGGAATCTGCCTGCTTGCCAAAGCTATTCCATCACAGCAGCTAGCAGTTTCTCCTACTGTTTTGAGAAACAAGTGTTCCTGGAAAATTAGAGCTGGGGTAAAGGCAGAAACAGTACCACACTAGTTATGGAAATATCAAACATTGGTATGTCATCAGGATGCATGTAGTACATAGATAGTGAGTTCAATTGAAAGGTGTCTGGTCTGTAACTTACAAGTCAGAAACTTTGATAATTCTCAAACAATGTCATTTCTGACCAATATAGTCTCAGGAAATAGGAAGATAGAAAACAAGCCTACCTCAGAGAAATGGATTATA
Organism: Perdix hodgsoniae; assembly: GCA_035772895.1. Classification (NCBI taxonomy): domain Eukaryota; kingdom Metazoa; phylum Chordata; class Aves; order Galliformes; family Phasianidae; genus Perdix; species Perdix hodgsoniae. The sequence continues at coordinate 456,257 of JAPSGF010000131.1, forward strand.
CAAGTTAAAATCTATAACTTTAGTTTTAGCTTTCAGCTTTTCAGAGTAGAATTTCCGGTGGCTGGATAAAACATTTCAATATATGGAATCACTATTCTAATAATCCTGAAGATTTGATGAAATTAAATCTTGACCCTTCAATAAGAGGTGATAAAGAACATAGGGACAAATTAGATTTGACTCTTTAGGGCAAAATTAATAAAACTGAAATTAATATGCTCCCTAGACTAGCCTTCTTATCGCTCTGCCAGTTCCAACTTCTAAATTTTTATTTAATTGAGGTAAAAAACTTACATGGAATGGTGATGGTGTAGGAAAAAGAGAGAATTCCACATTAAAAAATTGTATTACGCAGAGAGTAGAGTGAGTCTAGATTCCTGCATCTTCTGAGTTATAAAGCTTATCTTTCTCTAAACTACTGAAATTAATCACAGGACAAGCAAAACCTTCTGAGTCTGAATTGTCATTTCTTCTCTGGGAATAATGTTGCTTCATCCAATAATCACATCTTTCTTAAAGTTTCACAGTAATAAACCTAAGAGTTTATTCATTTCCCAATTCCTTGTTGCACTGCCTTTTCATTTTGTATTTTTTAATAGGTTTCAGAGTTTTATGAGTTTTCTGAGTGTGAATTTATCAGAGAATGTGGACTAATATTGCTATTTGACTTAACCGTTCCCTTAGTCCAAAGATATTCTCTGTTTGATGTAATCCCATAACATCTAAAATAATTTGGGGCAGTAAAGTACATACAGAAAACCAGGAGAAGTAGCAAAATGGTGCAGAACCACCACGACAATTTTAAAGAGAAGGTCTACAAGTTGATTCATTTTTAACTGTAATAGAGTGAAGGTGGCAAGGAGAGAAATCAAGCCTAGCTAGTTTAGATCATTCAAAATGATTCAGTTCATTTTGCACATAAAGAAGTACACTAGTTCTGAGAATAGATATGCAAGATTAAAAAATATTTGCATCCCTTTGTTGTGGTTTAACTTGTCAAGAAGCTCAGCGCCACATAGCCATTCACTCCCTGACCACTCCCAGGGAAATGAGGAAGAGAATTGGGAAACAAAACAAAACAAAACAAAACAAAAAACAGAGCAAAACCAACAAACAAACGAACAAAAGAAAAAAACAAAAACCACAAGGCAGAAGTTGAGAGAAAACCTATTTACTAAGACAAAAAACAATTAGTAATGGTAAATATATATGTTTGTAAAACAACTGATGTACAGTGCAGTTTCTAATCGTTTGACAATAAATGCCCAGCCAGTCCCTGAGCCAACTCCCCTCAGATTTTTTTTTTTTTTTTTTGACATGATGCCGTATGGTATGAATAATCTCTTTAAGCAGTTTAGGCCAGCTGCCTGGTTCTGACCCCTCCCAGCTCCTTGTTCTCCCACAGCCCCCTTATTGTCAGGACAGTACTAGTTGCTGAAACATCCTTGCCTCTGTGCAGCAGTGCTCAGCAACAACTAAAACACTGATGTGATGTCAACACTGTTTTTCTTCTAAACCCAAAACATCATCCCAGCTGAAACTAGGATATCCTGTCTGAATGAGATAAGTAAAATTTATTGGCTGACTAACAGGTTCTCTAATCTATCTGCTTTCCATATTGCTACCAAGTAATTAATTGCTGAGTCGAGCTTGCTGGCTTCTTCCAAAGTAGGAATGCCATTTTCAGGGACTGTTGCCTATAACTGATGAGTACAGAAAATTTTCTGGATGTATCCAATACTGAAGTTCTTGGGACTGCCATCTTGACAGATAAGATCCATTGCATATTGAACATGATGGCAGTATAATTCAAAAACGTTGCGACAAATCACAAAAATGAGATCAATATTACTTTGTTAATAACCTCATAACTCTAAAGCAATGCTTTGGAAATTCATGACATTTCAATGGAAACCTTCAAATACTTTTTGTGAATGAATGTACAAAGACATGTTTGTGCTCTAAATATTTTTCAGCCATTCATAAAAACTGCAGACCAGTGTAGTGCATATTGATCAAGCTGTTAAGATGTTAATTTATTCATACGTAACAGACATGATTTGCATCCAGTAATGCAGCAGACGTGCATAACAAAGCAGTTCTTTTTGTTTTTTTTTTTTTTTCTGTTGAGGATTCTTTGACATAGTAAATTTATTTTTTGTTCGTTTTTGAGTAGTAAAGAGAGGTGGAGGGATGGAAAGCTGAGTGTAAAGTTTATACTGATCAAAGACCACTCTTCCACAGTTCTTAAACCTATCCCTCGTCCTCTTCCATTCTTTAATCAAGAAAGATACCTTCACTGTAAATGGAGCTTACTGTCAAATGAACTGGCATTGCCAACAGCAGAAACTTCTCAATTATTTATTCCAAAATACTCCTAGTGATAAATGGTGTTTACTTTGAAGTCACTGTTGTGACTGAAATGTAAATGTACAGAGACTACTAGATTTACTTTTCATTCAGTTGTTACTCTTACTTTCTGGTTCATAAATATTAGAACCTAACTTACCTGAAAAATCAGGTGAGCTTTTTATGAACTTCAGTTTTTTATGTTCTTTTAATTGTGTATTTCCACAAAGAGAAATACGTGTATATATGTGTTTATAGAAGTTCCTAGAATTGCTTATTTATTGAGAGCTCATGGGACAAGGCATCTCATCCTAAACTTCATAGCACTTTATTGCGCCAAGAACTTTGAATGCATTTTCTGCCTAAGTACCAGATCTTTTGGCACCCTGTACCTTTTGGCAGTAGAAACAGGGGCAGAATACTAAAATTGGCATGTCATGTGATTATGTTCAAAATATTCACACATGTATTTTCAAACCATCTCCTGTTTAATTAACAGCTCAATATGTGAAAGATGTAGATCACATAAATCATTGAGCAGCAAAAAAAAAAAAAAGAGTAGAAATGGACCGATCCTATTTGTGGCAAAGAAAGACTTAACCAGTTCACTCATTCACATTTCAAAAAAATAATCTTTTTCAAACTGACAGAAAACTGGAAAAAAAAAAATCCTAAAAATGTAAAATGAATGGTTGTTCTTGAATATATTTCAAGCCTATTTAATCACCAATTTCTACTCATAACTCAAATTCTTGCCTAAACAAGTATTCTTGGAAGATACATGCAATATCTGTTTGCGGTGTTGTTTGGGTTTTGTTCATGACTTTTTTTTTAATGAGACATTGAATTTTATATTTGTACAAGGCAATGCCTACCTCAGCAACAGAATTTATGACTTGCTGTTTTCCATCTATTGTTTTTCTCTAGGAAATTTTACTCAAAAGAATAAAACAACAATTTTAAAAAAATGTATACATGAACAGTAGTTATTAATTATATTTAAAGTGAACTAAATTTCAATTAGGCTAAGTGAGCAGTTTGTCAGCTTGACATGAGTGAAAATTTTCCTTCACATGGTGTTTGAATATAGTAAACTGTGTTTTGTAACAGACTTCTGAAACTCAAAGTGGGTGTTTGAACAAGGTGAAGATTTAACCGCTATTGCCCCAGGAAATAGCGCAATATCAGACAGAAAAAAATTAAGCATATTGAAGATTTAACTGCATATGACCACTACTAGCTACCCAAACAGAGTTCTTTTCCATCCCAGTGATGCACTCCAAAATACTATGTTTCCATAGTAAATGTTGTGCTATACCCTAGTTTTTGAGCAGTATAACTATCCAGACTTTCGAAAAGCCTTTGATGCTGTCTCCCACAGCATTCTCACAGAGACGCTCCTCTCCATGGTTTGGAGAGGTATATTCTTCACTATTTAAAAACTGGCTGGATGGCCAGGCCCAGAGAGTGGTGGTGAATGGAATTAAATCCAGTTAGTGACCACACCTCAAGTGCTGCATTCAGTTTTAGGCTCCTTGCTACAAGAAAGTTATTGAGCCCCTGGAGCGTGTCCAGAGAATGGCAGCAAAGCTGTGCAGGGTCTGAAGCACAAGTCTTATGGGGAGTGTTAAGAGAAATGGGACTGTTTAGTCTTGGGAAGAGGAGGCTCAGGGGAGGCCTTGTCTCTCTGAAAGGAGGTTGTAGAGAGGGGAAGAGATCAGCCTCTTTTCCCAGGTAACGAGTAATAGTGCGAGAAATAATGGCCTTAAGTTGCACGAGGGAGATTCAGGTTGGATATTAGGAAAAATTTATCCTCATAAAGAGTACTGAGGCATTGGAACAGGCGGCCCAAAGAAGTGGTACTGTGGCCAACCCTGGAGATGTGGCACTGAAAGACAGGGTTTAGTGGGCATGGTGATGATGAGTTGACAGTTGGACATTAGATATTAGTGGTCTTTTCCAACATTAATACACTTCTGATTACACCAATTTGCAGTTTCCAAATCAAACTTTCAATATATAATGTTGATAAAAGGATTTCTCTTAATTGCAAAGAACTTTCCACTTCTCAAATTTTCAAATATGTAATATCTAATTAAACTGTTACTCTCATAGGTAATTGGCTTCTGGCTAAATAATATACCATGTTAAAATGTGTTTTCTTTTTAAATTGAGACAGTAGAAGTGACTAAGAGTGGTATTAATAATAGAAGTATTACTTACCATGCAAACTGAATTATGCACTCATTCCTGTGGCTCTCTAACTAAGCAGCTGATTGAAGCCAATGAAGGCTTTTTATCTTTTGGGGGAGATTTTACATTGGTTATAGTATACGAGATCTGCATAATACAGAAATTGCACTTTAGTATTTTGTATTTAAATGTCTTTTTTAATTCACACTTCAAATGATAATCCCCTTCTTCCTGAGCATATCTATTTTATCAGCCTTCTGAAATACCATATTCTGAAGCCAGTAATGTGGAATACATCAGACAATTGTTTATTATTAGAAATAGCCTGATCTGCTTTCCTTTCTTTCCCTCCTCCCCGCTCCCCCTTAGTCTTACAATCTTGAAATAGTATTTCTCTCTGAGAATCCTTAAAGCCATGAGGTATATGAATATTTCCCCTTGGACAGGGACTGGTTCAACTAGTAATAAAACGATCAATTTTTACTGTGGTATTAAATTGCTAAGAAACAATTGGCCTTGTTCATTCACATTAAGGTCTTTTTTTCCAACTTAAGTAATTTTGGTCTACTGAAAGCCACTGTGCAGAATCCCTTGAGTGTACAGTATTTGAGTCATGAAGTCTGGGATGCTTACTATCTTCAAGATTTGAGACCTACTTAATAAATTCCATTTTATATTATCGACCAATTAATATTTAATATTAGTTATTTGTATATTGATATATACCTCAGAATTAGAAATAATCCAGAATTATTTTTATAGTTGTTCTAATTTGAGAACTTGGACTGTGAATCTTTAACCAGATGAACTTTGTTATTTGTACATTTTATCTATTAAATGCTTGTTACTGAGCAGAATGGTCATAGAAGTGAAAACCTGTATTTTTAAAGCATGTTATTCTCTATTGGTATTTCTTAACTAAGTACAGAAACCTTAGATGGTTAGGTTTTCTTCAGACTTACAAAGTGCTCATTATGCTGAAAGCAAAACTATAATTAAGTATTTATAATATTTCTACCAGTTTATCTCAGTTATCTCACTAATGTCCTGGAGTTCCTTGTAATTCTAAACAATAACATTAAAAATTAATATTTGTTCATTAGCAGGATCTTCTATCTTCATTAGTCTCTATTCAGTCAGTTCTTACATATTGGAAGGAAACTATCAGCTGAACCCAGCATACAGATTTTGCTTTTTTTTTTTTCCTCCCATTTGTCTAATGAAGATAAGAAAAGATTTTCCCTTCATAGTGTCTGATAGGATGCTGTATTTTGGCTTTAGGAGAAAAACAGTGACAATAACACACCAATGTTTAAGTTGTTGCTGAGCAGTGCTGCACAGAGTTAAGGACATTGGGTCAAGATGAATTTTAGACCATTATGGTACAAAGCCACCAAACTGCCTCAGGTAGCCACTAAATATCATTTTAAAAATAATGCTGAATGTTGTGAAACTTAGTTGTCTATTGCTAGTCTAAAATCTTCCTGTCTGTTAAATATGAATATTTAGTGACAAAAATGGAACAAGAGGTAACTTCATACAGATATTCCTCTGCACGTGTAGTATTTGCTTGTGCCAATATTACTGTATTTATGTATTCATATACACATTACATGCACACACATGCATGCTGACTCACAAACGCATTCTACCTGATTACTGCTCTCAGACTAAGTTTCTGACTACTTCTTGCTGGATTCCAAATCTGTGCTGAGGAGTCCACATTTGGATGCAGTGCTCCATGTGAGGTCTCATATTCCTTGGCCGTGTGATGAGACCGACAGGTCGGTATTTCCCTGGGTAATACTTTCTACCCTTCTTAAATATGGGTGCACTATTGCCTTTCTATCGGTCAATAGGTCTTCATCTGACTGCCATGACTTTTCAAATATCATTGAGAGTGGCTTGGCAACTGCATCAGCTAATTCCCCCAGGACTCTGGGATGTATCTTATCAGGACACATAGATTTATGGATGTTCAGGCTCCTCAGGTGGTCATGAACCTGATCGTTGCTTACAGTGGAGAGGTCACTGCTCCACCAGTCCCCATGCTCCAAACCATCCACTCAAGGGCTGTGTGGAGAGCAGTCACTTGTGAAGACTGAGGCAAAGAAGCTGCAGAATATCTCAGCCTTCTCCTTATATGCTGCTACTAGACTGCCTGTATTTCTCACTAGGGAGGGTACATCCTCCTGGACTTTGGTTTTCTTTTTAATATTCCTATAGAAGCCTTTGTTATCTTTTTTTTGCACCCCAGTTTCAGCTGGGCCTTGGCCTTCCTGTCCCCACCCGTTCACAGCCCAGCAGCATCCCATACTTCTCTCACATAACCTGCCCTGCTCCCACAGCCTGTGCATTTTCTTTTTGCTCTCCAGTTTGACCAGAAGGTCCCAGTGCAGCCATGCCGGTTTCTTGCATTTGTTTCCTAACTTCCTGCACCTGGGGATGGAGAGCTTTTGTGCCCTAAGGAAAGCTTCCTTAAAGATCTGCCCCCTCTGCTCTGCTTCCTTGTCATTGAGGAAAGCTACCCAGGTGGTTTTTTTTGTTTGGTTGTTTTTTAACAACTTCCTGAAGATCTGGAAATTACTTTTCTAAATTTAAGCTACTGTTTGTCTGTCCAGTATTCCTCAAGAGTGAGAAATCCACCACTGTATGGTCACTTACAGCCCAGGAGGTCACCAATCCTGATTTCATCAAATAGTTCTCCAGAATTGGTGATCAACAGGTCCTCTCTGACTGGAGGTACAACCGACCCAGAAATTGGGTCGGTTCACAACAGGCCTTGCAGTAGCTGCAACCCCTGCAATAGACATTACAGTCACTCCCACCTCTGTAATGGGCCAAGCAGTACCCTGACCAGCATGCCCTATAGCTAGTTTGACCCCTGCAATGGGCCCTGTGGTTACTCCAATTCCCACAGCAGGCACTGTAGTTCAAGCAGCAGACTGGCCTGTGCCTGTATCGGTTCCCTCTATAACAAGACTTACAAATGTTGGAGCCCAAAACAGATTAAGTGAACTGCTCAGAAAATTTAGAGGGACAGTCCATAGATTACAGGAATGATTGCAATGTGTATATATCAGAAGGCAGGACAGCTTATGATGAGTAATTGGGATGCAGGAGAAGATATGGGACCTATGTACTGTGTATAAGATATGGAATAAGAGCTGGATGTTATCCTGATTTGATCTGGGACGGAGCTGATTTTCTCTACATAATGTCAGGTATGATACTGTGTTCTGGATTTAGAAGAAAAACAATGATGGCAGCACACCAGCATTTAAGTTGTTGCTAAACAGTTCTGTATAGAACCAAAAATGTTTCAGTTTCTCAACTGGGGGTTGAGGTTTGGGATGGGGGGGGGGGGGGGGGGGGG
>JAPSGF010000131.1:474125-616730 GCA_035772895.1 Perdix hodgsoniae
TTTATTTTATTTTATTTTATTTTATTTTATTTTATTTTATTTTATTTATTTCTGTGCTGGTTGCATCTGCCTACTCCCATGATTTCATTCTCCAAATAGCTGTTGAATTGTACCCTCACAAGAAGCGTATTTTAAAATATTGAGTGATTTGTTGACTCAGTGCAGACTGATGAAAAGACTAAAGGGTTTGAGGAAGGCATGTGTTAGTCAACAGGAAAACTAACTTCGTTATGCTGCTGACAGATGAGTCAGGAATGCTGAAGTGCTGTCTGAACTGGGTTTCTATTGAGTTTAATTTAAGCAGGCAATTAAAGATATTTGCAAAAATTGTAGTTAAGAATTGTCAAACTCACTGTATCTATCTCAAAAATAATCTCTGTTCTGATGCAAAAATGACCTAATTTCGTCACAACTCATATATATGTAAATATATATATATATGTGTGTGAATATGCATGCATACATTTGTATTTGTATTTTTATTATTTTTAATTTATTACGCTGATTTTTATTAATTTTATACATATTTTAATGTATCTCACCATCCATAATGTCTCTTTTGCACTGCCAAAGAATTCAATAATTAAGGAATAATTTCAGGTCTTGAACTACTGTTGCTTTTGTGTTTGTGCATAGGTGAGCTTAAGAACCATAATGAAGCTGAAGGAAGTACTCTCAGAGATTTGTATCATGCCTTCACTATTAACAAAAAGAATGTACAGATAATCTAGCCAAGTATAACAAAAAGCTCAACAAATCCATGATTTTCAGTTGAACTATTCCTGTGCAGGATGTTTGTACTTTTTTTTCTTTTTTCTTTCTTTCTTTTTTTCTTTCTTTTCCTTGTTAACAATGTGATTAATCCTAACAAAGATGCAAGGTTTAGTCTTAATCATTTTAAATGCTTGAATTAATATGACTTTCTAAAAATAACAATTCTAATTTAGTCAGACAATACAGGCTTTATGGTGCAGAGTACACTGCATTCAATTTAAATATTTATATAATACAAATGTTCTTGCCAGAAATGGAACATTTAACTTTTCTTTTTTCACCTAAAAATCTATCAATTTATTATTGGATTCCTATTTTTTCTTAAGCCACTTTATAAATACAGCATATCTTCTACATTCTTCAAATAATTACTTACTTGGTCAACTTAGTATCTGTTTTACCTATTTTTACCTGCTAGAAATTGCAGTGATCTACAAGTGTATAATATTAAGAGATCTATGAAGAAAGAAGGCCAAGTAAGTTAACTGTTTTATGTCTATGTGAGAAGAAAAAAAAAAAAAAAAGGCAAAAAAAAAACCCAAAAAAACAGGATTTGTTAGTACTACTAAAAGTTTTTGTTTGTTTGTTTGTTTTAATGTAAGCTCAGAGTGGACAAAAAGAAAATTAAAATGACAAAGAGAAGCAATCTGGTGCATGAGCTATATTAAGTCTGTGTCATTAGTGATAATATACAGAATCAAATCATGTGATTTCACTCAAGAGAAGCTTACTCAGGGGACAGGAGACAGCAGGTGGAAAGTGCTTGCTAGAATGAGGATATCTGCATTCTTCATACTTATTTTCTCTTTCTTCAGCAAGTAAATAGCATGAATCCAGATAGCAAAACCAGTGAGTAAAGAGACAGATGGCAAAGTATTTTTAGTACTAATGACAGGATTTTCTAGAAAGCGCCACTTGTAGCATGAATCATAAACTTGTTACATATATCAACTATATCAATTTTCTCAGGGAAAAATAAAGAAATCCTGTTTTTCATATAGGGGTTTTAATCTAAAAAGCGATTATGTGCAGATTTATTTACGAGAGAAGTAAATATTCCCTTGCATCTTTATAGCCCCATCCATATGGTGCAAAGAAATTTCCTACATTTCTAATCACTGCTGTGAGAGACCAATCTGAAACCAGAGAGGAATTTTTTCAGAGATAAATACATAACTGTTTTTGAAGGTGTGGTCTTGAAGTCTCCCATGCAAAATAAATATATTTACCAATGCAAATAATTCACAGAATCACACAATCACAGAATGGCCAGGGTTGGAAGGGACCTCAAGGATGATGGATCTCCAACCCCCCTGCCGCATGCAGAGTCACTCCACATTTCATAGCAGCCCAGGCTGCCCAGGGCCCCATCCAACCTGGCCTTGAACACCTCTAGGGACAGGGCATTCACAACCTCTCTTGACAGCCTGTTCCAGCACCTCACCACTCTCTCTGTAAAGAACTTCCTTTACTTCTTACATTGTTTTTTTTCCTCATTTATATTTGTATATTGTGCATGTGCTCATTCTAATTATGTATATATTTACATAAATACATCTACTGAGCTCATTGCTAAATAATTACTGTACATCATTGCAATACATTCAGTGAACGACCAGATGCAGGCTTCATCAATTATTTGCATTTCTCTTAAAAACAGTGAAAGATTTTTAATGTCTGTAACAGAGTTGTGAGGAAACCTGGGTTTAGCATATTGAATGTGGGCATGTTATGAAAACTTATAGCTGAAAGAATCAGTATTTCTATTCTTCGTGGTTGTGGGTGCCCTGTCCCTGGAGGTGTTCAAGGCCAGACTTGATGGGGCCCTGGGCAGCCTGGTCTAGCATTAAATGGGGAGGTTGGTGGCCCTGCATGTGGCAGGGGGGGTTGGAGATTCGTGATCCTTGAGGCCCCTTCCAACCCTGGCCATTCTGTGATTCTGTGATTCATACATTCAGGTAGGAAAATATCATTGTTAAATAAAAAAAGTCCACGTTCAGGAAACATATAGAAAAAGATCTCTCTGGAAATATTCCAATGGAAAGTATCCAACTTCATGAAAGAAGCTCATAAACTCCATGAAAAGAATTGCTGTGTTCTTATTTATTGAATGGCCTGCTTAGATATTCTCAGAGCACCCACAATACCTAGGCTGTTTAGTGAAGGCTAGAGGAGTCTCTTTTAAGACCATTTTTTTCCTGTGCTGTAATGCAATTCTTTGAGGAGTGTGGTATTTCTGTTTGATGGTGCATCAACTCAAAGTTCCCAATTGCAGTATTGATTTGCACAGAAAGAACCAACTTCTGTGCTAGTCCCTATAAACTTGCTAATCCTGATTCTGGAATCACTAGTGGCTGCCATTCTGTTGCCATCCTGTTTTCTCAACTCTTTGCAGCTTTTGCACATAGTCAGGTTTTATACAAAGGTTATTGCAACAAAGCTGGGATCATGCTACTTGGTATCAAATGCTGCCTGGAGCTCTGTGACATTTTTTCTGCAGTGAGTCTGCAGTAACCCATACTTGAGTTAGCTCCAATAAAGGATAATCAGAGTAACTTAATGTAAGATAATTGACTTTGGTTTCTGAGTGTTGGATAGATTTGGTGACTGAGGTTATATTATAGTCCATTCTCTTTATTATTTTCTTTTTATCATAATCTATATGCTTACGTAATTCACAAACTTCATCTGAAACACAATCCTCGCTCTGCACGTAAATAAAACAAGACAAAAGAAAACAAAACAACAAAACAACAAAAAAAACCAACAACAGTGACAAAAGTCTTCTGTGAGAAACATATCATGAAAAGCCTGCAGAAGTCATTCGTCACATTAATCGTGACAACAGTGAGGGAAGGATTTTACTAGGACTTTAAAGGACTTTATTAGACCTGTTATCAAATGCGTTCATAGAAGGTGATGGCTGCTGACCTTGAAGTCTTTTTTCAAATCCAGGACAAAAAGCATTTTCCATCAAATCTCAGTAACATGGTAATATTAAAAAATGACACTCTGTATAGGTATAATTTTCTGAGACAAAAGATCCTTTTAGAAAGTTAGGATATCCACTTTATAGGCACTGGATTATTTTTTGCAGAAAGTCTGGAAATGATGAAGTTGTACAGGAAAGTAGAAAAAAAATAATAAGAAATCCAACAAACCTACTTCCCTGCAATTCCCTGGATAAATCACTCCTTAATAAGTTCAAAGGCAACATTCCTCACTCTGACAAAGCTTTAAAATACACAGACTTGTTCCCATATTCCATGCACACTCAAGACTCCAAGGGTCAGAGCTGTGTCAAACAATGACAACAAAAAAATAGCAGAAAGCTTTTATATACGTTTTTCTGACATGAAGCCAACACAATTCAATACTGACAAACACATGGTGTAGGAGCTTGGTTGCCAATAGAATAACAAATGTAAAATGAATTAAACGTACCTGACTGGAAGACTGAAAGTCATCTTTGCATGTATAGGCATGCTGGGTTTGCAAACCTTTTGCTCTTCTTGCCATTTCTAGTGTCAACCTTTTATTATTATTGCTATTGTTATTATTAATATTAATATTATTAATATTAATATTATTATTGTTATTTGGCCTGGTACTCTTAAAAATCCTTTGACTGTCTTTGTTTCATTTTCAATGTGCCCTTTCTTTTTTATTGAACAGTTGACCACAGGTTATGTAATATACAATCTGTCTGAGAGGCTGGTAGAACCTGCCATAACGTGTTTGGTAATCCACAAATCACTGAAACTCAGTGTGTTTTTTTAACACACTTCTGGTCTAAAGGCTGAATTTAAAGACAGTCTTACAGAGTTCTGTGCTTCTATTTTTGTTTTCTTTACTGTGATGTAATATGGAAAATAGCTAATTTAAATATATATATATGTATGTGTTTACTTCAAACTGATGTATTTCAAAGCTAAAGTGTTTTTCTTGCTTCTCAGAAGTCATGACAATCATTTCTTTAAGCCTCACTATACCCCAACTGACACTTCACATGTGGTAGCTTAATTCAGACACGATTCAAAACAGAACTGTTGTATGTACTGAACCAAATCTTTCAAAATCTTTGACAATAATTCTGATAATAATTAGTTTTAAATCTGTGAAATTGTGAATAATTATTAAAAAATACTTGTCATCACATCTCTCTGATGATGGTATTAAAATTTAGTAAAGTTTGTTGTATAGAATTATTATTTGAATAATACTATTCTGATGTTAAAAGTCAGCGTTAATAGAGAAACTGCAATTGTCACCACATTAGGCTATGCAGCTTTTGAAAGAGAGTAATGAAAATATTTTGGCTGAAATATGTTTTTAAGAGATACTGGGTGCCTTTTTAATATGTATATTATCTGAAAATAATTTGCATGCTTGTTGGTTCTAACAGAAGAGAAATAACACTTTGAAAATACCACTGACACTGATTCAAAATGAAACAATCTGTTTAATGAAAAGCTCTCCCTTCCTCAGTGTTTGCTTTATTTGCTTATTTATTTTTCCTGAGAAGAATTCCGTCCGTCAGAGATTTAAAAACAGAATAAATACAGGCAGTTTACTTTTAAAGTGTGACACTGAGTACAGATGAAGTGATTTTTATATGAAAACTAGGTAGTGTGTGTTTTTTATCCCCTTAATTCTGTGCATTAGCCTCCAAGTGTGAAATTGCCACTTTGATAGCTTTTTTGAATAATCATTGTGATATAGCACTTGATATAATGAATTCCATCCAATTTAATGGCTACATAATTAATACTTAGATGATCTTGATAACACATTGTACCTGTAAACAGGGAAAATGTTTTGGAAGCCATTTCAGAAGGAGAATGACAAGCTTATTTCAAGACACCTAGTCCTTGCATTGTTCAACAGGAAATCTGGTTAATTTGCTATATTTGAATATATGTTAATACAGAAAGTTTTGTGTGGTTTTGTAAGGCTTGTATTCGATTTTCCTCTCAGTTTGCAATTGAAAAATAGGACATGATCCCCTGTTGATATATACACAATATGCTAACAAAAACTGCATTGCACTTATTTAAACCAATCTAGGACTTATTTTCTGTAGCCTTTAAGAGCGAAGCAAACGCATTTGGCAAAAATGCTGTAACAAAATGAATTTTTTGTTGAAAGTAATTGATAAGGTTGAAGCTTGAATGTTTAGTCGTATGGCATCTATGTTGGTTATAGCAAAAGTAACAAAAAAAGGGAGAACTTCATATGTTTTCATGAGCTTAGGTCTGTGGAACTGGTATTCCAGATTTTAGGCCCATTGAATTTGTTGTCCATTTTGTGATGCTCACAGAACAGTGACACTAATTAAATACTTTACAAAATTTACCTGAAGTGTACAGTTGGCCATCCAGGTTGCAAGCAAACACTGTTGTCTCATGTCTAGCTTTTCATCCATGAGGACCTCCAGCATCTTTTCTGCAGCACTGCTCTCAGTGAGTTCTTCTCCCAGTCTGTATACATATCTGAGATTACACTGAATCAAAAGCGTAGGACCTTGCACCTTTTCCACTGAAGAGTCCACCATTCAAATCCATACATCTCCAATTTAGAGATAAGACTGTGGTGTGAGACCATGCCAAAGGTCATGCAGAAGTCCAAATAGATGGCATCAGTTGCTTATCCTTTCTCTACTGATGCTCCATCATACAAGGCCACCATATCTGTCAGGCATGATCTGCCATTGATAAAGCTGTGCTGGTTGCCTTGGATCAACTCCTCATCATGCACATGCCTTAACATACTTTCCTCCCACGGGACGAAAAGGAGGAAAAGGAAGAAAAGGAGATACTCCCATGGAACAGGAGGATGTGTTCAACAATCTTCCCTAGTCAGTTTCATCCCACCTGACATCAACATGCCTGGTATCTCAGAGAAGCTTTCAAGATCCGAGCATTCAAAACCCCGAGCATGACACCATCCATAGAGCTATACATTCAATCGATCCCCTCCCCTCCTTCTGCCCAGTCTCCAAGCAGGAGGACAGAAAGAAAGCACTACCTGTGCTTCTGATCCCTTCAAGATCCTCACAGTAAACATAAAGTCTCTCCTAATATTCTGTAATTTCTTTGAAATTTCTTTGAAAATATTTTGTAATTTTGTTGAAGCCTCATGTAAACTAGCTTGAAGGAGTAGGAGTGGATAGTAACCCTCTGGTTTTATCAGACTCAGCAACCCCTTCTAGGTGACCCTGAATGCATGCCCTTGCAGACAGAAGACCTCTTTAGAGAGATCATGCAAGCAGCAAATGGGATCTTCAGTGTCTTTTAGTGAGAAGTCTGCGCTTACTAAGACCCTTGTCTTCCTTTGGTGGCACATATTCTGAATCAGGTCCTTGGTAGGACCAAGTTAGTGTGGTTGGCCCTTCCCAGATCCCATCTTCTCTTCTTTCCATCCCTAGAGTCTCATATCTGTTGCAGAGACAAGGGAGAAACATCCTTCTGCTTTGAGCAGGGACAAAGATCCTGTCTCCCTTGTCTTGTGTGCTTAGGTTAGGTTAGAAGGTTAGAAGCTTGCTTAGCTTCTTCCCCTTGCAGGAACTTAAGGGCTTTAAGAACTTAAGAACTTAAGAACTTAAGAACTTAAAAGCTTAACTTAAGCTTTCCATCTCCCGAGTCACTGCAATATACCAAGCATCAGTCTCTGATTGCTGGATACTTCTCAGCCTGGTGATTTCCCCCTACAGTCTGTCCACTTGCTCAAAAGTTAGTTGAGCTGGGCACGCTTGCACCCATGACAGCCCCCCTGCCCTCAGGCTCCTTGGGGAATTCCAGATTCTGGAGTCTGAAGGTCTGGATATCTCTGTCACTCCTCATGAGGTCTGTTTGGGTCCATACATCAGTCTGGAAATGTTGTGGATACTGTATCTGAGTTTGCACCTCAGCTTTGCTGTTAGGTCAGGTGGTCACCGTATAATAGTGCTGCACCCTGCAGCCTGCTGCTCTCAGAAGAGAGAGAGAGAGAGAACAGGATTCTTCTAACATACATTAAGAATGATTATCTGTACATGGAGCTAGCTGAAAATCAGATGGCTGAGAGAAGGACATGTGAGAAACATCATCATGGGTTTTCCCTATGTCCCATTTTGTTCAGGGGATGTGTGTCAGGATGTTTTCCTGATCAAAAAACTTCAACCTTGAGATTTAACTCTGTCTCAGATGTATCTGAAGTTCATGAATTGTGGGAGCGAAAGACAATTTTTCTTTGCCTTATGGAAATGCAGTCAGAGAACAAAAGGAAACGGCAATTAGAAATTGGTGTGACTTTCTCAGTGCAGATAACAAAAGAAAATGCAACTTATAGCAGGTCATCAAATGCACAAACTAATGTCTAATTTTGAGTTAGTTTTTAATTCCATTATGAGTTTTCGACTGAGAAGGAATCATCTCATATTTATTCAAATAATTTAGGTTCTAGAAGGAGTTTTTTAATTTTAAGAGTAACCTTCATCTTCGTTAGAAAACAGCATGCACAATGCTCTGATGAGAATAACTGGTTCTTTTCCTTGTTTGCTTGGATTAGATAGTAGAAAGCAAGATCTTGACATATTTACAATGGTAAATACCAGTGCAGTGTTCATTAAAAAATATTATTTTTTCCAGCTTTTTTATTATACATTTGCTTGAACAAATTTCAATCAAATCTTTAGATCTGAACTGCTATCAGCTTTCTGCAAGGTAATCTACAGTGGTAACAGACAGAATGCTGGGCTATATCTGCTGAACAAAATAAGCTAAAAAAAAAATCAAAGCAAAGAAAACACCACCAAACAACAACAACAAACAACCCACAAACCAAAACAAAAAACAACAGCAAAAAAGCTGTTTAAAAAAGCTCCCACTTATGTTCCCATTTAATTTCAGTCTATTTTGTCCATGTCTGCATCCATATAGACAATTATGGAGTAACAATTTGAGAGGTAAGTAGCCTTCCTTTGGTGATATCACCAAACCAATTTTCATTCCACTGATTGCAAGAGAAATTGTGTCCAGGTCTCCATCCCAGTCTCACCTTCACCTTTCCTTATGCCCTGTTATTCTGTAATTGAACAGATAGTTTAAGGGCTGAACAGATTCTGATAAGGTCTGGTCTGCAAAAGGAAATGTATAGAAAAGTCAACCCTGTGCCTTTCAGAGATATACAGTGAACATTCTTGGACTATCCACATTGTGAATCACAACATATGAAGAAAAAAGGTTGAAAGAGGAAAAAAAAATCAGTTTAAAGAAGACAGCAGAAAAAAAATCAAGCTTCATCTAACTTCTTTCAAATATTCATATTTCAAAGCTTGAAACTAACACAAATAAGTGTTTCACACACCTTTTTATATTGCAGTTATCATTAGGGGAACTGCTCTGCATGTGACTGTGGTTTTGAAAGACTCTTACCTAGTGTGTTGGAATTTATTTCAGTTTACAAGCCAGCATTGCAGAAAAATAACCTGGTTCTCCTTCTAGTGATGGTTAAACCTTTGAAACAATTCATATTTATCCATTTTTGGAATTAATTTTTTTTTTTAATTATTTGTTTGATACAGTCGCTCTTGCAATCTGGAGGACAAACTAACAGACTAAAAAACCCACACAAATCCAACATAAATAAACAGTCAAAACAAGGAAACTTAGAGGTGTTAAAATTCATTCTATTATTAAGGATTGGGGGTATTCTTTACTATTCAGAATGGATCTTTTGGATTTTATATCAGAATCTATCTTAATATACAGCTTCCCATTGAATTCAAACAACTTTTGTGTCCTGCCGTAATCTGTGTGAAACTGAAATCAAAGGCTTAAGCTAAGAGACTGGATAAGTGCTATTTATCCATTTTGGATAAATAACATCAACATACATGTTTTAGAACTTGAAATTCCTTGTGTGCCTTGGAATAACCCTTCATTTAACAACCTTCTTTTGTTACAGAAAGTTCAGGTGCTGTTCTGATGCTTGCAAACACTACACAGTGAAAATCAATTCAACTCAACAATACATGACAATAAGATACTTTGAACTTCAACTGAATGGGTTGATTCAGAGACCTTTGAAAGGTTAGGTTATATTAAGAGATTGAAGCTGAATGACAATGCAGTAACAAATGCGCTGATTCTGAAAAAGGAAAAAAAGACTCTGAAAAAGTATTGATCAGCCTTACTTTATAGGGACCATGTAGCAATGGAAAATTACACTCACTTACAGATCGACGGAGAGCCTTTATGATTCCCCGTGTATAAATGAAATGTATGACATTTGATAACGGCTACATTGAAATACTGTCTATAAAAGTAATTTTTAGGAGCATATGGCCTAGTGGCAGATTGCAATAAGTCAATGGGCCTTATATTTGAAAAGAATAGCATAAAGGAGTAAACAAAATACCTGCTAACAGTCAGAATTTTAAAGAATCTTGGCAAGTATTTTTTTTTAATATTTTAACGTACTTTTCATGTGGTCTTTAATTTCATGGACATGTGAATTTTATTGGTTTAGTTGAATTTTGGTTGGTTTAGTTAATAATGGAAAGCATTACGCATATCACAGAATACTGGAGCTGAGGTTGGAAGTCGCATCTGAATATCACCTAATCAGACCCGTTGCTGAATGGAAACTCCACAGTTTTCCCAGGCAACTTGTTCTTATATTCACCCATCCTCACAGTTAAAAAACATAACCTTCTTAATGTTTAAACAGAATTTTCCGTGTACTGTTTTGTTCTGTCACCAGGAACCACTGATTAAAACTTTACTGCCACCTACATAATGAAGTACTTGTACACCATCTCCCAGGCTTTCTCTTCTCCAAGCTCAGCAGTCCCAGCTCTCCTAATCTTTTGTTGTATGACAGGTGCCTCAAAGTCTTAGTAATCTTTATGGACCTTTGCTGGACTCTCTCATACTTGCTCCATGTCTGTCTCATACTGGGGAGCCCAGATCTGGACACAGCACTCCAGATGCGGCCTCACTAGTGCTAAGCCGAGTGGAAGCATCACCTCTCTTGATCAGCTGGAAAATTCTACAGTCTAATGCAACCCCTGAGGCTGTTAGCTGTTCTTTGCTCGTAAAATGTATTTCTGATTCATTGTCATCTTGATGTGAATGAGAACCTCAGGGCTTTTCGTCTAGCTGTCTTCCAGCCTTTACTGGTGCCTGGGGTTATTCCTTTTAAGGTCAAAATTCTGCATTTTCCCCTTTTGAGCTATGTAAGATGGTTATTGGCCCATTTCTCCAAACTGATGACAGCCCTCAAATTGGCAGCACACCCTTCTGGTTTATCAGACACTTGTATCAATTTCAGTATTGTCTCTGAAACTGATGGGAACTTTTCTATCATGTAGGTCATGACTGAAGATGTTGAAAGATGCTAGCCTGAGGACTGACCCTTAGGGTATTTCAAGTTAATGACTTCCAACAATGAGGATGTTAAGGATGGAAGGGTTGCCAAAGGGTTGTTGTTAATGGTTCTGTGTCAGAAGGCCAGTCACAAGCCGGCCCTCAGGGGTTGGTCTTGGGACCAGTGCTCTTCAACATCTTCATCAGTAACACAGACAATGGCACCGAGTGCACCCTCATCAAGTTTGCGGATGACACCAAGCTGAGCAGTGAGGTTGATAAACTGGAAGGAAGGGAAACCATCCAGAGGGACCTGGACAGACTGGAGAAGTGGGCCCATGAAAACCTAATGGGGCTCAACTAGGCCAAGTACAAGGTATTTATACAAACCGGGGGAAGATCTCCCTGAGAGCAGCCCTGCGGAGAAGGACTTGGGGGTCCTGGTGGACAAGAAACTGGACATGAGCCAGCAGTGTGTGCTTGCAGCCCGGAAGGCCAACTGTGTTCTGGGCTACATTAAAAAAGGGGTGGCCAGCAGGGAGAGGGTGGTGATTGTCCCCCTCTACTAAGCTCTTGTGAGGCTCCATCTGGAGTCCAGGCCTGAGGCCCCCAGTAGACATAAGTTGTGGAACTTTAGGAATAAGTCCATAGCATGGCTACCAAGATGATCAGTGGGCTGGAGCACCACTCCCATGAAGAAAGGTTCAGGGAAGTGGGCTGGTGTAGCTTGGAGAAAAGAAGGCTCTGAGGAGATCTCATTTTGGCCTTCCAATACTTGAAGGGAGTGTATAGACAGGAGGGGGAACAGCTGTTTATGAGGGTGGACAGTGATAGCACAAGGGGAAATGGTTTCAAACTAAGATAGGTGAAGTTTAGGTTAGATACTTGGAGGAAGGTTTTCATACAGAGGATGGTGACGCAGTGGAACAGGTTGCCCAAGGAGGCTGTGGATGCCCCATCCCTGGAGGCATTCAAAGCCAGGCTGGATGTGGCTCTGAGCAGCCTGGTCTGCTGGTTGGCAATCCTGCACATAGTGGGGGGATGGAAACTAGATGATCGTTGTGGTCCTTTTCAACCCAGTCCATTCTATGATTCTATGATTAAGAAGTGCCAAAATAGAGCACAAAGAGATCATATCCTATAACCACATACAAACTCCAAATTCATTCTGTGCATGCTCCATGATGCATGCATTAGAGCATAAGCCAAGGATGCCTTAATACTCTCTGATAGACATTTCCTTACTCATTTGCATACACCTATGTTAGCAGCATTCCCGATTTATTATGTTGATCACTATGTCTTTTGTGTTCAAATCGCTGATACTCTTAGCTTCCATACGCTGTCCAACACCTCCTCCATTGATAGTTATTCATTCTCTCCTTCCCCTATCATTCCTACTTTAAAATTCTACATAAAATTTTGTCCAGTCAGTTGACAAAGATGTTTTTTTTTTTCAGTTTAGTCAAGTGTCTCCCAAAAATTTGTTGATCCTCAAAGGGTATCATAATCATATAAGAGTCATCATACATCAGTACAGTATGTAACATTTTTGTGAAATAAGCTGAGGTATAATAAAGCCCAATGCAATGAATACTAGGAATAACTTATAGATCCTAAATTCTTATATGCAATTTTTACAGCAGTTACTGACCTAGTAAGTTTGTAAATGAAATTGGAAAAACAACAGGATAAAAAAAAATATGTTTAAAAAAAAAAAAGTTATAAAATTATAACAACAGCAACAACAAAAAAAGAATGAATGGAAACTGTGAAATTGCTCCTGGTATTTTCACATTCAAATAATACACTGAAATAATGCAGCTACAAATAGAAAGAAGAAATGCATGCTAAAGAAAGCAGGGGAGGAGAGAAGAGTTGTGGGAATTAATAATATATATTTTTAGCATTGAAGTTGCAATTAATCTTACACAGAGAAAAGATTACGTACAGTTTAATACAAGAAGTTAGTCTAAACTTGGTCACAGATGGCTGTGTTGATAGTGTCAACTATCTTAAGAGTAGAGAGAAAGCAGTTGAGTCTGCATGAGCTGTGACCCCAGGTTTCCCCCTCAGAGAAGAAAAACTCTGAAGAATGAATCTGAAGCTTATGGGTTGCTATGTAGTAAAACTCAGTAAAGCTAAGACTTCACTTTCAAATACACTGATAACAAGCAGCTCCTACTGAAGAAAATGGCATGGCAAAGTCATTTTCATCTTCATAAGGTTAGTTTTACTCATTTGTAGTATAAGATAATTTGCAAATATTGAGTTTGGCTACAGGCTTACATCGCAAACTGGAGCAGCACAGACAGTTCTCACTTTGTTTCATCTGTAACACTGTATGAACTAAAGTTTCATTTAAAAACAGTGCCATGTGCAGATACTTGTTTTAAAGTGCAAACTTGTATTTATTTATTAATTGTTGGGGCCATTTTCCAAACCTTCAAGATATTCAACATGGCAGCAGAGGGGCAGACAGACAAAATGCTGTCTGACATGGAAACACGTATGATGCAAAGTGTGTCATTGAATTCTTCCATGCAGAAAAAAAATGTATTGATCAGCATTCATTGCTGAATCTTGATGAAGGCTGAACAGTAGATGTGAAAGGGAGAGAGAGAGAGAGAGAGAGAGAAGGAAGGAAGGAAGGAAGGAAGGAAGGAAGGAAGGAAGGAAGGAAGGAAGGAAGGAAGGAAGGAAGGAAGGAAGGAAGGAAGGAAAATGCTGAGTTAAGAGGAAAAAAAAAATAGAAGGTCAATCATATAAACAATGCAATAGAACAATAAAATGTTGGAAATCATCTGTGATACCTCCTTTGTTTTCCTTCCTCTTACTTCAGTTCAGATCTGTTCCAAAAATTGCATTTTGGAGAAAGGAATTAATACAATTTTCTGGGCAGGAAAAAAATGGAGCCATTTACATCATTAACGTTTTTGTTATTGTTGTCAGCATAGATATCCAATCTGAAATTTTTATGCTGGAATTCAAATAATTAATTGCTTTTTTTTTTTAAATTTCGTTTTCTTAAATGTATCACAAATGCAAACTAAGATGCACATTATTTGACATTATACCATGTCATTTATCATTTGTACACAAGAGTTTTTTCTAATAATGATAGTGAAATTACTTTTTAAAATGCGAAGAAAATCAGTTTTCTGCATGCATACAATTTTTCTGTTTCCACTCCGTGCATTTGGTTTCTGGGCTTTTGGAATTGCTTTATAGAAAGTTTCAAGCAACTAAATAGAGAACAGAAAATTTCATTCACATATACCATGTAAAAAATTGAAATTATTCATTTAATCAAATACAAGCTAGAGAAAGTAGCTTCCCAATGCTCTTTGTTATAGGTAAGTAAAATCACAGAAGTCATAAATAATTTAAAATATTCTATCAGATTAATACTATTCAATCAGTATTCAAGTCTACTGTGTTAATTATTTGCCATCTGATAATAGCAGCAGTTGTTTCTTAAAACACCCAGTGACTGAAGTAGCATATTAACTCTAAGAATGTACTGTAATACACTAGTGACAATTTTAACAAGCCATAAATATGGAGCACCAGAAAAATCCTTATATATCCACAGTTGCCTATTAAAATATGTGTTATGTATAGTTATAAATATACATAATTGCATTCTTATTTTCATTTAAGAAAACAGAAGACTTTTACCATCTAGCAAATGTATTGTGATCCAATAATAGAAACATTATGATGTTTATTACGAGAAAGCAATCAGGAGGTGTGCAAAAACAAACTCCATTTTGAATATGCATGATTGTCATCCAACTATGGCACAAATAACTAAAGCAGTAAAGGGCTAATCATATTTATAGTAGCTCTGTTAGTGATGTTGCGATGGTAAGAAAAGTTAGGAGAACATTTTGAACACCGTATCTTGCTTTTGAGTATATTCACAAAGCTTTCGTAGAATCATAACCATAAAAAGGCTTGAGCTAACAATCATCTAGTTATGACCCTCCAGTCATAGGCTGCCCAGGTTCTCATCCAACCTGGCCTTGGATGCGTGCAGGGTTGGGGCATACGTAGCTCTCTGGGCAACCTGTCCCAGGACCTCAACATTCTCTGAGTTAATAATTTTCTTCTAATACCAAATCTAACTCTCCCTTTAGTTTTAAACCATTACCCCAATGTAATATCTATCAACACTATGATCCTGGATACAAAGTCCCTCACTGGCTTTCTTTTTCTCTGTAGAATCTCACCTCTCTCAGCCTCTCATAATAGGAAAGGTGCCCCAGCCCTCTGAACATCCTTGCAGCCTCCTTTGGACCTGCTCTTACAGGTCCATGTGCTTCTAAAGAGCTGAACACAGTACTGTAGGCGAGTGCTCACAAAAGTGGAGCAGATGGAGACAATCACCTCCCTCAACATGCTGGTCATGCTTGTTTTGATGTACAACTGGCTTTCTGAGATGCAAGCACACAATGCCAGATCGTTTTCAGTTTTATACCATGGATGTGTTAGAAGACTATTTTTTCATAACATCAAGACCTTATTTTTTTCCAGTGGAACAGAGGCTTATCCAATTTTTTGCACATCTTGAGGCTGTTTTGCCTTGAAGTACAGTATCTGCTATATTTACCACGTAACCTCTGGCAAGTCAAGTTTAATATAGGAGCAGATGCTACCTTGACAGTTTTCTACTGTGATTGCATTCAGAGACAGAAACATATTCTTTCCATGTATTTATTAGCCTTCTTGCAATATTCATGCCCTGGACTTAATTCCTGTATTTTTGAAACGTATCTTCAGACTGCCAACAGCTTTTCAGAAAACGATGTAGAGTTAACAACTTTCGTGAAGTGATTTACTGACACAATAATCCCACTTAAAATCTTCTCTGTTTTGAGAAATACAAATTCCAGGCATTTTA
Organism: Perdix hodgsoniae; assembly: GCA_035772895.1. Classification (NCBI taxonomy): domain Eukaryota; kingdom Metazoa; phylum Chordata; class Aves; order Galliformes; family Phasianidae; genus Perdix; species Perdix hodgsoniae. The sequence continues at coordinate 490,155 of JAPSGF010000131.1, forward strand.
TTTCCCATTTTATAGTAGGAGAAATTAATTCAACAATAATTTAATTAACAAAAAATGTAAACAATGCAACAGTTATTTCTCTAGGATTTTTTTTTACTACTTTTACTTTTTGTTGTTGTTGTTAATTTTTTAATTATTATTTCTATGAGCCACATTACAGAAAGCTGTGGGTGACATAAATTTTAATTTCATCTCATTTCTAATTAATTGCATTCAGTAATACAAGGTACTTTCATTATAATGTTAATATGGTATTCTCAATACTAAGGTAAGATCAGGTATGTCATGTTTGCATTTATTTTAATAATGCCTCTGCTGAGTGAATCTAATCCCAGGTTCCCAGGACATTATACTGGGCATGGTACACAATGTCAATAAGTTGGATTCTCTGTGTGATGTTAAGAGCAACACACCCTAAATATTAATAGTGCATCTCTGGAGTTTCTTCTGGTGTTGCTGAATAGCAAAGTATTAATACTGTTTTTTTAAGTTCTTGTAAACAAAATGTTCTTTTTTTTTTTTTTTTTTTTTTTTTTAATAGATGTCATAGTACTCTGTCTCCTGTGAAAAAGGATGGGAAAAATATATTAAATTCTTTTATTATGCTAAGAGTATTTCTGAAAATAAATAAAAAATGTAGAGATCTCATATTTATGTCATTATTAAATATATTAAGTGGAATAGTTTTCCTATCAAGTACAGATTACATATTTACTCATTGGAACAATGTGCTAGACAATATTTCATATGACATTTAAAACACTGAAAGGTTCACTGTTTTCCATGCCAGTCATGCAGGGTCTGTTAAAAAAAAAATGACATTGACAGCTCTAGGAAAACAAACACCACTTTCTGCAATCAAATTATGTACAGATCCTTAGTTCATATGCAATTCAAAGGAATTCAAATATGCTAAAGTTAAGCAGAAGCTTAACTTATGAATAGACACGGCTTTTCTAAATAAGCACATATTCTTGCCTCTAAAATTGAAATTACATGCTTGTAACAGAAGAAATCTTACTTTTAGTGGTAGTAAAACAAAACTTTAAAAATCAGATAAACATCATTGAATATTAATATCTTTGCATCAGTCGCTAGTTACAGACAGAGAGTAAGAGCATGTTTAAATTAGACACAAAATTCTAAGTACTAATTAAAAAATAAATAAATTAATTAAATAAATATATAGTTTTTGAAGAACCTGTCAAAGATGTAATTTAGGTCAATTTTTCCTTAGATAAACTTCCAGAATATATTTTTTTCAATACAAATGGCAAAATAACATACAGGTAAAACATTGCAAAAAATCAGTTAAAAAAAAAGTTAGATGTTGCACAATTTGTATGTGCTGCAACTATAACTATATAACTTTGGGAAGAATTTCTACATGCAGAGAATGGTCAAGATTTGGAAAGGGCTGCTTGGAGAAAAGGTGGAATCTCCATCTCATTTAAGTTATTTACGGACGTGGTATGAGGACACAGCACTAAGGATACAGTATAGTGATGAGATGCAATAGGTAAGATTGGACTTGATCTTGAAGGTCTTTTCCTACTGAGAGAATTTAATTCTATTATAACTAATGAGGCCTCTCTGTATTGAGTTGTGCTAAGAATATTTTTAATATTATACTGGACTAATAATTACTGTTTGTATTTAATTATACTGTTAAAACATTAGCTGGACTAACACAGATTTCTTAGCTCTTAACAATAGGTCCGTTTTGCCTGTGACAGTATTATGACATTGTGCAGCTCAATTAGCAAAGTCAGCAACATTTGGTCACACATCTATAGTTGGTGGGCATAGTGATTCTATAACGAGGGTAGAGGAGAAGTGGTAGTGGTTTGGCTCCCACAGAGTCTGAAACACAAGCCTCATCCCTTTTCATACTACTACAAATTTACTTTTTGCAACATACCCAACAGTGATCTCTGCTGAGAGTAAGAAAGTGGTTAGGTACACACTTCTAGAAAACATAAATATATATAGACCAAATGGGAATAAAGACAGGAGTCTATTTATTCCATTATTTAAAAATAAACAGAAAACTGGAAAGTGTTCTGAGCAGTAAAATGGCCTGTGTGACAGCACATTTTTATGATAAAGACTGACACTTCAAACACAACACTGGGGATCACCATGCGTCTTTCCCTCTTCTCAATTTCAAGACTGAGTATCAGCTGATCATTTGCCAACTCCACTGATCATTTCCTAAAACCATGGGATTTCAAAAAAATTAATGAAATTCAGATCAAACACTTAGAACTAAGTCAGATTAAATTAGTGCTTTTCCAACTAAAATGTCATAAAGTGGTTCAAGCACTTTAGCAATTTCTGTCACTTCATGTGAAAGACTTCTTAAAAAGTAAAATAAACTACTAAGATACACAGCTCCTCCAAAAGCTTAAATCACCTTCTAGAGAAGAGTAGTGAATTCTGAAGTAGTCATAGAGAGAAACACTGGAAATTCTCACAGGTTTACTTACTAAAAAATTATCCAAATGTTTGATTCATGTATTCAGATGGCATCACTCACTCCTACTTTCTATACCAGCTAATTTCTGAGCGGTGTAATTTCTAAACAAGGACTAGCATCTCTAAATCATTTTGAGAGACAGCTCAGATATGATCTCATAGTGGATTTCTAGCAAATGCTGTGGATACCAAATTCTATACAGATGAATTGTGTAAAGAAAACATCGAAGAGAAGTTTGCAAACAATAAATTACATTTTTTCCACCATTTATGTTATAGGACATAAACCAAGAGCTTTAGATCATGCTAGAATAGCAATATCCTTAACCTTGCTAAATTCTTGATATGGAAATGTGAAGAATTAACAATGTGGCCCTCAAAATAAGTTTCAAGGTCAAATATAATATCAAAATTATTCAGTGAGAAAGCGTTTTTATATCCCCAACAAATGGTACCATAAATGCCATTTAGCAGGCAATGGGCCAAACAAAATCAATTCTGTTTTAAACACCAACTGTTAGCAGACATTCAACACTGAATATGTGATAAATACCCTTCCAGATTAGAGATAAGCTTATCTAAGTCATCATGAATTGTTTGATATACCTATCCTATTTGGATGTCATCAGCATAAACACAGTAATTAAGATCTTGCTTACAGAATAAATGACCCTACAGGGTGCACATACTGTGAATGTTAAATAACATAATCTTGCTATTTAGACTGTATGGTAAGATTTCCAGCTTAATATCATTAAAGAAACCTATCACTCATAAATGAGACCAATTCCCCTACTAGAGTAGGTTCCCTAGTGTAGGTTGCAGAGGAAGGCAACCAGTGGGTTTTGAATATCTCCAGAGAAGGAGACTCGGCAACTTCTCTGGGTAGCCTGTTTCAGTGCTCTGCCATCCTCAAAGATGTTCTTTCTCAAGTTCAGATGGAACTTCCCGTATTCCAGTATTCTCCCATTACCCCTAGCTTTGTTTCTGGGCACCACTGAAAAGAGCCTGGTTCAATCCACTTGACTCTCATTTTTTAGTCATTTATAAGCAGCGATAAGATCCCCTTTCTCCTCTACAACCTGAACCATTCCAGGCCTCTCAGCCTTTCCTCACAAAGGAGATGTTTCAGGCCCACAACCAATTTTGTATCCTTTCACTGGATTATCTCCAGTAGTTCCCCCTCTTCCTTGATCTGGGGAGCCCAGAAATGGACACAATACTCCAGATGTGGCCTCACCAAGCAGAGTAGAGGGGAAGGTCTCGACCTGCTGGCCACACTCTTTTTAATGCACCCCAGGATACCACTGGCCTTGTTGGCCACAAGGACATACTACTGGCCACAAGGCCAACCTGCTGTTCACTAGGACACCCACACCCTTCTTCACAGAGCTCCTCTCCAGCAGGTCATTCCCTAACCTGTACTGGTGTGTGCAGGTATTCCTTTCCATTTCAACTTCAGCAGATCCCACTCCACCCAACTCTCCAGCCAGTCCAGGTCTTGCTGAATGGCAGCACAACATTCTGGTGTGTCAGCCACTCCTCCCAAATTTGTATAATCTGTGAGTTTCTGAAGGTGGACTCTATCCCTTCCTCTGTGTCACTGATGAAGCAAAAATGTTCAGTAAATCCACCTTCTCATTGTCCTCTGTTGCTCAGTCACTTTGTTAAGCAGCAGGCTTGCATTTTCACTAGTCTTCCTTTTGCTATTGCTATACTTATAGAAGCCTTTTGTGTTTTCCTTTAGTTTCCCCAACAGCTTAAATTGCAAGTGGAACTTAAAGAGAAAATGGAATAACAACTGAACAAATGTAACCAAAACTGAGTAGTTATTTGCACAAGAAAGAAAGAAATCCCATTCCCATTCATGTTGAAATAGAAGATGTTCCTAATGGCAGCAGGGACACAAAGAGTGAAATTTTAGAGAAGGAATTAGCAATATTAGGATTTAGGCGGTTAGTTTTGTTTAATTTTACAGCTTCTACAGTTTTTACTATTTAAATAATTACCTCCCAGGGAAAGAGCTGATTAAGAAGAAAGCTATGCCCTTCTGTCTATGCCCTCCCCATACTCCCTCCACACCTCTACACCAAAAATACACTCTGTATAAAGATTTATTTAAGTCTGTCTTTCCTTGACTTGTAGAAATTTCTGTTTGTATATTTTCTACACACCACTGTTCTTTATTTCAGCATTTGTTGATGTTTCGCTAATCTTTAAAATTAGGAAAAAGCTCAGAGAAATAACTTCATTTGTTCTACTCCCCTTTTTCCATTAAAGGTATTCTTTTGATTCGCTGGGGTTTCTATCCTTTTAATTAATTGAAATGGATGTTGCATATTGAGAAGAATAGCTTTGGGAAAAGCTTGTAATCAAGCAAGTAAAGTAGAAGATTCAACATATGCATAGCATCAAACATCTGAGTTTTGTTTTCTGTAAGAAATATAACTGCTTAATGCATTCATCACACAGTCTAACATTTATATGCTAATATGAAAGAAAAATTTACTCTGAGAGCTTTTTATTTTTTCTTTTCTAAATATATATATTTTTAAGCTTTCACTGAAACTGTGCAGAAACGTTCTTCCTGAATGCTTCTTTGTTCAATTTTAATAGTATTAAAATCATATCTTATTTTGTACAGCATAGCAAATTCATAAAATTTCTCACACAGCTTTTTTTCAATACTTTTTTTTTCTGTTGCTGATGTTGTTTTTATCAGAAATGCAAGTTTTTTTTTTTAATTTATCTTAAATCAGAGGCACAATAACAATATGATGTTAAGTCAGAGATATAATTTACTGTCTACTTCAGAATGAAACAGTAGTTCAGCTTAGAGAAATACCATGCTCACTATCTCCAATAAAATAAGTACATAGTTATTGTACTGTCAATAACTTTCTAATAATTGTTACATATTTTCATGTAAGAGAACAGGCAATATAACCTAGACTTGTTTAAAGTGTATAGGGTTAAATTTAATATCATGTGCATATATTGGAAGAATAATTCATAACTCTTAAGGAAAGCCAAATCTTCATGATATAAGGCTCAGAGGATACAGCACAAGTAAATTTGTAATTCATCTTTATTCTCCTTCAGTTGTCAAGGGCAAATAAAGATTTATGAGTAGAAGTGCAGAAGGAAACAACTTAAAGGAACCTGTTTGAAGAAATATTTATATTAAAGTAAATACACGCAAAATTATGAATGGTATGTTTGATGGCAAAAATAAATTCCTACTAAAAAGCATGGAAATACTTCTCAAACTTCAATATCAACAGGAGATAATAAAATTTTTATATGAAATCTAGTTCAGTTCTTGTGGGTTTTCTCATAGAAAGGATTATAGAGATGAGAAACATGATTCTGTGCATGTGGAAATGTTGTTTGATATGATTTACAAAAAAAAATATATTCATAACTGTAAAAATAGAAAAAGGAGGACAGAAGAGAGAAGAGGGGAAGAATAGAACTGGGTGAGGATGAGGTTTATTTTATTTTGGAAGAGTAAGTCTTGAGATTTTGTTTTTGCCCAAAGTGTTTTGAATATGAAAAAATAGTTATGATTTATTCCAGTATTTTTTAGCTTCTGTCTAAACCACAATGAACACAGTTGCATAAACAGTTCTAGCCAACATGTCTCATTATAGCTTTGAAGTTTTGAAGGAGTTCAGATATATGTAGTGTATATATGCACGTCAACTTTAACTTTTGAATTTAGGTGCTGCTAATTCTTCCCAAGATCTAATTCATGTGTTTATGTCCTTTGGAGAGCTTTTGAACATCTCTTCTTGTCTCCTACCACATCATTATATACATAAATATCTGCAGTATTCAAATGTTTTTGGTCTTGATATTGATTGTACCCCTAGCCTGTACCTCATCTGCCAGGTGGGTCACTTGATCATAGAAGGAAATCAGGATGATCAGGCAGGACCTGCCTTTCATGAACCCATGCTGGCCAGGCCTGATCCACTGGTTCTCCTGCATGTGCCGTGTGGTCATACTCCAGATGATCTGCAAGTGCTCAGACATCTGGTGAATTCTTAATGAAGACAGATATTCCTGGCTACTGGATAGCCTTTCAAATTTTTTGTCTAATATGCTTTTAGGAATTTTCCATAGCAGATGTTTTTTGGCTTTTCTAAGCTTTTTCAAAGTTGCATTTATCAGTAACAATTCATTTCAAGTAAGAATTCCTGCAAAGCTTTTATCTATTCTTCTAAAGGACTTTAACAACCTGCCTAATTATGTTAATGTTTATCTGAGCAAGTTATAAATGACAAACCCTGTCTAGTGTATAAACAACGTTGTTAGATGCTATTTTCCTTCGGAACTGGTAGGATAGGCTTATTGAAGCAATCTCTAGGGTTACCGCTGGATTTACATTCCATTTCACAAATAGATTTATTACCTTCCAAAATTCCTGTACTGTAAACTATTTTTTACTTTTTCTTTCCAAGGTGGTAGAATATACACATTTACTCTAATGAAAGAAATCACCTGCTTGCAGAGAATGAGGATAATTTTTTATCATTTTATTTGACAAATAGTACACCTGATATTTAAAAGGATTTATTTGCTTTATATATTTATTTATTTGAGAGTAGAGCCATAATAAGAAATCTAATAAAATATTTGATGACTTTAGGCAGAAAAAAAGAAAAACAAGGGCCCAAACAAAGATGTACTGGTGATAAATACCTTAAAATCATAGAATCAGAGAATGGTTTGGATTGAAAGAGACCTTTAAGATCACCTAGTTCTAATCCCTTGCTATAAGCAGGGACACCTTCCTCTAGACCAGGTTTCTCACAGCTCCATCTAGCCTGGCTTTTAGTGCTTCCAGGGAGAAAGAAAATGATGGGAGGAAATAAAGAATTAAAGTGAGAATGGGGAGTGGCAGGAACTCCTCTTAGGTGAAGAATCTTAAAGATAGTGAAGTACCAGTGTCTGCTAGTCAGGTGCGGCACAGTAAATTAAAAATAACCAAAGAAAGGTATAAAATCAGCAAAACTAGTACAGAAAAAATTACACTGTTTCTTTGAGAAGGTGAATTGCACTGTTTATTTGAAAAGATGATAAAGAAGAAAAATAACTAACAGAAATGGAATCGTGTGATAGTAACTATCCTTTATATAGTCCTGCATCTGACCAGTACAGCTGGAACAGAACAGTAAGGGTATTGTTCTGCCCATGGAATGCATATTTGACTTGCTTTCCCAATCAGGCAAACCCAAGGTGTTTTATAACCTCAATGAATTAACACTCCTGAGGAAATAGGGAACAGGCTGTTCTCTTATGAGTACACTCCTGGGTGCCTATTTCCAGATGATTTCTTGATAAATCTATGTTGGTTCCATTCAAGCACGGAGGAGGGATTTCCTGTGTGGAGACATCCAAGGAGCTTTCTAAAAAGCCTGTGAGGACACACTCTTCTGAAATCATAATTCTAGCAAATCTGAATCCATCACCAGATAGTTAGCTCATCTAGCTGTAATGATAGGGTCATGAAGGCAAAATGAAAAATGAGAGATACAGTGTACTTTCTGCTCCTATTCACTTAGCAGCTCAGTTCAAAGTCCTCGAAGAGGCATGCCAACACTAGAACATGCACCAGGTAATCTTTCTGTGAAAGTCAGAATCCTTACTCATGGCACTGTATCTGTGTATCTAATCTCCTAATGAAAATCCTTGCAATGCAAAGAATCTCACCATTAAAAAAGATCACGTGACTATCTTAAAAGAGTGCTGATATTGTCCCGAAACAAAATAATCATGATTGCTTAGTGTTTGTTTGTTTGTTTTGTGATGAAAATAGTCAAATACATATTTCTGTAGCCAGTAATATTCACAGAGGACAATGCCTTCTGATTAATCAGCTGGACTCAATATCTGACACAAGATAAAGAAACCACAGAAAACATTTTATGTCTAAAACTGTAATGTATTTTTATGAAATTAGTCAGTGTTCATCTTTAAACATGTAAATAAACTTCGTATTACAAACATTATTTCTGATGTCTCGATGCCCTTCTGGAATTCTGTTGTTTCATTAAATGAAGGCTACTGTGGTATACCATTCTCTTCATATAAACAGTTGCATGAAGAATTTTTTCTCTTTAATATTTCCAATTACTATTCCCTTTCAAAGATTCTCTAATTGTATGACTAAGTGAAGCTTTTGCATCACACTGAAATTATCTGTTTCGCTATTTAAAATACAAAACCTCTGAAATACACGATCCTTTGCTATGCAAGCATTCCATAGAGACAGAGTTGCTCCTGAATCTGATGAATTATTACCTGACAAACAAACTCCTTCCTGTCTTGGCACAGTAAATGTACTGTGATAAATCCTGACCCCACATGCACAAATCCTATCCATGAATGCACCCACTTGCTTAACGTTCAATACAGCTACAAGAAGCAATTGCCACTAGTTTAACTGATGTCAGAGAATATAATTCCATCTTCATTGTCTGGCACTTTTTAGAAGGTTCAAGGATTACTACTGAAAAAAAAAATAAAAAAAAAATTTGAAAGACAGTGTAGCAGTCTTTTAATATCCATTTCTAATAATGTGAGTGCAAGAATTTCTTTCAAATGGATTCCTAATTATGAATTCTATCCAAAACGCAGCTCTTCTAATAAGTTAAGTGGATAACTCTCTGTCCTTGTACACATCATTTTTTATAGTAGTGGGAGAAAAGCTGACGAGTATAGTTATAGCAGCTGAAAAGCCTTTATTGTATCCTCTTATTCTGAGTTATTTATAACTTATGACCCTGCATTTATGGTCTTCCTCTCATAGAAAAAACGCCTATCTCATCTGGGACAACTGCAAATAATTCAACAATGAAGATTTTCAACACAGCATCTGAGAAAAAGCATCATGTAATAATCTGAAAGATGAACTGCCTCCTCTCCATTAGACAAGGAGAAGATGTAGAAATTAATCACTTTCCATAAATTGATGTTATTTTTAAGGGTTTTCAAAGATGCTGAATAGTCCCACAGGTTTCTTCAGGTATTAATCATTCCCAGAGAATATTAAAATTCAGCTTTGATGTTAAGTTTTATCAAATAGCTTTTATTAGTGACCTGAATTAAAATTTAATGTTTGTTTAGATGTATATGAGGATTTTGGTGTAAGTTGTTAAAAGCACAGACAGACATCTGCCTTAACAGTGGCAGTATGTTACAGTAATTTGCACTGGAAACTTCTCAGTAACAAATATTATTCAGACAAGAAGCCAGTTGTGAATTGGTTTGCTAACAAACTTCAATGAAAGACTGCCAGATTATATATTTGACTGTATTTCAGTGATTAATTCAAAACTGCATGGTTATATCTGTAAATAAACTTTGCATTAAGGACATCACGTTTTTCCCCCGTGGTTACTTCTACTGATTCCAGCTGAAATTGCTTACACTTTGAGCATTACGGTTAAAATGTACACCAAATGATTTCTAAGCTAATCAGAGATGAAAAAAAAAACAACTTCTAATTTGTCATTTTACAAGTGGTGAGCTGAGACAGCCAAGAACTTCTTCCCCATCGAGATCTGCCTTCACATTAACTGCCCCAAAGCAGAATATCACTCATTACAATTTCAGTTCACACAGTCCATGAACCTCATCTCAATTCTGCAGTGCTGGCAATCAGTCTGCCATTTGAGCATTGCTGCATATGTATTACACACGTGTAATTTAGATTCTGAAATGGGCATGTTCATTACAGATGAATTTATAATTTTCGTGCAGTAACAGCAGCTCAGACTACAGGAGCTGCTCAGAGAAATGCATTTTGAGTAATGCAGTGAGAATCAGTTTAGTATCACCTTTTGCTTTTGCTGCTGTGCATGCTTTTTCAGAATAAAAACAAAACAAAAAGGAACAGCACCATCAGCCACAGCAACTTATCCTTCCCTGTACTTATTAACAGGATTGCAAGGAAATATTTTTTGGAGAAATTGAGTGTGAATGCCTGCCATCCTGTAAATTGGTATAGTACACTGGAGAGCTCCCAGCTGTCACTGGTGATGTATTATTTGGCAGGAATCATCTTAATCTTGATGTGATGAGAGAATCAGGAATTACCAAAAAATTATACTTTCATTTCCTACTGTGTTTCTTTCTCTCTCTCTCTATATATATATTTATTATTATTATTATTTTCTTTTTTTTTGGGGGGGGGGGGGTTAAGGAGCGAAGGGGATGGAAGATGAAGAAGCATCTTTTCCTTCTTCAGGAAAATGAATGCATCCAAGACCATCTGGCATATTGATCTGAATTTCCAGGGCCCTAGCCATCTTTCAGCTTCTCCAGCATTCTGGATATAGAAGAAATACAATGGCTGCACAGAAAAGAAATGAAATGAAATGAAATGGCTGCACAGAAGAGAGAGAGAACTAAGGCATTTTCCTTATGGTTTCTTGATAAGCAGTGTTAGATTCTGCAAATAGCAAGGTGTATAAAAGAGAACTGAAATAATATTCCAGTTTTCCAGAGCTTGAAAACTGAAGCAGAGAAAGCAGCTCATTCAACATTTTCTGGCCATTATCAGGGACAGGAATAAAATGAAAGTCTTTGTATGCTTCAAGCAACTGTATCTTTCATTTCCTCTGGAAATAAAGCTTGTAAAACTTACATATTGTTTGTATATATACAAACATATACACTTGTAAATAAAATAGAATCTTTAAATAATGAAATAAAAAAAAAGTGCATGGAGGAAGTGGATAAGGAATAAAATGAAGTTTAAATCTGACCATTTTATGAGACTTGGGAAAAAAAATAGCAGGCTTATTCTGCTGTTATCTACATCGCAAAGAAAAGATGTTAAAAAACTGGGGAAAAAAATGCTTTTGCTTTTTATTCTCTTGATGTAAGGAAACAACAGTACATAGGCACAGAAACCTATTTGAAGAGGCAATAGAGGTATGAATTTCCAGACTTTCAACCATTAGAGATGCAAGCAGTAGTTGAAAAGGTTTTTTTGTGTTGGAATATCTAAGACAGATAAGCAGATACAAAGCGAATAGAAGCAGCTCTGGTAACTGATACACTTAAACAGAGCAGGTGGCTATTTCCATTAAGTCATTATAACTAATTAAGGAATATATAAAACCTCGTATGCCCAAAATGGTAAACAGTATGTGTGATCATGTAGGTAACTGTAAGATTAGGAAGCTTCACAAATGTAATTGCTGTATACACATAAATACACGTAAAATATCTAAATCCAGTGATTTGGGGATTTAAATTTACTTGGTTCTGATGCAAGCATTTAAAAATATATATATTTAAGAATAGACAGTAAACTTCTGTTAAGGAATTCTTATGCATTCCAAGAGCTAAGTTGCTTAAAGAAATATTTCATCTACTTTTGGGTTCTTTCTATCTTATGTATAAGAGAAAACTGCATACACTCTGTCTCATCTTATTGACATTTAATGTTAATAACATAGGTGCACTGAGCTTTCCCAACGTTTTTTTCCTTCGTTCTACTTGTTCAGCCAATTGATTGCTTAGCAGCTTTTATCTTTCTAATCCAAAGCACCAGCTAGTTTATAAAAACAAACAAACAAAAAAATAGCATGTAGCTGTTTTTTCACAGCTGCAATACATTAGCCATAAGCAACTAACTTAGATCAGAAGTAAATACATCAACAACATTCAATAATGCCCTTTAACTGTCTACTAAAAACAGTAGAGAGTTTGTTATTGACTAGAACAGGCTTTGTAGCAGTTCTTTAACTGGAAAGGAAAAAAAGATTTATGTATGTATAAAAGCTTATAAATGTATTTAAAATTCACTGTCTTTGTTGGATTAAATGTAAATTCAGTCCCCCTTTATCTGTTCTAGTTTCTAAGGAGCAATAAATTTCTGTGAGATACATTCCTTCAGTGTTTCGCATATCTGAAGATCAGAAGACTTACCAAGAAATTAAATTATTACAGAATACAGAACAACATTCAAAAGAACTCCCTTTCTTAACACAAACAAAAGGAAGGAAAAAACAATTAAAAAAAAGATCAGACAACACCACCACTCAGCCATGGCTGGTAGTTACTGCAAAATGTTTGGAATACCTTTCTGAATTAACATGTTATATCTTTTCATAATCGAGAAAGCAATTTGCCAATAGATTTTTTTCCTATAGAAGCAGAGGTGTATAGTTCATCTTTAGGCCTTACTGATAAATACACAGGGAAAAAAAAAAAAAAGAGTTCAGTGAACTTATTTAGATTTCCAAATCTCTCTGCAGAACATCGCTGCATGGAGGGGAAAAACAAGAGGAGGGGGGAAAAAAATCAGACATTTGATTAATGTTTTTTTATCACTCTATCGTTGGCTAAAATTATTTGCTATTTAAGGATGGCTCCTGGTTTTCTCTTCACTGACTGCCAAAGTTAACTTAAACAAATGAGAACTGTCTTATAACAATGTATGAAAATGTTAATTTACTTTATAAAATCTGTTTGCTCCCTCTTCACAGTTGTTTTGGATGATCCTTCTTTACCTAAATGTTTAAAGAGATTTTGTAGAAGGAGTCTTGATTGACTGATTTAAGAACCTTCAAAATGTGATGTGAACTACATCACAATTCAAGGTGGAAATCAGTTCAGTAAATACTTGATTTATTGCCTTCAATTATTATTCTGCTTAGGACAAATTCTATTAGATCTGGGGATGTCTACTCTGGGAGGAGAACAGAAAAGCTCAAAATATGCTTCTGTTTTATGAAAGATTAATGAACAGCTAAAGATACTTACCCTGACTGTGTCAGAGGAGTTGGAACTTGATGATCCTTCGCATCCTTCAATCCCAAGCCATTCTATGCTCCTATGACATAGGAAAGTATCAGCATCAGTACACCAGCAGTCTGCTAGAGAAGCAAGATGATGTCCTCCTGAAGCATTTTTATCAAAGGTGTTTGTGTGTCTCTGATTATTTATAATAGTGCTTTATTGTTAGAAAAGTGATTTTAAACTGTACTTAATGGTCATGTTTAGGTGCTGCTACAGACAACTAAAAAAAACCCTAAAACAATATTAGGATTATTACTTATTTTTTAGTGAAGTCTAACCTAAAAAAGATGTCCTAATCTGAAAAAAAAAACATTATGTGCTAAGAATTGAGTGAAAAAGTGCTTAAATCCCATTGAAGCTATTTTATTCTTCTGACTTCATCAGTTGTATTGCAAATGAAGAACTCTTGACACCAAAGTGTTCTCTCTTTACATCAGGCTGTGATTAACTCTTCTAGAGAAGGTTTTTCATTTTGCTTTGTTTTTTTCATTTTGTTTTGTTGGTTGTTTTTTTTTCTTCTTCTTCTGTATTTTTGTCTGACTTTAAAGATGCATAGAAACACCACCTGTACACAATTCAATGATCTCTTACAGCATAATATTCTATGTTCTTTTACCTGATAAACATTGACTTTATATCTACCTGATCATATTTATCTCTTACTAGGCTTGTCATTGCAGCTGAGAGTCATTTCAAAACCTTTACTTGAAAAAATCTGCTTGCAGTATAAATTGTAAACCTTTCTGGGAAGGTGTCTGCACAAGATACTTTGCTATTTATTTACTGTTTGGCTTTTGTGTGACAAGTGGAGGACATGCATCAGATGTACAAAATCAGCTCTTGATTTACTGTAGCCAGAAGAACTTCCATACTAGACCTGTGACAATTCCCAGTAGTGACAAAAGGCAATAGCTGCAAGGATTTAAAAAGGCTAGTTTGAAGAGAACACAGAGGACTTAACAAAAGAAACTTTCCAAGGATGATTCCTCATGTTGCTACCAGGATCCTTTAAATTAAGACAGAATAAGCTTTTATAGCTACTTAAAGTACCTAAAGGTACTAATCTCACTGCATGCCAGTGAGATAGTTTGTTGTTGAATCAGGCACAAGCACTGCATCACCACTCCTCATTTCTAAACAGGGATACAGCAGAAGAGTCCTTGTAATGTTGCATGAATGGGTCATTGCATACACTTTCTAACAGTATGTTGTCTTGTGGATATCTTGGAGTCCAGTTACGTATTTTACAACATTTTTACTGGCTAATGTGGGCAAACAGCAAGATATAGATAAGACTATACTGCTTATTGACAGGGATTGCTTAACTTAGTGTCCTCACAGATCTGAATCTGCAGTGGCTGATCAAGTCCAGCTGCAGCTTGTAGCAAGGTTGAGCGCATATTCTCCTCTGCTGCATACACATGCACAAATGGATGGCCACACCAATTACACTGACAGAAAGCAGTGCCTTAATCAGCCCTGACATACAAACAGCATTCATGTGGCCCGATCCTATTCCTCCCCTCTAATGGATGAGCACTGATGTACAGGAGCAAAATACATGCATATATGTTCACTACTTGTATCACTCCAGTTGCTGGCCAGGACACTCAGTTGACCCAGTAGCTCTTCGTTTACTAGCACAAGCTTCCAGTATTTGCTGGTAGCTTCCTGCCATCCCATAATGTCTTCCACTTTCCCACAAACCTGTATATATCCACAGTAAATTTAGTTCAGTCCTCTAAAGCTGTTTACTTGAATCTTTTAAGCAATAATCCCTTAGTCTCTAAAACAAGTTCCGTTGCAAGTTTCTTCTTTTGGGTCATTTTGCTGTATTTATCACCAGTGACAAGTGACCATTACTTCTCATCAGATAGTCACAGAGGAGTAGAAAAAGAGAAAAATCTGCTTGAAGTGATTAAGTTCTAGGGTCCCCTGGCCTGTCATTTTTGCTGGGATTTATGTTTTAATGATCAGACTTCAACCACATAGCCTATGTTTGCTTGCATGAGGATGTCTTCATACTTGGTCTTTTATTAATGTCCTGTGAGATTTGCTGATGGACTACTGTATAGTTTAAAATAATGGGAACAAAATTAAATCAACCTACCAAGAAACCCAGAAGTAGGTGGGTACTGATCAGACAAAGAAGGAAAGAGGATTACAGCCAGATGTTTTTCATTAGAACTCAACATTCTAAACCTTATTTTGTAAAATTAAATGAATTTAAAATGAAATGGATGTTTAGCCTGTTTCATATTCTTGTTTTTGTTTGGCTGATATTCTATTTTTGAACATCCACCATACCTAAAATGGAGAGAAATGTGAGAAACACTCCTGTCTCTGTTCTGTCTCTGTGTCTCCATAAACATTCAGAAAATGTCAGTGAAGGTGTGTGCCATTTTTTCCACATGGAGGGACTCAATGGCATAGCCTTGCTTCATACACACTTCCATGTCAGAAGCCATTTTGTCAGATCTTCTCTGCTGCCACCTGTTACAGGTGGCAAAATGTAACAGAATATTGTCAGGAAGGATCGACCTCTATTACCATACCACCAGCATCATCTTCCTCTGATGGCATGAGCCAACATAATAAAATAAGAGGCATTATTTGTGAAGCAGCCTTTGTATATATGTGCAATGTAATACTCACCACCTGCCAAGCGAGACCTGGGTAACAATACAGCTGCCTAGCACCCAAAGTCCTGATAGTAATGCAATTACCAGTTGCTGACTGATATCCACCAGTTCTCAAACAACACCTACCCTACGCCAGCTCTGCACAACTTTATGACTTTACATGTGATATGGAATAACCTCTTTCCTAATTCAGGCCAGCTCTCTTGACTCCACCCTCCTTCCCCCCCCCCCCCCCCCAATCCCTTAACATTGTGATGGTGTCATGTCTCTTTGGTGTCTCTTCCCCATGGAATGGCCCAGACCAGCCCCAGGAGCACACCCATCACTTGGCAACAGCCAAACATCAGTGTGATATTAACAGTGTCTCTGCTGAAACCGGGGTCATTGGGTTGAGAAATCAATTGGTGAGTATAGCCCATAGTAGCAACACATCCAGTAAACTCTTTTGTCAGTTATGAACAAACATGAAATTATGGAATAGCTCCTCTTATCTGCAGGATCTTAGATAAAGGGGAGTTTGTCCCTAGTGAATAAAACTTTTCATTTGAAAATACCTTCATTCTGAAGCTGTCATTTGGGTTTACAAGTAATGGTGGAGCATAAATCCGTTTGGGGAATGGTAGTGCAAGAAGGAAACATTTTGGAAAAAAAGATTGGAAGGATTTATTTTTTTAGAGTTACTTTTCAGTTAAATGTGATGAATACTGAGTGTACTGGCAGCATAATTTCATGCTAAACTGTACGACTGCAAGAAAAAAAATCACAGGATTTCTGATGGATCAAGGCCAGTGTTTGTAGAATTCATTCATTCTGTCGATTTCAGCATACTGCAAACAGTGACTCTCCCTCATGACTACATCATATTGATTTTTATATTTACGCCATAGATCCTTCTCAGCTTAAAGAGAATTCTTCCACATTAGACCGTAAATAATTGATGCGCTTATTGATCTTGCTTAATATCCTTTAGCAGTTTCTCTGAATTTGTATACTTTATCATTGACCTAATGTAACAGAACAACGTGTTAGAACTATAATAAAAGATTCCTCAAGGGAAAATACAATTCTCCCAATACCTTTCAAGTGTTTAATGATACATATGCATTGTAGGCATAAATAAATTTGCACAGAAATACGATCAACTTTTGTGGTGATCTGTGACACCAGTTTACCTGGAGGCCAGTAACTAGCATTGTGCCCCAGGAGTCAATACTGGGTCCAGTTCTGTTTAACACCTTCATCAATGATCTGGATAATGGAGTAGAGGGTAACGTCAGTTTTCATAAACACATCAGTAACAAAAGGATGGCTAAGAAGAATGTGGACCCTCTGCTGAATAAAATAGGACAGGGAAAAGGCTGTTACCAAATTCTTCAACTAAGTCTTTACCAGCAAGACTGGCTTCTAGGAATCTGAGGTCAGAGAGATTAGGGGAAAGATTGGAACTTGGAAGACATACCCTTGGTAGAAAAGGATCAGCTCATGGAACACATAAGCAAAGTACACAAACATAAGTCCATGGGTCAGTCCTGATGAGAACATCTGGGCTAGCAGATGTCATTGAGAGGCCACTCTCAATAATCTTAGATTAATGCAAGTGGGAGAAATGCCAAAACACTGAAGGAAAGCAGATGTCTCTCCTGCTTTCAAGAAGTGTAAGAGGGAGGTCCTGGTGAATTTCAGACTGGTTCACCTCACCTTGATCCTTGGGGATGATATGGAGCAGTTAATCCTGGAAACCACTGCCAGGCACGTGAAGGAGAGGAATATCATCAGGAGAAGTCAGCATGCATGCATAGGAGAAGCCATTGAAGCAGCAGGACAGATAAGCAGTCAGTGAGGTGTGTTTAAAACTGTCTGAATGGCCTAGGGAGTGTTGATTGGTGAGAAAGTGTAGTTGGAGGCCAGTAAGTAGTGATCTACCACTGGAATCAACAGTGTCTCCTGCCTTGTTTACCATCTTCCTTAATGATATGTACTGTGGGGCAGAGTGTGTAACCCCAGCACATTTGCAGGCAACACAAAACTGGGAAGAGTAGCAGATGCACCAGAGGGTACTGTTGCCATACAGAGAAACCTCAACCAGCTGGAGTTACTGGCTGTTTAGCAGGCTGGATTTTCTATCTCACTAAGACCAGAGACAGGCACCACTTCTGAAATAATTCTTAATCTCTTTCATTACTAAGATAACCCTACTGGAAAACTTGAGCCACTAAATTTCATTGTTCATTCTGAATGAACTTCAAAGCATGTTAGTCATTTATGCTCTGATTGCCATGAACAAAAGGGAATGAATATTTGTGGAGCAGCTATTTTCAGATTCTGAGAATAACAGATGTCATCAGATGATGACCAAAGTGTATTTTATGTAATACTCTAAAACTGGAAGATGAAACCTGAAATATGTAACTTGCAGAAAATAATTACCTGGAATTCTCTATCTTGCCTTTGTAAAAGCAGGTTTTTCAGTCTTTTCAGAAGCTAATATTGTAGATTATAGGAATCTTATCATGTGTTTGTTTCATGTCCAAGATTTTACAGCTCTCTCTTTCTGGAGCAGAAGGAAGATGTGATTATTTAGGTGACACCTAAGCTAAGTTGCTTTATTGGAATTTAATATTCTGGAAGGTATTTCTTGGAGTGTAACTTTCCCTTGGTGCAAATTGTGTGTTAACTCTGAAGATAAACTAACTGTATTTCAGTGTCACTTTTGATATGGTTTTTTTTTTTTTTTTTTTCCTACTGCTTTTCCTCCTTTGAATGTAAATGTATTTGAGAACAAATTGGGAGAAACTTTTCTCTCCATTTTGTTTTGAGCTAACACTTACTTTTTTACACTCTTCTGGGACAGTGTTTTGTTGTGACTGATTTTTCCTGTTTTTTCTTTTCCAGACTCCCACTCCTATTGTGTTGTTTTCAAATATAAGTGTGCATGTTTATAAACTACTACTGCTGCATATTAATTTATCATTTCATTGGTAAGAAAATGATTTTCTCACGTAGCTCAAAAATCTTTGATTTGCCTGCATGAAAGGGTGAATGTTTAAGTTGCAGATATTGAGGGAAAGTAGTAATGGAAATAAAAAGGGAAATTTGGAAAGTGATCAAAGGCAGAAAGGCGCCTATCTATATATAAGCAAAGAAGTATATTGAGGGAAGGAACAGGTTGAAGAACAACGGAAAGAAGTAGAGAAAACAGTTTTAAGAAGCATAGTAATTTTCATAAGGCAAATCTACAGAGTAGTTTTTTTCACAGATATAGGTTAAAAGAAAATAAAAGAGACCAGTCTATCACAGATGTTAAATCTTCATTTATGTGACTGCACATAAAAATATTCCTGTAGCAAATAATGTTATACTCACAGGAAACAGATACAAATGCTCTTACATTAAGATCTACATGTAAAACAAAAAGAACCAAAACAAAGAAACAAACAACAACAACAACAACAACAAAAACAGAAAAAAGACAACACAAACACACAGAAAACAAACAAACAAACCCGAAGTAATATATTCCCACTTTCATTATAAATTCTAATGAAAAATATTTTTGTAGAATTCCAATTCTTGTTAAAATACTGTAGTTAATGTCTACTGTTAAAAAAAAAAAAGACTATCCAAATACCTAATGATGATTTTTAGAACATGGCTGCTGTGTACTCTTAACATAAGAACTGGTTTACAGTCAAGGAAAAGGAAAGTGGAGAATCATTCTAAATATAAGTCAGGATCACCATCCTGGCTGTAGGACAGGGAAAAAAATGCATCCTCTTTTGGTTGTGTTATTGCCAATTTAAAGTGACACTGCTAAACTAAGAATGAACAAACGCATGAAGTGCATTTCAGAGAAATGGCTGATCATGACATATCCGTTTTTGTACTGCTTTGTGAAAGGATGAAAAATTGTACTTTCGTGATTAAGTTTTTGACATCTTCTCTAGATGGTGTATCAGTTACTTCCACTAACTAAGGACAGTAAAAATGTGTTTATCCCAGCAAAGTGTAGATCTGCAATGCTGGATTTTTACTGGAAAGTATTAAATAAGAGCAAGATCTACTGCAACAATACTTTGCTGGTTGTATAAACAAGCTTTATTTATCAGCAGCAGGTCACTGAAGAATAGAGATATTTCATTCTTCTTACAATTTATAATTAACATTTTATCATTTTCTATCAGTTTCCTATGCTCAGAGGTTACTTCAACTGGATATTTCAATTACAAAATTGGTTTGTCAAAGTCCCTGCAGTCGTGAACCATTTTAATTGTTGAGCCATGTGGAGAAATGATTGAAGTGAAAAAAAATCTTTGTAGTAAACTACTGCACCTTAAACAGCTCTTTTCCATATATCACTTTCTACACAAAAGCCCTCCAGATTAGCCTTGTTTAAATATTATTTGCAT
This sequence comes from Perdix hodgsoniae, assembly GCA_035772895.1. Classification (NCBI taxonomy): domain Eukaryota; kingdom Metazoa; phylum Chordata; class Aves; order Galliformes; family Phasianidae; genus Perdix; species Perdix hodgsoniae. The sequence continues at coordinate 510,502 of JAPSGF010000131.1, forward strand.
TTAAATTGCAGGATAGCTTATAGACTGTATTTTATGAATGAAACTAAATGTTAAAACCAGCAGTTATGCAAACTTTTAAATACTGATATCCAGTAGTGCACTTTGAAAGAAAGCATAGTTATAAGCAGACTGCAGAGTCAATGATATAAGAAAATCTCCTTTGATATTTGCAAGATTTTTTAAGGTTAGGGGCTGAGAGAGTGCAGAAATACACTGACTCTGGGTTCTCAATTGTGAATAAAGGAAAGTATTTCCATGTTCTGAACAGTGCCTTCGTAAACACATATTCATCCAAATACTGTACAACCTTAATGGATTTTCTATACACTGAATTGTTTTGTTATTTTGCAGTTAAACTTCAAAATGTTCTGCAGAATGGTAGTATGGTAATAGAGTGCTACAGTATCACTTCTATCCATAGCTTAAATAATGAAGACTCTAACTGTATATCAATGCTAAAAAACATTGTTAGGAAGCCCAATTATATTTTTTTCTGTGCTGAGTTTGAATAGGTGCAGCAGGTCAGTCATTCTGAATAACAAATCAGCTTCTTAGACTTTCCCAGAAATAATTCATTATTCAAATAATCTGCCGTTGATTTTCATTTTCCAAAAGGTTGATGAAAGTTTTATAAAGGAACATTTTTCTTCTCCAGAGCCTTTCAAAATTCAAGACCTATATATTTGAGTGCCAAGATTATAAGATGTGCATTTATTTCCCTTCCCAAATAAATAAATAAATAAATAAAAATTTCACGCCAAAGGTTATAAAATTGAAAACATAATTACAATTTCTTTATATGGGTTAAAATCTGTGGTGTTTTACTTCATTGGGCAACAAACTCAGAAAGGACAACGTATAATAAAATGTCTGTTGAAACCTACTAGAGAAGGGCATGGCAATGTTCTTAAGAGAGCAATAGTCTTAAAGATCTAATTTACTGATTTAGAATACTATACATAAAATATTATTCATAAAATACTGGGTGAGATCCTTGGCTGCCGTCATCATGAAATGGTGGAGTGCTCAGGACATGGAGGAGGGTGTTTGGGAAACTCATAACTCTGGACTTCAGGAGAACACAATTTGCTCCATTCAAAGATCTGCTTGAGAGAGCACCGTGGGATAGAGCCATTTGGGGAAGAAACCTAGCTAATATTCTAGAATCACCTTCAAGCTCAAGAGTGTCACTACCTTATCCTGATTTCATCTGGGACAGAGGAAATCAGGGAAAAATGCCAGGAGGCCTGCATGGATGAACAAGAAAATCCTGGACAAACTCGAATTCAAAAAGGAAGCCTATAGAGATTGGAAGCAAAAACATGTAATCTGGAAAGAATATGGAGATGTTCTCTGAGCATCCAGGGATAAAATTAGGAAAACCTAGATACAATTGAATCTGGCCAAATACATCAAAGGTAACAAAAAGATATTCTATGAGTACTTCAATGACAAAAGGAAGATGTGGGCCCACTCCAGAGGGAAACGAGAGCCTGGTTACCTCTAACAGTGGAAAGACTGAGATACTGAATGACTATTTTTGCCTCTGTTTTTACCAGCAAGACTGCCTTCAGGAATCTCAGTTCCCAGAGCCCAGGGTGAATGGTTGAAGCTTCATTTCATTTCTTGGGAAGGAGATGCAGCTAATCCGGAAATAATTTCACTGTACATGAATAAGAAGAAAATCATCAGGAGCAGTCAGTCTGAATTTATCAAATGGAAGTAACGCGTGGCCAACCTGATAAGCTTCTTCAGTGAAATCACCAGCCTGATGGATGATTGAGGAGAGCTAGATATTGTTTATGTGGACTTCAGTAAGACATTTGACATTGCATGCCATAAGATTCTAATACAGAAGCTGCTGATGTATAGGCTAGAGTAGCAGAGAGTGAGGTGGGCTAAAATCTTAGACCCGGAAGGATGCATAGTCATCTAAGTCAACCTTGAGAGTCGTGCTGAGAAAAATCTCATGAAGTTCAGCAAGAATTGTAGAATTATACATATAGGGAGAAACAATTCCAGACATCAGGATATACTGAAGGGCACCCAGCAGGAAAGCGGCTCTGCAGGAAAGAAACTTGGATTCCTAATAGTCACCAAGTTGAATGCGTCTTTGCTGATAAGAAGGCTAGTATTAATCTTTGCTACATTAGGCATGATATCACCAGAAAGTCAAGATCCTTCACTTCTTCTTAGCATTGGTGAGGCCATGCCTGGAGTACTGTGTCTGGTTCTGACCAGTTCTGTGTCCAGTACAAGAGAGACATAAACATACTGGAAAGAGTCCAACAGAGGACTACCAAGATGATCAAGGTAGTGGAATACCTCCCCTATGAGGAGAACCTGATAGAGTTGGGACTGTTTGGCCTGGAGAAGAGGAAGCTTGGTTGGTCACATCAATGTGTGTAGAATCCTGAAAGACAGGTACAGAAAAGAGTAGGCTAAGATAAGAGACAGTGGGCACAAACTGTATCATGAAAGGTTATATCTAAACATCAGGAAGCACTTCTTAACTGCAGGTGATGAAGCACTGGAATAGATTGCTCAGAGAATCTGTAGATTTTTCTGTCTTGGAGATGTTAAAAATCTGCCCTGACATGGTCCTATGAACCTGCTTCAGGTGATCTTCCTTGAGAATGGGGTTGGACAAGTTGGTCTCCAGAAGCCATTTCCAATCTCTACCATTCTTTTTGATTTTGTGATGCTGTGAAAAGACTAGGCAACAAAGAATCTGGTCACAGTCCAGAAAATCATGAAAAAGTCTAGTTTCTGTAAAAAAGAAGTTCCTGATACAAAGGTGTTTGTTGAAAGACTTCATCCAATGAATGAAGCAGTGACACCATTTTCCTAGCTGTGACTTCTAGAGCACTAGTAATCACGAGCAGAGCTTAGTAAATCATTCATAATGAATAAAGAATTCATTACAGAAATATGAGATTATTTTTTTTTTCCATGAAGACAGGGTATCAGAGTATCACTTATTTGAAATATTAAGCTACAAAATAATAATAACTCACAAACAGCTCAGTAGATCAGGCACTTTAACAGTAGAGATTACAATTTATGATGTGTTTGCATAGGTCATTTAGATGCTGCTCTTGATTACAGCCTATAAAACAGACTGCTAAACAAAGAAATGAAGAATAGCATAAATTACATCTCTGTGTGTAGTATTCACAGTAGCTCCAGGGGACTGTAGCATGACTAATAGTGAAAGATTTTCATATTATGTTTTCCCTTGTCATTTCTGTATCTGTTTGCTTTTAGCCTATATAGAACCTAAACTATTTACTATTTCCACACCTGATCTTGGTTATTCTGCAGCTACTTCTGTAATTAAAGCTAATTCATTCTGAACACTTCGAAAATGCAAGGATAGAGGATTTGGCATAGCGCACTGAAGAGTAGGGGAAGAGGCTAGAGCTGGATTAGAGACATGGCAGGAAGCTCAGAGGGAGCCAAGATTACTTCACTTCATCTTCTGGCTGCAGCAGCTGCCTTAACCTCATATTCCGTGCCAGCCGTGCTGGCTACTCAGAAGCAAAGGTAAAATATCCTGAGCAGGGTCTACTCACCCTGGACAGTCATGTTCCCAAAGCTGCTATTGGTCTAATATGATTACTTGTGATTTCGTGTGTGTGTATTCAGTAGGTGAGGAAGATATTTTTAACAGTAAATTAAAACTGTTTGGATCAACTTTTCAGTAGCTGCTAAACTAATCCTGGGGGTAGACACTCCAATAAGTGTGTGCTCTTTATGTGCATCTCAAAACAGCATCCCAGAATAATACGTTATATATAAAGTCAAGGGCACCAGGTTCATTGCTGCACCAGCTGCTCTCCCAGGTGTCATTCTTTATAAACAGACAATAATCTGGTCTGCGATGAGTAGTTTATAGCAATTTATTTATTTTTCTTAAACTAGAAATGTTAGAATTGTATAGAAAAGACTTCTTTTGGTAATTCATTAAGGTTTCTGAACTTGTGTCCAAAGGAATAGTAAGATGCCAGAAAGCTTCAGGAAACACAGATAAAAATGATACACTGTTCTGTGGCTTTTAATTGTAATGCTATAGCATTTCTAATTCTATGATCCTATAACTGGCTTGAGAACAGTAGGCTGCAGCTGTGGGTTACTGATACACATCCTCAGTCAAACAGAGTTTTCTAAGATCCTTACCTAATGATACTTACCAGGATGGTGTGGAGTATAGGTATTAAAAAGTTTTGTAGTTCTACTATACATGCCTCAGTTAAGAAGCTATCATGTGAAAACATGAATGCTAGTTTTGTACTCTGGTCACACTATGGAGAGACTTGTTTTCATTATGAACAAAACCAGCACGTAGTTCTTGAGTATTTAGAAGTAGAGATCATTTTCATTTTCTCCCCTTAATTAATTTAAATCTGTAGGACTTTCAGATTCATCTTTAATGCTATGTAGTTAAATGGGAATTTTTGTGTACCTTGAGGCGAAGATTATAATGGCTGTTCATTCCAGTACAACATCTGTTCAGGAGCTGGCCCATTCTATAGTACTGATAAGAGAAAACTGAGTTTTACTTTAACACACAGAAACTGTCACAAGCTTTTGTGGACTTTACCAGCAGATAAGAATTAGTACTATCACAAAGAGATCTGTCATGGTGCAGTCTACTGCCAAATGTTAATCTTCAAAGGAACCTATCTTCTATGAACCTACCAGTGTTCATTAAAGACATCCATGGAAAGCCATTCACAGAAAGTATCGCATAATGCCTCTATCAGGCTGCAGAACACATCTCCAAATGTAATTTTTCTACCAAGGGTGCGTCTTCCAGTCTTTCCCCTCTTCTCTGAACCTGAGATTCCTGAAAGCCAACCATCTGGTAAAGATTGAGCAAAAGAATGCATTCAGTACCCCAGCATTTTCCCTGTCTATGTAAGCAGCTCTCCCATTTTATTCAGCAGTGGGTCCATGTCTTACCAGTCTTCTGTTTTTCACTGATGTGTTTATAGAAGGTTTTCTTACTGTCTTTTATATTCCCAGCTGGAACAAATTACTATAGGACTTAAGCTTTCTTAACTTAAACAGTCAAAACTTCTACAAATTCTCAGTGCTCCTTCCAGGTCTTGCCTTTACTTCTGCTAACAGCATACCTCTTTTATTTTGTTTATTTTTTTGAGTTTGGCCATTAGGCTGAGAGTGAAAGGAAATCCCATTGCAGAGGAATAGTTCTGTTTTGGAGGGATGATTGTCCTGTTCAGAGACTTTTGACTTTTTTTTCTCTTTCCTCCAATTACTGAAATTAGTAGAATGGTGCTTTGAAAGACCACAGCCAGAGACCTGAGAGCACTAATAGGCCTCAGTGTCCTGATCAGCTACACCTCTGGCCTCCTCCAGGCCCAACCCTACACAAGAACACCATTTCATCCCTCATTGAAGGGCTCCCAGTGATGTCATAGGATGTCAGTGGTAGTGCTGCCACTGCTTCCCTCAGCCTGGGTCCTGCTGAGCTGGGCCTCACCTAGAGCTTGACATCCTGTTCCTGTTCCCACCATGTCCAGCCATCCCTGGGCAGTATCTGACCTTGGTGACTCTCATTAGGCCAGATCCTGACCACTACCCATAGACTAACATACCAGCTTGGCCTCAGCTCATCCCTGCTCATAAATATCGGTGAGATTTTGACATGCAGATCCATATATTGTGAATGTTGACAGGCATATTCCATATTTAGAAACCATAACCAAATGCTTAATTTGCAGCTATTCTCACAGCCTAGCTGGACAACAGTCTGTGTGTCCATCTGTGCACTCCTCTCCAAGCAGCTGTGAGCATGCAACTCTCAAACCGTTTGAAGGTTACTGATTTTAGTCATGATATCTAATTACAATGTGCTCCATGGGTTTGATATCAAAGACTATCACTATTTTACATAGCCAGCTTTTGCTCTGATTGCTCACTTTCCAAATGTTCCAGTTTGTTTTATCTTCATGTAGATAAATAGAGCTATGACCTAGCAAGCACTTACATAAATGCTCTTTTTAATACAATATTTCTTTGGTTATTGCACAGTAACTGCAAGATGGAGTTAGCTGCACTAAACTCAGAAAAATCTGAGCCTATCTACTTCTACATGTCAGTGAACGTCATTAAAATGTGTACACATGTAAGCATTCCATGGGGCAACTGTTCTTAAGGAGCATCTCTTCAAGATATGAAACTACAGATTCTTTCAGTAAGTGTGAGGAAGGAAGGACAGAGAGATCATGTAAAATGCGATGTTTACTGCTACCTGACAGTATAATCCAGCTAGCTGAAGTATATACGTATGCATAATTTTTGATTGACAATTCCATTAAATAATTAAATCATTTAGCGTATAAACCTTCCAAGTTCCTTTTAGCATAATTCTTTGTATTTCTAACTTATATTGAATTAAATAAAATAAAATTTTATCTAGTTATTTCAAATTAACATTTTTAAGAATTGATATTTCAAAAACTGTAATAAAATGATCAGAATGAAGAAAAAGAATTAACCATTCTGTCCCATGACAAAGAACTTTTGAAGGCCTCCTTGTAGAGAAAGTGCTCTAGATTTCATCACTGAATGTATTCCCATGAAACTGATAAGATCTTAAAGGCAAAATGGAGTAAAATTGGTCAAACTTCCTTTTAGAGTCTAAGGAGATGATATATTATTTATGCTGGTTTTACAGTCCACAGAAATACGAGTGCTATTTTTGGTAATCTTAATGTGTTATTCTTTACATTTCAAGATTCTTAGTTTGTTGTTCCATCTACGCAAGTATCATCCATCTACATAAGTATCACATAGAACACATTACATTAGAAGGTAAGAAGTTGTCTCTTCAAATCTATTTTGTTGCCTGCTTTTTCAAGTGTACTGTACTCTTTCTGGATTCGAAACACTTAAGAGCAAATACAAATGTCCTATTAGCAACTCATTAAAACAGGTATATGAGTTATATGACGTTTTTAATTTATAATATACTTTAGAGTAGTACTGAGTCACAGAAAAAAAAAAACAACACTTTTATGTGGTCTACACTTTCTTTTTTTTCCTCTTTTCAAAGACATACAGTAATTTCAAGATATATCAGAAAACCTTATAAAACCAATGCTACTTTTATACTGGTACTCTCCAACGACTACTGTGATAAAGAAGTTCCATAGAACTTACTATTTTCAAGTATTATTTCTGAGATGAAAATAAAATGTGAATTATAAGAATAGTGCTAAAAACTTTTAAGTTGGGAACTTTGTTTTGTTTTAACCCAATGGATAGCTCAGCACCATACAGCTGTTTGCTCACTCCCCCTTCCCAGTGCAATGGGGGAGATAATTGGAAAAAAAGTCAAACATGTGGGTTGCGATAAAAATATTTACTAAGACAAAGAGAAAGGATAAGGATGATAGTTAAGATATATGTGAATATATATGAATATATATGAATATATATATATATATATATGAGAATACATACAAGTGATGCACAAGCAATTGCTCACCATCCCCCCTACCAATGACCAGCTAGCCTGCAAGCAGTGGAAGAGAGTGAGACATACTCCCACTCCCTTCAAATTTCCTTCTTCATGATGTCATATGGCATGGAACATCCCTTTAGCCAGTGTAAGTCAGCTGTCCTCACTCTGTTCCCTCTCAGCTCCTTGGGTCCTTTGATGCGAATGGCCATGGCCCTGTGCATCACTGCTTAGCAGTAGCTATAAACATTGGTGTGTTATCAGCATTGTTTTTTTCCTAGAACCAAACCTTCGAGTCATACCAGGCACTCTGAAGAAAAAATAAACCCATATGAAACCAAAACAAACAGTAACAAAATACAAAAACCAAACCAATCAACCAATCAAACAAAAAAAACCAACCCAAATAATTAAAAAAAAAAAAAGAGAGAAGAATTAAAATATCAAAAACTTCCAGTACTTTACTCTTCCCTCATAAACTAAACAGCAAGAGAAGGAAGAGAATATTGCTATAGCAATATTGACACTGACTCATTCTGCCTGAATTGTTATCACTAAGCAACTAAAGGAGCAAAGACACTGGTAAAGGCAATGCTCATGTGAGAAGTGAGCATACGGCAAGGTCAGCAAGTGCCACATATCAGTTTTTCTTTGCCTCCTTTTGTATTTAAAACAAGAGAATGAGATAATCACTTTTTTCTCAGTTACAGTGCATCAACATATTCTTATCCTCCCACTCTCAAATTATCAGCAGTCTACAATTTTTCAGCAGCTGCTGTATACAAGTAAACTGTGAATAGAGGATAAGATTATCAAGTCTGCTAGGTTTAAAGTTAGACAAGTTTGGATGTCTTAATTGTGCCCAAAGATGTAGTGTCAGCAAGAGAAATCTTGGTTGGGAGAGTTACAGAAACAACCCCTAAAATCCTTTTACCAACATTATGTCTTCAAATCAGTTTCATGGAAATATTCACAGAATTCACAGAAATAACTTAATAAGCGGATTATTTTGAGTTCCACCATATGTGTGCAAACATATTTTAAATGAAATGGGCCTTCTCATATAAAACACTAAATCATGACTGCTTCTCATCTATGTATGTCTGCTGAATCAGACTATATGAAAACACAAATTCACTAGGGTAGCAGTTTCAGGAAACCTTACAATACAGCAATGTAAGTTGTCTGTAAGTGTTGGATGACATATATCTTCTAAAATTATAACCTTTATCTCTCTAGTGATACATCATAGGATATTTAAATGAATTGAGGATTCCTGTTTTTGAAAAGTTTATGTGAGTGAATCCAATTACACTGATAGTCATAACTGATTCAAGTGGTATGTCACAAAATCAAGGATAGCTTCAGATCTAAAGAAAAAAGAAATAGTTGAAAAAAAAGAACCCAATGATTGAATTAATAGAATTGTCTGGAACTCTTTGACTATCTGGGTAAATATTTGAAAAATAGTTCAAACTGTTAGATTAGAAACACTCAGGACAATTTTCTGGCTTTGTCTGCATGCTTGGTACTAGAATCCTATGAAGAGAAATAAGTTGATTTTTTCCTTATAAAGGATAATTGAGTATTGATTCTTTAGCACAGACAAACCACAGAACTGCTTTGGAATACTGATATGAGACCTGTATGACAGTGACAATAAGGAATTCCATCTGTGTAACAGTTTCAGTGATCAAGTTCTTATATTCAGAAGAGTTTTTTGAAACTGTGGCTTTATTTTCTCTTTCTTGTTTTCTTTCTTTCTCTCTCTTTCACTCTTTTTTTTTTTCTCTCTTGCTTTCTTTTTCTTCTCTCTTTCTCTCTTCCTTTTGCGAGGTGCATTACTATATACCTCTATGTCAAAAGTCACAAGTGAACAATAATAATGTGCATACATGTGGCAGAATGACAATTAAGTAGAATGCCTATTTTCTGGAAATCTGCTCAGAACACAATTTTTTTTCACATAATAAAAAATTAGGCAAGAACTTAAAGTAAGGTATTTAGGAACTAGAAATTTGTTTTAATACTAGTTCCTGAAAGTGGAATAAGCATCAGTCTGCAAATCCTGGTACCTCTTGAACTAGATCGGTCAATTCAGTTCCAGGACAGATCTATGTATATTTTCAGATTAATAATTCTGCATTTTCTATTCAAATTTTGATTTTAAGTTACGTACTACTCTGATGCCTTTTTTGCTACTTGTACATTCCCCTCCACTCCAGTATTTCATATTTTATTTCTTGCTGCTGCACAGGACCATTATCTTATATTGGCACTGATCCTTCTCCCCTTTTAAATATTCCTTTCAAATTGCATAAGTTGAACAGAATTTTAGAGTTCACAGCAAAAACAACACTCACCAGCTACTCTCTACTTACTATTTTCTAAACAATAATTTTTCTTCACTCCATGGGCCCATCTAAATCACCTGCAAGACTTAAGCAATATATGTATACTATCACTGCTTTTGAGAGATGGATACAATTGAATCTGTTCAAACTTCAGACAAGTTTAAAGTATTCTTCTTAAAGGTTCCTTTCAGTTCACTGGGGAAATGCTAATTTTATGACTGTTACCATTTGTGTACGGTAACATGATAAAATTTTCATTTTTTCATAGATAGAAGAAAACACATTTCAAACTTTTAAAATACAGAACTTGGAAGGTATCTCAGTACAAAAGATGATAATGTTAAGTGAACTGAGAACATGGATAAATATTGTGAGGAACAATTTCATGATTTTGCATGAATTGAATTTTTATTGTTTCATTTTTTTAAACAAAAAATCTTCACATCTTGTTACTATCCAGGTCCATCTCTTCCTCTTTAGACTGCAGACATTAGACATAGCTTATTTAGAATATTAAAATATTTATTGATTAGAGAAATCATTACTAAAAACTAGTAAAATGACATAGTCGGTAACAAAGTTAACTAATGAAAACATCACTTTTGCAATTACTGATTACTGATTCTGCATACTATTCACAATAGTATCACTGTGCTAATTATCGAATGGGATGAATCACTTACAGCTATTATTGGATTACAATTTTACCAGCCATCCGTCCCCACAGCACTTAGAATAGTTCAATATCCAAGTGGAACTGGTGATGAATTGAGTTCCTCAGGGGTCTGTATTGAGACGAGCACTATTTCACATAACTATTGGCAACATGGATAGTGCAATTGTCATGCTGGAGGGAAGGAATGACATCTTGAAGGTCCTTGCAGGCTGAGAAGTGGGCCTGTACAAACAGCATTCAGTTCAACAAGTCCGAGTGAAAGGTTCTGCACCCCAGTAACGGTGATCCCAAGCATGCATACAGGTTGTGTGATGAGTAGTTAGAAAGCATCCCTGAGGAGAAGGACTGGGAAGTATTGGTAGATGAAAAGCTTGACATGAACTGACAATGTGTGTTTTCAGCCCAGAAAGACAGCCATGACTTCAATTGTATCAAAAGAAGCATAGACAGCAGGTTGAATGAGGTGATTCTACCCCCTACTCCACTCTTGTGATAGCCTATCTGAAGTACTGCATTCAGCTCTGGGACCACAGCAGCATTAGAAAGATATGGACCTTTTGATGTGAGTGCAGAGGAGAACCATGAAAATGATCAGAGAGTTCAGGCACCTTTCCTGTGAAAAAGGACTCATTGAGATAGGGTGAAGGAGAGATACGAAGTGACTGGTGCACCACCCCTACATTCAAGCAGAAGTACTGGCTACCTTCCACAAGCGTCAGGGACTTCCACAAACTTGCTGAGGGTGAATTCAGTCCCACTGTGTCATTAAAAAAGTTCAGAATTAGAACAGTCCAATCAGAAGGGACCTTCAAAGATCACCAAATCAAACTGTACTGATGGTGAAAGAACATATCTCTGGCTTTGAGTATCATGCACATTTTTCCTAGCTTCCTCTTGTTTCATGTTGCATTAGAAGAGACAGGGAATGTGTGAGCTACCTGTGTCACTGAAAAGGAAGGGAAGAGTTAGTAAAGAAAAAATTAAAGAAAATTAAAACCCTTGAAGCTTTCTACCACAAATCTGCAGTTGGAAAAGAGGGCAAATCTATTATTCGCATTTTATACACAGAGCACCAAAGCTTAAATATGCTAAGAGATTTGATTCCAATTGATTATGAATATAACGTCAGAAAGATGGAAAACTAAATCTATGAGTAGTCATGTCTGTGGATTTTGGTTGACTGATTTTGTACTCCATCAGAGGCAAAACTTTCCTATCTTATTTTCATCTCTATTTCCCTACTCTCTATTTCTTTTCTGATTCTTATTTTATCAAAAAAGATGGTGAAGGGCCTTCTTCATCTCCCCTATGAAGAAAGGCTAAATGAACTGGGTCTGTTTAGCCTTGAGAAAAGAAGACTGAGAGAGGACCTGATCCAGGTCTATAAATATCTAAGGAGTGGGGGGCAGAGTGGTGAGGCCAGACCCTTTTCAGGGGAAAAGGCCAGAAACTGCAGCATAGGAAGTTCCGCACAAATGTACGCAAGAACTTCTTTATGGTGAGGGTGACGGAGCACTGGAACAGGCTGCCCAGGGAGGTTGTGGTGTCTTCTTCTCTGGAGGTATTCAAGACCCACCTGGACGCCTACCTGTGTGACCTGGTGTAGGGAACCTGCTTTGGCAGTGGGGTTGGACTCGATGATCTCTGGAGGTCCCTTCCAATCCCTACAATTCTGTGATTATATATAAAAAGATTTTAGGATATAACAATTTTAAGCTTCCAGACTGTTTTGAACAACATGGTAATAATGTAGCAGCATCTTCTTGAAGCACATCTTCTTTACACAAAAGAAAACATAAATAGCAAAAAGAAAATAAAAATAAAGTAGAGATCCTAAATAAAGCAATAAGTTGCTGTCCAACCAGCCTTTGTAGACCTGCAAACCTTAGCACTGGGACAAATCTTCAAGATAAAAGAAAAAGTGTTATTGTTTATACAGTTGTGGAACGTTTCTGCTGACAATGTACATTCAGTATATCTTTAAAAAGTAAGCCAAAGTATATCATATGTTTTTCAAGAAAACAATGGAAATATGGAACTTATGACTACTGACTCTTGCTGAAGGCTCATAGTTTGGATCTGTCTTTGCCATTTCAGTTGCATAAAGTCATTTTTCAGTTTTTCATGGCTGGCTGAAGTGTTAGAATGCAAGCAGAAGCAAAATATTAAAATAACATATGTCAGGAATGTTGCAGAAGAAACTAGAAGCTACTTTAACAGATCTTGTAAAATACTGCTCCTCTTAGTGAATGTAAGGGTGAGAGTATTTCTTAAGTGCCTTTTGAGTCAACTGATGCTTTGAACTGGAACCATAGGGCTAAGCTGTAAGGGAATTTCAGTTTGTGTCAGTACACGTGAAATTTCCCTTCAAATGCAGGGAGCTTCTTATGTTGACTTCTACTAAACAACAAATATATTGGCTATTTTAAAGATTCTTAAGTAGAAAAAAACATTAAATCACATGTTTAACTGCTCCAATGGAAAAAAATATTAATCGTTGCCCTCTGATGAAAATAACTGCAGAAGGATTATTAGTTTTTTTTCCAGTTATGCTTTGGTCAGGGCCTGTTCTCCAGTACTTTTTGGTCTGCTTAATGATAGGTGGTTTTGCCAACATGAGAATGTCAAACAAGAAAAAAATCATTTCTCTGTCGAATAACACCTCTGCTAGAAAACAGGAGTGTGAGTAAAGAACCGAAAAATTATTGAATTTTTAATAGTCAACAATCACTCATTAATAAAGATAAATGTATATGTCTACATATCTTCTCTGCTCTCCTAACTGGTTTCTTGCTAGTGCGGGTTTCTTTGCCTGATTTTTAATTTGCGATTGTTGTTTTTTGTTCATGTTGGTCGTGGTGTTTTTAGTGTTTTGCTTTCTTTAGGAAGAGGACATTTGGATGGACATTGATGATGGAATTCAGTGCACCCTCAGTAAGTTTGCTGATGACACCAAGCTGAGTGGTACAGCTGACATGGTGGAAGGAAGGGATGCCATTCAGAGGGACCTCAAAAGACTTGAAAGTTGAGCCCGGGTGAACATAATGAAGTTCAACACAACAAAGTGCAAGGTTCTGCACTTGGGCCAGAGGTATCACAGTCATTTATACAGACTGGAAGGAGCTGTCCTTGAGAGTAGCCTTGCAGAGAGGGACCTGGAGGTCCTGGTGGATGAAAAACTTAACATGAGCCAGCAGTGTGCCCTTGCAGCTCGGAAGGCAAATGGTATCCTGGGCTCCATCAGAAGAGGGGGGGCCAGCAGGGACAGGGAGGTGATTGTCCCCCACTACTCTGCTCTTGTGAGGCCCCATCTGGAGTACTGTGTCCAGGTCCAGTACTGTGTACAGGGAGCCCCCAGTACAAGAAAGACAGAGAGCTGTTGGATAGAGTCCAGAGGAGAGCCACAGAGATGATCAGGGGACTGGAGCACCTCCTCTACAAAGACAGGCTGAGGGAGCTGGGCTTGTTCAGCCTGGAGAAAAGAAGGCTGCGGTGTGACCGCACTGCAGCATTTCAGTATCTAAAGGGAGCCTACAAACAGGAGGGGAGTCAACTCTTTGAAAGAGTAGATATCAGCAGGACAAGGGAAATGGTTTTAAGTAGAGGGAGGGAAGATTTAGGTTGGATGTCAGGGGGAAGTTCTTTAAAGAGAGAGCGGTGAGGTGCTGAACAGCTGCCCAAAAAGGCTGTGGATGCCCCGTCCATACCTGGAGGTGTTCCAGGCCAGGTTGGATGGGGCCCTGGGTGGCCTTTTCTGGTATTAAATATGGAGGTTGGTGGCCCTGCCTGTGGTGGGGGGTTGGAGATTTGTGATTCTTGAGGTCCCTTTCAACAGAAGCCATTTTGTAATTCTGTGATTTTTTTTTTTTTTTTTTTTTGTGATAAGTTCAACTTGATGCTAGTTTTTCATTCTAAAAAGTGAGAGGATTGCATTTGCACAAGAAATAAGGCATTTTCAAAAGATTGCCTTGGATTTTCTGGCCACCTCAGCACACCTTTGCCAGTTTTAGCTGTAGGCTTGGTTTGTTACACTCTGACTACCTGGGAAAAAAAATAAATATGGTTTTCAGACAGCCTCCTCTGAACCAGAAGCTTCTTCCCCAAGACACCTGTCAAATTACTAATGATTAATTAAGCAGTATGAAATGGGAAGCTGTATTCAACTTCAAATCAAAGCTGAGCTCATGTGAAGGGGGGTGGATACGCCATGAGCTCAGGCTGACTCAGGCACTGAGACACATAAAATGAAAAAAGAAAAAAGAAAAGAAAAGAAAAACAATTAGTTTTTTTCACAGAAGTGATATGATGCTATATTATGTAGAAGTATGTCAGTGAGTGTTGCAATATGGTATAGTCAAGACATATTTTTGAAGCCCTAAAAGGAGGAGAAAATGAAATAAGGTAGCAAGGTTATAGTCATCTATAATGTTGACTCTAGTGATTAAAGCACTTATATGCAGCATCCAAAAGGTTAGAAGTTCTCTACAGAAAGAATCTGGGAATGGCTGTTATTGCAACCATTATGGATGATTTAATTTCTTTTATTCTTAAAAGGGCTCTAATAAAGTTAGAGAGTTTCTTAGTTCGTATGTCTTATGTTCAATAAAAATTGCATTGCATTTTGTTTGCAGTGAAGATCAATATTTGCCTGGTGCTGCATTAGAAGATGCAGTTGTCCATATATATTAAGTAAACTGATGTCACTGTTGAACGGTTCTCCTGGCAAGCATATCTGTAACAATTATTTCCTATTTTTTTCCCGTAAGAGAAATTTGATTTAAAGTTTATTTGCTACACATTTGGTAGAGACTAATTTTGAGAAAGAAAAAAAGGTCTGGTACTACAATGAATGAAAAAGATGATGACAAATTAAATGGGAAATGGCACAGCAAATGCAAATCATCTGCAGGACTTGCAGTGGGCAGAAAATTGTCTTTTTCACCACCACATACGGAAATCTGTTTTGTAATCACTGTAATTAATAAATGTAATAAATAAGTGTATTATATCTGCAGAGAAACTTTGCTTTGTCTTTTAAATGTTCATCTTATTTTACTTTGGCAATCAAATACTGAAGGTGCAGAGAGACAGTTTTTCACCAGACATGACAAACTTCTCTTGTGTTGCTTATGAACATTTTTTTAATTAGAGAAAGTTCAATAATTAATTTACTGAGAGCTACCTAGCTTACTTCAAAGTCCTTAGAGGGACTGTGAGATCATTAATTCTCTGTCACTTTCTTCTGAACATTTACTCTGGAAAGAAAACAATGGCCTTTTTACCAAACTTAGAAAAGAAATTAACCACTTTTTCTGGCAATTGCACAGAAATAGAAGCATACAGCTTAAACCTTAATCTTCTCTGCTAGATTTTGATATTAAAAACATATTACAATAGCTAATTTAAAAGTTGTGAAGCACAAGAATAAATTTTATGTGAGGGCTGGGGATGTTCAGTTACTGAAATTCTTTAAGAACAAAGTAGACCATCGTCTATCAGCATTTGCAAAGTGTTCCAGCCAGCCCCATCTTCTGTCATTCTGAGTGTAATAATATTTTTTTGTAAAATTGCACAGTGCACAGAAATGTAGAAGCAAAGAGATAAATCTTTACAGAGTAGAAATAAGAGGCCAAAAATAATGGTTTATCCATTGGTGCATTTCATTAGAACAGAGATATGCCCTATTTGCAATTGCAGACTCAGTGGAAGAGATAAGGTAGGTTCTTATTCTGATTTTTTAAGTCTTGCACTCAGCAAGAATAAAGTCTCCATAACTTTTTAGAGGGGATAAAGAACTGAGGGGGATGGAGGGGGTGTCCCATCTTTTTTTGGTTTAATGTAGCATGAGAAACTTTCAGGTTCTGGTATGAATGGCACCATCATAAAGGTGAAGAAATGCCAGTTTCTTTAACAGGCTCATGCTGATGTTTAGTGTGAAGAGGGCTGAGGTAAACTCCAGCTTAGGTTGTGCATACAGTTGTCTTTCAGTGAGGAGCACACAGACTATTTTTTCCCTCTTTATCAGATGCTTAATAATGTGAGTTTCAGATGCCAACTGACAGATTTAATTTTCAGATGTTCTACACGTCACAGGTGATTTTCAATGAATTACTTGTTAGATAAGTGTATCACCTGTGTATACAAAAAGAGATGCAAAATCTGTGCCCTGTAGAGACAGAAATTTTCTGGTTGTCTATTTAGTGTACTGGCAAGTTGTAAACATGTTTTTGAACACAGCCGTCCATTGTCTACTTTATTTTTCTACTGATCTTTTCTAGAGTTAGGATTTCAGGGCCCTTTGGTTAAAGCAAAGGGAAACTAACATTGCCACTCCAAGCACTCTTCTATTTATGCATAGTTTGCCAATTTTTTGTAAGATGAAGGAAAAAAATTAAGACAGTCTTGGCATTGAAAATGCTCAATCTGTTTGAGAGTAATTTTTCCATATTTTAAGTATTATTTTTTCTTAATAAGCATATATCAAGGTCCATTTCTAACCCTGTTCACATTTCTGTTTAGAGTGTGTCTGAACTTCACTGTATTTCATTTACAGTGTTCATGAATGTCAGTGCTTTGAACAGAAGGTGTTCATGTTTGCAAAGAGTCTAGAAATAACTACCACTGAAGTTCTTCAGATATTTAAAACAAACAAAAATCTGCTTTCATCTACTTTTATTTCAATTATTCTTCAAGATTGTCTTCACTTACCATACATTTGACTGAGACTATTGAGTAGAAATCAAACAGTCCAGTGTTGTTCCTAAGTACATAGTCTTGAAAAGAAACCTTTGTATAGAACTGGTTTGTGATGAAGGTTTTAGCATTCTTGGAAGTGCTTCACACAAAACAATTACCTTAATAAATGTCTGCGTGCATTCTGCAAGCTCCCCCCAGCAGCCAGATAGGCTTTAGTATTTTTCCATGCAGCTTTATCACTGAAATTAATTTTGAAGACATTTGGCTTCTGCAAACATTCCTTCAGCTTCTAAAGGTAATACTTTAGTACCTTCTCATACATTATCAAATAATTTCTTTCCTATTTACTTATTCATCTGTAACAAAAAATGTGCAAACAGCTGAGGAGGGAGTCATTTTGTGCTAGTTCTTGCTTGGGGTTTTATGCCCCAAGCAATGAGATGCTTTGAGATTCTAAGATTTGTCTCTAAAACTTAAATTCCTTGTTACCTCTCTGGAAGCACACAGGGCTTTATAGAAAGAAGCTTTAAATATTTAAAGAAATGTCCACTTTTTGGATATTAATGGATAGTTTTCATTATGACTCAACAAGAAATTCCGGTGGAGTTCTTACATTCCAAATGTGTTTGCCTCTCTTTTTTGGCAACTTCACAATGAGTTGTTTTGAACCGCTGAGCTCTGATAGTCAACAAAGCTGAATCCACAATGGCAATCATAGCCAGCTACTAACATGCAGCATAAACATATATTTTGTTTTAAGAAGATGCAAAAGGTGCTGCGCTGAAACAATACAGAAGTGTTTCTGCTATTCAGCCATTCATTTGAACCCTTACAGCTGTTTTGTTACTAAACAATGAATGAAGTAATGAGGAGCTCTCCAACTAGTTTGCCTAGCAGGAGAGCAGAGACGTGAATATTTTTGATGGTATAGAATAAAAGAGTTAATCAGATACTTTCTTGGTTGTTGGCAATTGAGAATTCTGTGTTGACAGAATCACAATCAAGCATCAGGGAAACAATCACTGCATTCCTTGCTCACAATGGAAGAAATTACTGCATAATAACAGCATTATCAGCACTGCTGTTAGAAAACTTCATTATTATTATACACAGCCAGATTATAATAGCCTATTATGAAAAAGAAGAAGACGGCAGAAAAAAAGCATAAGTTGTTCATTTTCCCTGAGGTGCCTGTGAACTTCGAGGTCTTGCAGGCTCTTGCAATAGCCACCCTGAATTTGCTTATGTCCACCAGCTTTAAGAAACATTCACTGATTTTAATGCTATGTGCCCATTTTAAATATTCTAGAACTTTAAGAAGAGCTTGGCTGGAGAGGTTCCTTTGCAATGTCACATCTGTACTGGCTTCTAGAGGCAGCTTTTAGTCTGAATTGATAGATGGTTTTTGTGCTTCTGATTGCATGTCAGTACAGGAACCACGTTTGTCTACTTGTCCACCTGACTGCAATAAGAGAATAAAATGGTACTGCACTTTTCTTTGTATGTTCCCAGAATCAGAGTAATTCAAGCTAGTTTTTATCAATTCCTCCTGCAAGTACATAATCCAAATCACAAAACCTTTTTTTTTTTTTTTCCCTCAGTAGTTTAATAGTGCAAAACAGGCCCATCATATCTCTCTGGACTTCCTGGAAATAAAGCAGACATTAATTCACTATGATTAATTGAAATATTACTTCTGGCACTGTTACAGGTACTTCAGCTTTTTACTGATTTGCTTTTGGCATTGATTCCGCCTTGCCAAAGGTGTTGAGAGAATAAGATCTTTCTACAAAAACAAAGAAATACTGAGAGGAAGACATACAACACGTAAAGCCTCTTAAATCTTCCCACATACAAGAGAAGAGTCAGAGTTGTTATCATTCACCAAAGCTGTTCAGAAAGTTTTTCATAAGAAAAATGTATTCAACTGAAAGCTAAATAACTCAGTGCATTGTCTATTTGGATAGCTTTTCTCAGTGAAAAGTTCCAAGGTTGAGAAGATGAAATGAAAACCAGATCTCTCCAAGCAAAAACTAGATTTTTTTTTTTTCAAAACTGTATTAAAAAATAAATAAATTAAAGTTTGAAATTGAATGTAAAAAGAATTTTAAACACGTAAAATATCTGGTCTACAGCCATCTCTTCTTCATATTTCCTGCATTCCTGCATTTTCCTGCATTCCTTTGTAAACTCTTCTTAGAAGTAAGAAGTAATGTAGATTATTCTATCTGAATATACAAGAAAGAAGAAAATGTAAGAAAGCAGAGAGGAGGAGAAATAGAGCATTTATATAAAGGAAGACATTTAGAATTGGAGAATTCCCAACCAGGAGAGAAGCATTACTGATCACAATCGCAGATGAATTAATTAAAGCGTTCAAGACTGGAGACAGTATGGGCAATTATCATGCCATGAAGAGGTTTTGATCTTGAGGAATATAGGCCTGGCATAAGAATCAAATAGGACCCTGAACTTTTGGAAAGCAAACTGACAGATATTTACAGAATTAATGGATTATATCCCCCAGAGAGTTGTCCTTAAGGAGGAAGGAATTGATTATAACTGGTAGCTCATTAAGAATACTTTTCATAGTGTAAGAAAACAAGCAGGGAAGTAGAATCGGAAACTTGATGCCAGGAGAGATTATAGGGTCACTGCCTGTATGCGTAGCGATGAGAACAAGAAAGCCAAGGTACAGCTGGAGTTGAAATTGGCAAGAGATGAAAAGAATAATAAGGGATTCTACAGGTACATGAGCCAGAAAGGGAAGACTAATGAGAGTGTATCTCCACTAATAAACAAGATGAGAGGACAGGTGACAACAGACATGGAGGAGGCTGAGGCACTCAACAATGTTTCCGCCTTAGCCTTCTCTGGCCATCACTATTCCCACACCACTTAGGTCTATTCTGTCCGTAAAGCCCCAGACCAAGGAATGAAGTTCCTCCCACTGTAAGTGAAGGGTGGGTTTTAGACTACCTGATGAAAACAAACACACATAAATCACCTTTCTCTGATGTGATTAGCACTGCAGCAGGTGCACTCTGTGTTGCAGTGAGTGATGAAATTGTGGGAGGGGGATCCTGAAGCTGGGGACACCTGAAGGCAAGGAGAGAACTTCCAGGAGCCACCAGAAGCCACCAGTTCTTGCAAGAACAGCTGAGAAGGCATAGGCAGGATGGGGAGCAGGGGTGGGAGACCAACACACATGCAGGTGGTTAGGAGAACAGCAAAGAGGACTGGCAAGCAGGGTGTAGTGTGGTAGTCTGCATAGATGTTTGTGCAGGAGAGTGAAAGGTGGACTGCTTTCTTCTCATCGGGGAAGAAAAGGGTGCAGCACTCCATTGAAACAGAAATGTTTAGCATTTGCTGTGATGGTCGGGCTAAGGCAGCAAGCCAGAATGGGGGGCCACAACTGTTCTGGGCTGACACATGCACACAGATGGACCTCCAGAGGAGGAACAGAGCTGTCCAGATCTTTGGAAGTCCCCAAGGGCCTGAGGTAAGTTTGGGGTGTCATGGGTGCAAGCATGCCCAGCTTGATGAACTTTTTGTGCAGGTGACCAGGATGTGAGAAGAAATCACCAGGCTGAGAAGCATCCAGCAGTCAGAAAGAGACTGATGCATGGTATCATGCACTGATACGGGCCACTGACAGCTCTGCCTTGAGTTTCTGCCAGGGACTGAAGCCAAGCAAGCTTTCAACCTTGAGGAGAAAGACCACAGAAACACCCAAGATGAGGTAGACTGGACTCTAGTCTCTGCTCAGAGCAAAAGGAGTAGTCAGGGAGCTGTTTGTGGATGACACCAAGCTGGTGTAGTTGATACAACAGAAGGGAGGGAGGCCATCCAGCATGATCCAGTCTTGAAAGGTGGGCGCATGTGAACATCATGATCTTCAATATGGCCAAATGCAAGGTGCTACACCTGGGTTGGGGCAATCTCAAACATCAGTACAGACTGAATGTACTGAGCGTAGTGCTACAGAGAAAGATTTGGTGGGTGAAAAACAGAACGTGATCCAGCAATTTGCAGATTCAACGTGATCTAATGGGAGGTGTCCCTGCCCATGGCTCAGAGGTTAGATTAGATAAAGTCTTAAGGTCCTCTCCAACCCAAACCATTCAATGATTCTATAATTCTATTCTAGAACAGATGCTTAAGCCTGAGGTAAGTACTGCACCTGAACTAAAGGCTAATGCAGTTTAATTCAAGATTTAACGATGTAGCACTGTAGTGAGGAAAATGCAAAAAGCTCTTGAGGTGTTTGGAAGTTAATGATGCAGCATTGCGGTAACGACCAAATTAAATTTTCAGTTCTCATTGCAAAAGCACATTAAAACTAAACTATTTCAGAATAAGGCTGTCTCGTGCAGCTTGGTGTACTACTACTCCTGTTTGATTTCCTTTTCTTTTTTGTTTGTGTGTCTTAAATGCCAGAGTGAGGAGTTGTTGCTGTTGTTTTTCCTGTTCATACTGCTAACTGGAATTTCTCCAAGGACAAAGAAAAAAGATGGAGTTCTGAGTTACTTGAAATATGGAGTAGGTGTACAAAATGCAAGGAAGCTTCAATACAGAAGGTGTCAAATATTTTACTCAAGCTCCCTGAAATCATAGATAAAAAAAGAACAATAAAATCACAAACAAAACAAACAAACAAAAAGGAATAAAAAGGATCACCACAACAAAAAAGAAAACTCTAGATTTTGTTTTTTTAATATTTCTTAAATTTCCAAATTATGATTTTTGATACAAAGTCTACTTACTAACAGATTTCTGTACATGAATGCTATATATTCTCTATTCTCTATATTATATGTTAATTTAGAGTCTCAATTAGAGTAGACAGAAGCTCAAAGATCCATTCTTAACCTTTTCTAAAAGTGCCTAATTTTGTATCTTCCCCACAAAATCTAGATCAGGCACTAACTTAAGAATAGGATCTGTGGCCTTATGAGCAGTGATACTTTCCAACTGCAAAATTAATACTTCTTAATTGAATGTAGCAAATGCCAAATGTTTAAGTTCTTCTCCCATCATGGAAGATGTATTCATTGAAACACATGAAAATGAATGAATTCAAGTCTAGTAATAAATCCTTATTATTCTTCAACTGTTTTGAGTATCAGTACATTTATAATACCAACCAATCAAGATCCCCTAAAATAAAGCAAGTTTACTATTCTGTCTCAGGTATGTCATCATGTATTTTTAGAGTACAAGTCAAGAAGACAGAACAATTGTGTGTTCAGCAGCCAAAAACTGTGTGAAAAAAAATAGAAATAAATATTCTTAGTACAAAATATAACTTGAAAACAGTTATCTTCCAATTATTACTAAGAATCTTTGTATAAATATAATATATAATCATTTGTAACAAATCACTCATTAAAACCTATTACATAATTACATTTGATATACAATTGCCCTTAATAATTCTATAGAAATCTCAGAATTTATTGTTGTGTAGAATAAATTTTAAAAAAACATATCACAGACTAGGATGATACAGCCTGTTTTGTGCCGTATTCATAGTGCTGTGAAAAGGCTCAGCTGAACTAATTGTGCTCATACCAGACTTGTGTTTATGCTGTACATTAATACTGATAAAAAATATGTAGTAATTTATCTGTTTAAGTGAGTGGAATGGAGCAATACATATTAAACAAACAGACAAAAACAAGCAAAGAGAAAAGCAAACATATGTAAATCTCAGTATTTCTCTCTTCCTCCTCTTATACAAAACAAAATATTAATTATAGCTAAACTACTACCACCAAGGATTTCACATATCTTTATATGTTTAAGTGTTCCAAATTTCACTGTGTGTTGAGAATGCCCTGTGCTCAGTCTGTTCCCTGCTCACTGCAATGGATTAGTAGGATTAGTAGAATTTGCCATCTACAGCCTCACCATCTCCTTTTTGCTACTGAAAGAAAAGCTTTTTAAAGCCCTATGACTGCTATAATGAAACATAGAAAATACTCTATTGTCACCCATTAGGACAAAGTGCTGTCAACCAAGAACTACTTAATACTGTCAGGACTTGGAAGTCCTGGTAACTACCGCATTGTAGCAAGCATGAAACAGATCTAGAAATGCCTATTTTATTTCTTATCTTCATTATTTATGTTATGAAACCTTTGTTTAATACAAAATACAAAGAGTATCTTTTTCAGCTTAAAATATTAATCTTCAGTAGTTCTTTTCAGTTTTACATTCTTGAAGGATCTTTCACAGTACAAATACATTTTAATCAGTTGTTTTGCTGTCTTTTTTTCTTTTTAAAGGCAATCTGTATTTAAAAAACTGATGTACTGCATGAGAAGCTGGCTGATCTCAAGCAAATATCCTTTTCGTCCAGATTGCTTCCGACAGAATGATTGGCCCAGAACTCTGACACTCTGCCACCATTGTTTACTAACTTAAATATGATGAATAAAATATTTTGAGACAACCAAACGTCTACCAGGTTTAAATAAAATGTGTAGTTTTGTTAGAAGAAAGGTCTAAGGTTTCAAATGGAAGGAACAATGGTGTTACTTTGAACCATCTATCACCTTTCCCAAACATCCGAGTACAAAAATAAATAATTAACAACTCTCTGCTTTACTTTAAAAGACATTTCTCTGATTTTTCTTTTTTCTCCCTTTCCTCTCTATATTCACATCTGGAGCATATCCAAGAGATATCGTAGCCTTTTCTCATTTGTGAGTCTTTTTATATTGTATAATTGAAAAGACTTATTAGAAACTGTGATTATTGTTGCAAATTTTGCTGATTAATCTCTAAAACCTTGTAACTCGCTAATCTTTTCTCCTCATTCACAGGTATCTCATTTGGGGAATTTTTGTATGTTTTTTCATTTTTTTTTTTTTTTCCCTGACAGTAACAAATCTGTTATATGTAGGATGAAGACCTTTGTTGGATCTCACAAAAGGAAAAACAGCTATAATAGGAACAGCAACTGTACAAGTGACTGTTTTCTTCCCTGGTGAACTACCAGTTTTGTCCAATTGCAGTTGTTACAAACTGCTGCCATTTTTGTCTTGTTGCATCAGTAACTATCTTTTAAGTTCTAGGAGTGTCCTGTGCAAGGAAATAATCCTAAGAAATTTCCAGTGTCACAGAATCATAGAATGGTGTGAGTTGGTAGGAACCTTAAAAATCCTCTAGTTCCAACCCTCTGTCCTGGGCAGGTTGCCTCCTCCAGTTCAGGCTGCCCTGGATCTCATCCAACCTGGTCTTGAACCTTGAGACTCCAGGGATATGGCACCCACAGCTTCTCAAGGCAGCATGTTCCAGTGCTTCACCACTCTCTGAGTAAACAATTTCTACCTAAAATGTAAGCTAAGTCTCAGCCATTTGCCTTGTCCTAACACTATCAGACAGAGTAGAATGCTGGTTTCCATCTTTTTTGTATTCCCTCTTTAAGTACCACCACTCCAACAGCTCCACATCTTTCCTGTGCTGGGAGCCACAGACCTAGACACAGTACTCCATGAGGGACTTCACAAAGGCATAGCAGAGGGAAAAATCATCTCCCCACCCCTCTGTTGATGCAGCCCAGGATATAATTGGCCCTCTTGCCTACAAGCATACACTGTTGGATCATGTTCAGTTTTTTGTCCATCAGAACTCCCAAGTCCTCTACAGAGCTGATCTCAGTCCTTCTCCCAGTCTGCCTTCATATCTGGGATTAGTCCAGCCCAGCTGCAGTACCTTCCACTTGTTGAATTTCATTAGGGTGGGGTCATTTTCAAGTCTGTCCAAGTCCTTTTGGATAACATCTCTTTCTAATGCATCAGCTGCACCACACAGCTTAGTGTCGGTCACAAACTTGAGCACATTCACCAAGAGCTCAATGGAGATTTAGGCTTTTTTCATTAAACAAGGCTTAAAACATACAGACATTTTAAAAGATAATTAAAATGTTTCTATTATCATGAGCACTGAATATATTTAATGTGAATAATTGTATATCAAATCAACCATTGATATGAAAGGCCTAGCTGAGTTTAGCTTTTCTTATGGATCTTCAAAGGGTTTTATTTCAGCCAAATCGCTATTTCTCTCTAATCTCCTGAGATGCAGTACGTATCTCTATCTTTGAGCAGCCTAAAAATATATGTGTAATTTCAAACTGGTCCCTATATATAGGGATGTAATTTAATTGGCAAGAAAATAAGGATGGCAAATTCAGAACTAGAAAGGGAAAGGATAGGAGTTTTGTTCCCCCACCAGCTGGTCACAGATAAAGCTTGTTTTCTCAGGAGCACTAAAAAAAAAATCTCAACTTGACAGCAGATCAGAAAAGGTGGTCACAGAATAAACAGTGCTGCTAACAGGAGCTGTCACCATGTTTAATGCTGATGAGTAGCAATTAATGCGGATTCTTTCAAGCAAGACTTGTAGGCTCAGACGGTACTTAGTGATTCATAAAGGAAGTGGAAAGTGAAAGAGAGAAACTCTGAATGTGAATTTACTCCCTGTGAAAGTCTGACAGCAATGGTCTACGCTGTCTTCAGCAGCAATGAAGAAGAAACTCCGTGTATTTACTCAGATGGGAGGATACTTTAAAGACAAGAATATTCACAATTACAGGATGTAAACTGAATACATTCTTATTCTCTAATAAGCCTTTGTACCTGGGGGTAATTTAGATCCCAAAGGGAACTCTCAACTTTTTGGCTCATTCCTCTTTTATTTAGAAACTTTGTATTAAGATCATATTCAGTCTAACTACATGGTGGCAGAGAAAAAGTTGATCTAGATAATGATTGAAAAATATTAATTTAATATCTTCCATTTAGCCAATAGTCTTCTGTGCCAACAGTCTGGAGGAATATATTTTAATAATAATAAGTTGCATGGTTTAAGATGTAAGGTTTAAGATATAAATTATGATATGGATATTTCATGTATCTTCTATGTACCTTCTATCTTCTATCTTATATATTCTTGAAATTACACAATTCTCTTAAATTTTAGATGGAGGTATACTCTGTAAGATCATAGCTTATGGCCAAATAATCTGTCATGCTTTGGGAATATTTACACACTTCGTAAATACAATACAAAAGACAATAAAAGTCTTTTTTACAGTAATAACATTGATCCTTTCAATATAAGGATTGTGCAATTTATAACAGTATAGAAAGCAAAGGAGAAGTGTGTTTTATAGCACTGATCTTGATACACAAATCTTTGTATCCAGTAAGTAGTTCAAATATAGTTCCACTGGTGTTTGGGGAGATAAAAGCTGAGCTCTTCCCACATTCTTAGCTCTTGTAATGCTACAGCTATTCTAACCATAATTCTACTAGTTAGTAGTAGTGCTCAGGGATGTCCTGTCTGTTAGATTCTCTGAAGAGCTATCAGTCAGGAAAATAAAAAGTATGTCTCATGAAGAACTTCTTCATGACCTACAGTATTTTACATGATTGACCCTTTACTTTGCTCAGACACGGCTCTTCCATTGAGAAATGTTTTGACATTGAATTGTAATACATTACAGTAAATAATAGCTACATCTGCGCTGTCTGTAGGATGTGTGGGGCTTGACAGTGTGATCTAAGGAATGATGACTTGGATCAGTTTTCTGGCAAAGTGAACAAAGAGTGAATTATGATTTAAGAATTGCATATAATACCAGTTCTTTATTCCCTGTATTGAATACAGATCATATCATTTCCCAATTTTAGATCATTTGTTGAAAATTATTTTTTAATTTATTACCAATTCAAAGTGAGCACTGACTAGTGAGAAATGAAGACAAATTAAAACAACACCTTCCCCCTAACTTCTTTCCAAGCTTGGCTACGCTTCACTTCCAGCTTCTCTACTACCCTGCACCCAAATAGGCACAAGGAGAATGGGAATGATGTCTGTGGTTACATCATCACAGCGCCTTCCTGCAATTCCCTCCTGAGTTTCACCTGCTCTAGTGTGGGTCCTCTCCACAGGGCTCCTTCAGGATAAACCTTCTCTGGCATATGATCTTCCATGGGCTGCATTGTCAATATCCTCTGATGTGGTCTTTTCCACATACCACAGGGGAACCTCTTTTCCGGTTCATGGAGCACATCCTCTCTACCCTTCTTCCTCCACCAGGTCTTGCTAGGCTGTTACTCTTCCATTTCTTTTTCCTCAGTCCTCTCTTACACAGCTGCTGTTCAATGTCTTGTGCTTTCTTAAATCTATATTACCAGATCACCACCAGCACCACCGATAGTCTCAGCTATGGCTGCAGTGGGATAGTTGCAGGGCTAACCAAAAACAGCTAGCTGGCTGTGTCTGACATGGGACAGCCACAGTCTCTCACAGAGGATATTCCACAGCCCCTCTTCTAGTAAAATCTTGCTAAATACATCTGATAAAATTGTTTATAACCATCATTCACAGAGTGATTGTATTTGTCTCAGATAATTTTCAAAATCATAATATGTTAGAGTTTCCTTACCATAGGAAATACTTGCTCTGTATGGAGGTTTGATATGACATTGATATCCTTGAAGTATGAAGATGGTTGGACTAGATGATTTTGAAGGACCCATTCAGCTGAACTATTGTACTCCATTCCATTCCATTCTATTCCAGTTCTCCTTAAGGTTTGGTCCCAGTTATCACTATGTAGATATGAATCAAGATAAAAATGTTGTATTACAATTTTACATTTTGCCCCAAACAGTATCCTCATCTCAAGGGGCTAGGAACATTACAGAGTGTAATCATTGTTGAATATAAAATTTAAAGCTGCACAGAGCACAGAAATAATTATTAATTGATTACTTGTGAGTTTTCTAGTGATAAAAAAGCAACAACTAAGACAGTAATCAGAGAGACATATTAGCATAAATTACTATGATTAGCATAATAAAAAAATACCGACTAGATGATACCCTGAATCAGACATAAAAAACATGAGACTGCATTGTTTATTTGAGGACCCAAACTTCTTTTTAGTGTTTTACTTTTAATCTTTCACACCAGACATTTTCTGCATAGCTGCACCTAACAGTGGCACTGAGATAGATAAGGACAGAGAGAAGATGTTCCATGCCACAGAAATGGGAGATGTTGCATAACAGAAACTTGGGTGGTTCTGACAGCCTGGGAAATTTCATATTTTTCTTTTAGCTTAAGGCTAGTTTGGAACATGCCATCTGGAAAGTTATTTCCCAGTACCTCAGCAATTATTTCTGCCCAGACACAAGGACTAGAAATTTGACATCTTAGTGCATGTAGTGAAAGCTCACTTTATGACAGCTCCAAGACCTAAGCTTTAGACCATAAATGAGATATCATCAGACTTACAATAAAATCCCTGAGTTAGCAAAACATCAGCACTTCGAAAATGACTCAGTTCAGTCCACCAGCTAAAAGAATATGTTTGCTACAGGAACAATCAAAGAAAATCAAGAGAAAATAGCTACTCAAACTGGTGAATTATTTTATTTGCATGATCTGCTTGGAAAGACATTAATTCATTCCTTTAAATAACCAGTAAGCATAAAATGCCCTTCACAAAGCACAAAACAACCAAAGCATTCATAGAACACTCTTAATCACTCGTGACAATAAGCTTTTCCCATGAAGTGCATTTCACCCAGTGTGCAAAGTGCAGCTTCCAATTCGCAATTAAATGCATTTAATAAAACTTAGTGAAACATTTATAAACTTAATGAAGCACTTGGGAAATTAAAACAAGGAAAAGCCAATCTCCCCGAGTGGAAACCAGACCATCCTACTGGTATCAACAAAATATCTGAAATAATGCTAATATTTTATTATGATTTTGGGGATTAGCCTGTGAATTTTCAAGAGGTAGATCTGAGTATCATAGAAAATCCAGTTACAGTAAATAAAAATATCACAGACATAAATAATGCTAAACTGGTTCTGTGTAGGTATTGTCTGCCTAGCTCATTTTCTTACCATTGACAGTGTCCTGCATCAGATGGTTCTGAAGATGATGCAAAAAGTGAATATTAGAGAAATAAAGGATAGCCTATTGCTATAAAATGGATATCCTGATTCTTTTACAGCTAGATTGTTCTTTTGTCTTTTTTATTTCTTAATGTATTTTTATGTATACATTAACATCTCTGAAAGCTTCTATCTTATATAGGTCCCAGTCGTGTGTTCCTAGAGGCTTTCTATGCAAGGAGAAAGTGTAACTCTGCAACAAGATATTGCAATTGCTAGTAAAAGTTCATAAAATTTGTACTGCATTTGGAAGATGTTAGCACTGAGCTTTATCACTTTTTCTCTAAACTTTTCTTGACTTTCCTGAAGCAGATTTGTTTTTACACAATTTAGCTTTAGTAATAACTTTTGAACAATTAGATGGCTGAGACTGTCATTTTGTTTTTTATTATCTTTCAGTTTTTTATATAAATAATTGCAAGAAGCAGTTATTTTGGAAAACAGAACATTACTTGAACACAGTGATGGAGCATGGATGTTTACAGGCTCAATATGAAAGCAGAAGCCTTTGAGGGATGGGGACATAGGCTGTGGTGTAGAGTGGCACAGCACAGGATAACAATAGATGGGGCACAACTTTGGTTGCAAACAACTCACTTATGGTCAGCTGAAAAATAAATAAATGAAGACCTGAAGTTGCACAAAATTAGTTTAGAAGCAAAGAAAACAAAACACACATAACTAAGCTATTTAAAATGTACCTTATATAGTGAATTCAGATATAATATCACCCTTCACACAGGCAAAGAAGGAATAAGGT
Organism: Perdix hodgsoniae; assembly: GCA_035772895.1. Classification (NCBI taxonomy): domain Eukaryota; kingdom Metazoa; phylum Chordata; class Aves; order Galliformes; family Phasianidae; genus Perdix; species Perdix hodgsoniae. Next base: position 540,465 of record JAPSGF010000131.1, read on the forward strand.
GTACAAGCTTTGAGAACAAGAAATCCTTTTACACAAATATTAACAGTCAGAGAAGAACCAAGGAGAATTTCCATCCACCTGATGCAGCAGGGAATGCCGCCACTGAGGATAAGGAAACGGCTGAGGTTCTCAGTGCTTTCCTTACATCTGCCTTTAATATGCAGATCATTTATCCTCAGGGCACTTTATGCCCTTATCTGGAAGTCTGGGATATTACACAGAATACACCTCCAGGTGATTCAGGTGGAGGTATTTAGAGAGCTCCTCCTCCATCTGTCACAAGTCCATGGGATCAGACAGGCTCCATCCTAAGGTGCTGAGGGAGCTGGCAGGGGTGATTGCCAAGCTGCTCTCGGCCATCTACCAGCGCTCCTGGTTATCTGGAGAGATCATAGAATCATAAGGTAGGAAACGACCTATAAGATCATCTAGTCCAACTGTCCTCTCTTTACCATTGCTACCACAAGCTACTAAACCATATCTTGCAGTTCCTCATCCATAGATGAGGATTGGAGGCTTGATGATGGGACTCCCATCTACAAGAAGGGCCTTAAGGAGGATCCAGGGAACTACAGCCTGATCTTCGTACCAGGGAAAGGTATGGGACAAATCATCTTGGATCAGCTCACACGGCACATGCATGGTGTCCAGGGGATCAGGCCCAGCCAGTACAGGTTCATGAAAGGTAGGTTGTGCTTGACCAACTTATCATCTCCTACAACGGGTGTCTGTACAGGTAGATGAGGAAAAGGTTGTTAATGTAGTCTCCCTAGACTTCAGCAAAGCCTTTGACACGGTCTCCCACAGTATTCTCCTGGGGAAACTGACTGCCCATGGCCTGGACAGGTATACCATGACTGGAGGGTGATGCCCAATGAGTAGTGGTTAATGGAATTAAGTCCAGATGGCGACCCATTACAATTGATGTCCCCCAGGGGTCAGTACTGGGGGTCATCTGGTTTGATATCATTACTGATTACCTAGGTGAGTGTACCCTAAGTAAGTGTGCAGATGACACCAAGTTGAGAAGTGATGTGGATCTGCCTGAGGGTAGGGAGGCCCTTCAAGAGGATTTGTATAAGCTGGATCACTGGGCTGAAGTGAATGGGATGAGGTTCAACAAGGCCAAGTGCCGGGTCCTTCACTTTAGCCACAACAACCCCATGCAGTGCTACAGGCTTGGGGATGAGTGGCTGGAGGACTGTAAAGAGGAAATGGACCTGGGGGTGTTGGTTGATGCTCGGCTGAACATGAGCCGACAGGGTGCCCAGGTGGCCAAGAAGGCAAGTGCCATCGTAGCCTGCATTGGAAATAGTCTGGCCAGCAGGAGCAGGGAGGTGATCATCCCCCTGTACTCAGCACTGGTGAGGCTGCACCTTGAGTACTGTATTCAGTTTTGGGTCCCTCACTGCAAAAAAGACATTGAGGCCCTGGAGCGTGTCCAGAGAAGGGCAACAAAACTGGTGAGGGGTCTGGAGCACAAATCTTATGAGGAGCAGCTGAGAGAGCTGGGATTGTTTAGTTTGGAGAAGAGGAGGTTCAGGGGACACCTTTTTGCATTCTACAGTTGCAACAGGGAGGTTGTGGTGAGGAAGGCTTTGGCCTCTTCTCCCAGGCAACAAACAGGACCTGAGCAAATGGCCACAAGTTGTGCCAGAGGAGATTCAGATTAGACATAAGGAAAAACTTTTTCTCTGAAACACCACTTCTTTGAAAGTGGTCAGGCAAGAGGTCAGGAGGTGGTGGAGTCACCTTCCCTGGCGGTTTTCAAGAGGCATCTGTATGAGGTGCTACGAGACATCATTTAGTAGCTTAGCGGGAAGTAACGGTTATAGGAAGACAATTGGACTAGATGATTTTGTAGGTAGGTCCTTTCTGTTCCTTCTCATTCTATCACTGGTTACATGGGAGAAGAAGCCGACTCCTAGCTCACTACAACTTATTTTCTGGTAGTTATAAAGACCAGTAAGGTGTCCCCTGAGCTCCTCTTCTCCAGTATGAACAATCCCAGTTCCCTCAGCCACTCCTCGTAAGACTTGTGCTCCAGACCCCTCACAGCTTCTTTGTCCTTCTCTGGACACGCTTCAGGGCCTCACTGTCTTTCCTGTAGGGAGAGACCCAAAATTGAACACAATATGCAAGGTGCAGCCTCGCCAGGGATGAGTACAGAGGGACAATCCCCTCCCTGCTTCAGCTGCCAACACTAATTCTGATACAAGCCAGCATGCCATTGGCCTTCTTGGCCACCTGGGCACACTGCTGGCTTATGTTTAACTGAGTGTAGGCCAATGCCCCCAGATCTTTTTCTTCCACAGTCTTCCAGTCACTCTGCCCCAAGCCTGTAGTGTTGCCTACTTTTCTTTTTTTTGTGGACAAAGTGCAGGACTCCACACTCGGTCTTGTTGAACCTCATCCCATTGGTCTCAGCCCAGCTATCCAGCCTGTCCAGATCCCTCTGTAGGGCCTTCCTACCCCTAGGTAGATCAACACTTCCAACCATCTTGGTGACATCTGCAAACTTACTGAGGGTGCACTCAGTGCCCTCATTCAAATCATCAATAAAGATATTGAACAGAACAGGCCCCAGTACCAGCCCCTCGGGAACACCACTCATGACCAGTTGCCAGTTGGATTTCAGTCCATTCACCTGACCCTCCAGCCAGTTCTTTACTCAGCAAAGAGTGCACCTGTCCAAGCCATGGGCTGCCAGCTTTTCCGGGAGAATGCTGTGGGAGACAGTGTCAAAGGCTTTGCTGAAGTTTATCCAGACTACGTCAGCAGCCTTTCATTCATTGTATTTAATTCTTGCATAGTCATATTGTGTAACTTCACCTCGTGAAACTGTGATAATTTTTCAAGGAAAGGAAAGATCTCACTGCAGTGACACACTCCTTACGCTGAGTGGTTTTCATTCACAGCATTTTGACTCTTCTCTAGTTGTTTTTTGCCAGCTTGTACAAGCAACAGATGAGCAGATATCCAGGACTTGATACTTCAGGGGGCATTTTCAGACTCAAATTTTAGAATATCCTGAAAATTTTCTTCAGCAGAAAAGTTTCCACTATTGTAAATATATAACTAGCTTTGAATAAGATCAAATGGGATGTGGCAATACAGTTTGCACATACAGACACTTGATCACATATTTTACAAAAATGGGCCTTATTTGCAGTCATCTAGCAAAAGTATAAAGTTTTCATATTTACAGTTTTATCCTGGTGTAACAGGCTCATTTAATGTCATCACATTCACCCTTATGCTTCATGACTAGGACATGCATCATCTGAGGCATGCCTTGTTCCAGTACAGGATTTATGATGTGGGCTGGGCTCCTTGAGTGTAATTTGATTTAGGGAAATTTCCCAGAACTTACCAAGCAAAAATCAATTACAAATCAAAACATCATATTTCATTTTCTGCTAAAGTTTTAAAAATGTTTCCTTAAGGCCTGATTCTACAGTAGTTTTCAAATTAAGCTGCTTTACTCTTTGCTGGTCTAGTGCAGTGACTGGGGAAACTTCTGCATGATTATGCAGTGGCTAAATGTAGCCAGTAATGATTTCTTACACGGGCAATATCTCATAAAGTTGAGCTAGGTTGGTTTTTTTTTTTAATTATTTATTTGTCTGTTTTTAACAGTTTGTTACCTTAGTTTCTTATTTATATTGCTTTTCTTTTTCTTTTTCTTTTCTTTTTTTTTCTTTTTCCTATGGCACAACGAAGTTGACATGAATAACAGCCTTAGAACTTCCTTTCATTTTCATGCATGACTGGAATAGTATGGGTAATTGAAGCTAGAAGCATAGGATCTCTGAGTAAACTGTAGGTAGGTGTAGGCTGTTGAGATGCCTGAAGTTCTCTTTAGAACTATGTTGTAAATAGAAGAAGCCTACGCTTCTATTAAAGAAAATAATAATGCATATATGCTTAAAGTTTTACCAGATTAATGATTCTATTTATGTATGGGTGATTTCAGAGATCTGAAACATGCATTATCTTGTGTCAGAATAACAAAAAGCTTGCTTACAAAGTCCCTTCTACCTCTCATGAATTGCTTGTTCCAAGAGTACTTAGGTGGAAATGACTTAAAGTCAAATGCCCTCACTCATAGAGGGCTTACCAAATAGTGTATCTCAGCTCTTCACATAATAGCTTTTACTAATTTTGTCCAAGAGATTACAGATTGCCTCTTGAAGAAAAAAGTAACTAGGCAAGTTCAATGGATATCTGTGTGTTCATGTGTACATCTGTGTAAAATCCAGCTATTTTAATAAGTAATCACATAATAGTTTTAAGATAAATAGATAGAATCACTCCAGTTAAAGATAATCAGAGAATTTGACAAGAATTTCATTTCTGTTACCTTTTTCTGATGAAAGAAAAACATCTGTGATTGATAGATTCCATTTGCACAAGGATTCATTGAAAATAGCACGGCTACTTTCAATCTAATCTAATAGTTTTTGTTTATTATGCCTTCTTAAACTGTAGAAGCTGAAAAATTGAACATGAAAATAGATGCTTCATAATTTCCTGAGTTTTTAACTAAAGTCTGATTGACTAGAATACAATCTGACTGGCTAGAGTTTTGAGGTCTCTAGTCTCTGGTCCAGTTAAACTTTTAACTAAGAACTTTCATTTCTTCTTTTGTGTTAGCAACTCAGCACTTAAAAGCACTTAGCAGCTTGATCCACTTCTTAGCTTTACAGGTTCAAATATGAAAAAATAACTCTGATGCACCATCTAGAGCATCTCCCATTCATAACGGTGGCTGCGCCAAAACAAACGGGCCTTCAGATTCTGCCATTTATCTGTCAAAGAAACAATAGCTAGTGGAGTGTAAAATATGGATCTGTTATCATATCACATTAATTGCTTCTGTCATATCTCTATGGTCATGCAGGACTCAAAGCTTAGGTGTTATTCTGTAGTATAGTGACATTGGTGTTTATCACTTTTCTTACTTTGTATTCTATTGTTTTTTGATTTGTACTTAAACTATGCACTGAGTTTTCAAGGAAATAACCTTTTGATGTTCAGAGTACCCTCCTTCGTATCTATGTACACTCTCCTGCACAAGCTGCCTATTCAGCTTGGGAAAAAACCCAGCTTTTGCCTCTTCTCAGATGAAGCATCTGCTAAGTAAGCAATTTCACAATAATTGCAGTCATTTAATGAATACTTTAAGAAATAAAGGCTCTTTCTCCAAATATTTGTAAAGATAGAATTGTGTTGTGGCAAAGGAAATAACAATTCAGCAGTACATCCCCTTCCCCTATGAAATCTAGTTTAAAGCTAATAAACTCAGAAAGCTAATAATTAGTATTTTATATAATCTAATAATATATATATATTTATAAAATTTTATTTATTTTATATAAGCTAATAATCTTTATCAATATCTATCTGGTTATACCTATAGCCACTGAAGATATTTCTGAGTACTTTTACAAGCTGCCATTGTGTCATTGCATATATTCTATCATTTACCTGTCTTTATTTCACTTTATAACAACAGGTAATAACAGCAGTGGTGAATGCAAAGGGAAAAGAGTGCAAAGAAGCAAAGAGTCAGGATCTGAACTGTAGAATATAGTAAGCAGGGAATAATCATATGCAGTGTCTGGATGGAAATGACTGTATGTATATACGTATATCCACATGTTCATACCTTAGTGAAAAATTTTTCTTGTTAAGTTCTTTACAGTTTTCACTTGCCCAGAATTTTTTGTTCCTTGCTATGCACAAATAAATTATCTTCAGAAACACAGAAATGCTTCAATTAGAAAAGTATGAAAAAGGAAATACTGCTGGCACCCTCTTGTAGCTTGAAAATCTGATAAATCCTGCATTTTTTTTTCACTATTCACTTACAGTTTTCTTTTTGTTTGTTTGTTTGTTTTTGTTTCAGTGTTTATGGAGTCTAGTTTTGGTAAACTGAACATCTTCAGTATTCCCAGAGCCCCCTGGTTCCAACTAGTTGATCACTAGTAAGCTAAAAATTTGTTTCATACTTTTAACTTGGCACAAGAAGTACAATAAGTACTTTTTTTTTTTCTTTTCCCCCAGGTAAATGTCCTTCTGGGGTATTATTTAATTATTGCATTTTTATATAATATTTTAATTTAATTACATAATTATTATACATCCAGATGGATTGTATAATAATTAAGTGCCTGTCTGGAGACTGTTTTGGCTTATTCTTCTTTCTGTGCACATATTTAGGTCTGAAGAAGAACCTTCCATCTCAAGCAAAGAAAGATATTTAAAAACAGAAAGAGTAAATAGTCATTGATGAAGTATTTTAGAAAGGAATTAGTAAGAGAAAATATCTCAGGTGATTTAATACAACATAGCAATATTTTTTCTTAGTGAAGGGACAATATGTTTGACTGCTTTATTTACCACTGCCTCATATTTATATTCTAACTTTTACTTTCTGTGAGTATAATAGGACTTCCTGCTTTTTATTCAACTTGTTACATCATAGTCTTTCTATCATTTATAAAGACTGCAAGATGTAATGATTAGTAAAACCGAATTGTCTATTTCTATGTTTTATTATAGTTGCTGAATATATACCAAAGGAGAGATCTGATGATAACAACAGAAGTAGGAATCATAACCAAGAAGGTCATATATCACTGTTTGGCCTGGTTCATCATATCAGTGCAATAGCAAGCCAGAATTTTGACACCAACAAAGAGTCTGAGATACATTATTTATCAGTAAAGGAAAGCTGTGATTGGAAACCAAATAGGAATTCATCTAGAAGCTGATTTATGGAAAAAATATGCTAACTTTAGCCCTATTGAGCTTCCTAGTACAGTAAGTAAGAGAAATAATCTGAATGTGTGTTGGTGAAAGAGTAATCCTTACAAATATATTGTGAAATTGGGCAGGAGAAGAGTCACTAAAGAAAAGAAGGTCCTTCTTGGTTGTATAATTTTTTGAGTGTTTCTGAGCTTCTGTTTTATTTTGCTCACTAGTAATTACTAATCATAGCATTTCTTGCGCTACTGTGGGCTACACAGAAACAAAGCCTAACTTCAGATTAGGCTGTGACTCAGAATTAAATTGTAAATGAACTAACTCAATGTTTACCAAATTTATTTTAATTGAAATTAAATGAATTTTAATTCTACAATTAAATTCTAAAACTTCAGTTCTAAGTGAATTATTGCTTTTTTAAGTCTTTCTGTGCTTGCACATAATGTACTAGTTTTATATGTAAATTCTTTTCCATGAAAACAAAATCAGAACAAAAACAATCAAACAAAAACAAGTTGACCTTTACATCATGGGCACAAATTCAGATTTCACATAACGTGGTGCCACCAAAAGAATTTGTATATATTTCCCTCACTTTATTCTCTACTTACTATCAGACTACAGACAGCAAAGACATTTGCATTATTCTCCTCTGGCAGAACTTTCTTGGAGTGACACATACTGCCATCCTAGATATAAGTTTTATGCCAGAATGTATAAACAATCAAAGAACCTAATTCTGATCAACAGGTAGGCATGTTTATTTAACCTCAGATTAATAGATTATACTGTTTTATTTTTAGAGGATATTTTATACTGAATTCAAATCTTGACAGCATGGATGATGCTTAGGTAAGTAGTTGAAAATAGGTCTTTCAAGGTGAACGTTTCAGAGTATGTCCTTGGACAATAATACGCATATGCTTTAATATTTACTCTTTCTATAAATGTACAAAATATTCAGGCACAGTTAAGAATTTCGGAGACTTCTGAAAACTTTTGTGGAGATGGTTTTCTCTTTTGTAAGGTGAGTAAGATCAGTTGCATCGATAGCCTTTCACCTGTCTGCTGTTGAGAGAATGCAACCTTTCATTACTGTGCACTTCACACTGTCCATCTTAAAACACTCAATACTGCAACTCTGGGAGTCTGTATGACATGTTAAGCAGCTTGAAAAGGGCATGCCTTTTCAAGTCTCACAGGCGTAGAAAGTAAAGTATCACTACTGTTGTCACTTCTGCTCAGAATAAACGTTTAGATCTAATTCCTAAGAAGAAAATATTCCACGGTTTAGACTTTTCTGTTAAAAGCATGAGTCACTGTATTTTATTTACCTGCAACGTGTGTTCAACACACACAAAAGTATATCAAGTTTACTGCTTTTGTGTAAGAAGAAAGAATCCCACAGCATTTCTTTTTAATAACTGTTCAGCTACAAAATTTTATTGGTATCCTTCTATGTTCCCTCTAGAGGATGTAATGCACAAAAGCATTGCCACGGAACATATAAAATTACAAATGAAATTTATTGTAAAAAGTAGAATGTCTTCTAGACTGGTGTCAGTATTTATTTCATTCATAAACCAAAACTGCAGGTATAATATATTCATTGTCAGCAAGTTCATGTGTGTAAATTGCCATCCAACAGTATTGACTGATATAAGACAGATATTGAAAAGACAATTTAAATTTACTCTTCCAAACATAAACTGTTCCACAAAAGCACTGTAAAAACTCCTTCAAGGTTTTGTGTTGTGCTTCACATTTATGGTTAACTACATAATTTGGTTGTGTCATAATCCACTGTGTTTGGCAATTTGGCATTAAATGCCTGCAAAGCAGATTGAATTCTCACCACTTCACTGGTAGACAGTTTGAGTCTATGACGGAGCAAGCAAGAGAAGAGGTCTAGACGACGTTGACCAGGTGGAGAGAGTTTATTTACACGATCGCGTATCTCTAACAGCTGCAAAAGAGCGGAGTCCTGTGATCCCTGAGTATAGGGGTAGTCCAGCTGCAAAATCAAGTCTCGAATTGCTTCTGGGTCAAAGTGCATGCTGTAGCCAAACACTTGGATGTTATTGATTTTCATGTAGCCCAGATTTCTTGAGGGATCAATAAATTCCAGGGGTTCATAGTAGATGCTTTCATTGCCATTTGGACCGTTTGACTTTATTCGACTCCTCAAATAGATGTGCACTGTTTCAAAAAATGTCTTCCACTTGTTGCCCAGAGTCAGTGTCCAATTATAACACTGAAGGGGTAAGTCCAACTTAGTCCGCTCCCAGTCTGGGAAATTATTTTCATTCACAGGCATAAACCAGCTCTCAGAGTGGCTGCCCCCAAAAGGGTTGACATAAACAGCAAGAACAGGCTCTAAGGTGCTGTTTTTAGTTAGGCAGATTTGAAGAGAGAGGCCTAGTATCATATGGACCAGGCTAGACTTGTACTTGTTACTCTTAAGAGTAAGGAGCATCCGCTTGCGCCAAGAAGGATCAAACCAGTTGTTGAGGCGCATGTCATTGCTGATGAAAATTGCATGCACCTCAATTCTTCGATCTGTCTTCTGCAGTAAATACTTCATTTCCAGGTCCTGAAGGTCAGTCTCAAACCCAATGTAGTGCTCTGTTGATTCTGCCACTTCAGGCTTGCAAATCCCCTGGCTTAGCATGTATCCAGCATTACAGCTCCCACAGCGGGTACGATTGTCAGGAGCGCAGCTCAGACAAGCAGAGCCATCTCCAACTGTGCAGGGAAGGAATCCATGGCAGGCAACCTGGTCATTAGGGCAGGTGCATGTGTGGGTCTCTTCAGAAAAGCTTCCCAGAAGGCCATTTTCATTGCAGTAGAGAAAGGATTGGATGCGGTTGAGCCAATAGTTGGAGGATCTGCAATTTTAAAATATTATATTTTAGCACAAAGAGGGACCTGAAAACAATAAACACATCCTTGCAATTTTTTTTTTTAACCAGAAAGATGAAAGTGTTTTTAGTAACAGATTAATGTATGTATGAACATAACTAAAGTCAAACGACTGCATCTGCTGTCAAATAAATACACATATAAATTACCTTTTAACAATGCAAAACCACAAAAAAGAACTTTCATTATAAACTTGCACAATAGGAACATTTGGATCATGTATTTTCTCTGCACCTCTGTCAAGAAAGCCTGTCAGAGTAATTTTTTCTGTACCTGTTTTCAGATTAACATCTTGAAATGCCTCACAGTTGAGATTTCTTTTCCTCATACTATTTGCTCAGGGAGCTGTACGACTTTGTATCATCAAGCTGTTTTGTTATGAAGATTTTTGTAAGCCTGAAAGCCTTCTTGTTTCTAGTTGTAACTGCTTTGATTTATAGCTGGTGAGGAAAGGAGTGACCAAAATGCTTACCTGGAATAGCAAGTAGGGCCGCGCTAAAACAGGTTCAGTCTTAATTCTTCAAATTAATTCCGACACAATAACAAAATCATAGAATCACATAAAGGCTTGGGTTAGAAAGAATCTTGAAAATCACATAGTTCCTACCACTGCTATGGGCACAGTTCCCATATCCCTATGGGAAGCCGGTGATGACCATGCTGTGTTTACTTTTCATGTTCTGAGATGAAATTAAATGATTGTTTTAATATTTGTCTTGTCAACTTACTTTAGTTTCACAAGAAACAATAGACACTGTGAGAACAGACTGAAACCAGTAATTTAGTCTGATGAGATATAGTTGCTAGTAGAAAGGCAATGTAAGAAACACAGTTACATGGACATAGGCAAGTGTTATCTCCTTTCTTGTCTGTACTTTTCATTCCTTTTTAGTAATTCTCGCAGTGCAGAGCTTAAAGAACTTGTTCTTGCTGCTGCAGTCTATGGAAGCATATACAATAAGATATATGACTTGAATGCCTAAACAATTTGCTTCTGTGTGCTTATTTGAAAGTTAAAATGAAGAAAAAATGCTTGGAAAGTTTACTACTTTCCTGAATAAAAACAGTGCATCCATTCTACAAAGAAATGCAATGTCACAACATAAATGTTACTCCAAAACTGAGTAGAATTTAAAATGAATAGATTGCCAAGGTAGAATCAAAGTTCCCAGGTACTGTGTCTGGCTCATTTTGACAGTAATCTATGCCCACCAAGTTCACTCTGGCAGCTTATAGGAAGTGCATTTTGGGTATGTTATGACCTCAATTCCTCTTATGTGTTGAACATGGCAGCCAGCCTATGTCTCCCATGGTCTATCATATTATTGTAAGGCCTCCAATGCATGACAGCAGTCAAAACAAAGAAGACTACTGTGTGAAAAATTGAAAATATCCTTCAAAGGTTTCCTTTTGTAGCTTTATCCCAACTCAGAATCACAGAATGGCAGAGGTTAGAAGGGATCACTGGAGGACATCTGATCAAACAGTCCTGATCAAATATGGACACCCAACACCTTATAGGTCCAAGTACCTATGTAATAAGTGATACTTACTCATATTCCAAAAGATGTTATATGAATATAGAATAATATGTTTTTGAAGAAAACAAACAAACAAAAAAAAAATAAAAAAAATAAAACCTTTCCTTTAGGTCTTTGTGTTATGCCATTTACTTCAGAGTACGCTTCTTTAAGATTTCACCTTATTTTCATGTTATCTTGGACAGATAATGGGACAGATTTCAAGGATGTGTTACTTGCTCTTTCATTTCCAGGTTTTCAGCTTGCTAACTGGATGTTAACATTGTCCATGGTTTAAGACTAGTTCTACACGTGACTATTGTATCATTGCAATGTGCTCATATGTCTAACAGCTAATATTGCTCAGATTTGTAAGGGTGAATTTTAGCATCTTCTCTCACTTCTCTTGAAAGCAAAAGTGCTATGTCCTTGAAAAGTTATGTTATACATCAGTAGTACATTTCCAGAAATATAATTTTAAAATACTTTTAAAGACCAGCTCTGGAGTGTACAGTCATAAATTTGAATTCAGACCAGTAGAGGATAAACATCAGAAGACAATCTAAAGATTTTTTGTTTATGACAGAGCACTTACATAGAGACTAAATCTGCTTGGATTACTCACAAAAAAACCATCAGCCATGCTATGTAGTTTGTAGAACTTAATGATACTCCTGCATTCTGCATTACATTTGCATTCTAGTCAGATGAATGGTCACTGTGCCTGAGATGCAAAGCTGAATAAAGTCATGTGATTGCGTCAGTTGCTCAGCAGAGAAACTTGGATTTTGCATTGTGCTAGTATGGACAAGATATTTCTGCATTCCTGCTGACTTGGAGCCCAGGCAGAGATATCTTTCACCTACACAGCAGCTATGATTTTTGGAGTCTGACTTGAGATATCTTCTGATAGATCTGTGGACAGTAATTTGTCAAGGTATATATTTGTTATTGAATAGGTTTTAGCAGTGGAGAAGTGGTGATCAGAGGCTGCCCTGTGTGAGGAAAAAAGAGTGGCACAGAGGTGAGGACAGATTGCAGCCACCTGCTTCCCATCCTTCTGTACTGCCTGAGGCAGGAGGAAGTAGATAAGTTGGGAGAGAAGGAATGAAGTTGGGTCAGGAAAAATATGTGTGTGAGGTTTCCGGCTTGCCTTATCCTGGCTGTTCAGCCCCCATTTTGGATGGAATAAAGGAGGATGACTCCTCCTGTGGACATGCCTAAGAATGGTTAGATTGGACAAGTGTGCCCTGAACACACAGAGGGAGCGAGACAGAAACAGTTTGCAGAATGATTGCAGACTGTTGAAGAGAGGGACTGATGAAGAGCTGGGAGAGCAGGAAATAATTGTCTCATTCTACAGAGGAGAGGGAATGAGGGAAACCTAGTGAGGAAGATTATATTGTTAGAAGAGGAGGATTTTAAGTTGCTGAAATAAGTTTTTTGAAATCAACAAAATTAATGTACAGAAAATTACTTGAGTAAATCCTATCCCTAGGCACACAGTTTTTAGAACTTTTTTCCTTATTAAAGATCTAATCTACTGCTTCTGTTATCATGACCAGCAAAATGTTATTATTGTTATTACCTTCTGTTATTATGACAAAAAAAAAAAAGAAGACACTTTTGTTCTTTTCATATTTAATGAGCATATCCTCCTTTTTTTTACTAAGGGATAGAATGAGCAGTCTAAAAGTCTTCATAAAATTACACAGGTGAATTAACCTTTAGCTGCAAATTTGTAACTTGAAATGTAGTTTTTAAAACAGCTGTATCTTTGCTCAAGAGAAACAAGAACTTTAAGAGGGAGAGACCTTTTTTCCTAACTAAAATTCAAAACAACAGCCTTCCAATACGTTTACTTTATTTTGATTTTGTTTACCTTGTTTTAACAGACAAATTTCAAGTTCTAATTGCATTTTTCTCTGATCAGTTTACAAGTAGAAATTCTTTCTAAAAAAAAAAAAATAGAAATTGCTTTATTTGCTCATTATTTGTTTTGTTTTGTTTTTAATTTGTCATTGAGAGATACTACTGCACTTTCTAAAGGTATTGCTTTTTCTCAAGTAAATTAAGAAAATAAAGTGAAAATAAACAGCAAAAAAAGAATACCTACCTTATGTCAGCCACTCATCCTTAACTAGGAGAATAATAATAATAAAAAAAAACAGAATACATCTTTAAACTGAAAGAGGGTAGATTTTTATTAGATATAAGGAAGCAAGTATCTCCTAAAAAATTGGCGAGGCAGTGCAACATGTTGCCCAGAGAAGTTGTAGATGTTCCTTCCCTGGAAATATTCAAGGCCTTTGAGCAATCTGAGGTGTCTCTGCCCATGGTAGGTGGTTGAACTAGACGAAACTGAAAAGTCCTTTACAACCCAAATCATTCTATGACTTTTAAGTATCATGCCTTCTACTGTTTCATGATTTATGGTTCTGCCCCTTCCTCAATACCTATAGCCAGTAGAAGAAGATTGAGTCTTTCGTACCTAAAAAGAAGACAAACTTCCTGAGTGATGTATAAGCCATTGCCTCTTCCTGTCCCACCAGAAGATCTGGCTACTTTTTCTAGTCCAGTCTATGCTAACACGAGAACCTGAGGTACACTGAGCTGCTTAATATCCTCTACAAGTTTGACTGAAAACTTCAAGCAGGTAATTGACTACAGGTCAATAATTACATCTATACTACACCACATATTTTTGAAAACATAATTAAAATAAGAAAATCCTCAACATATATAAAAACATACCAGATATCCTTTTGGAATTTAACGGAATTTTGTTGTTTTTTTTTTTCTCTTGAAACTTATCACAGCCTCCAGACAACAGTAGCATGTGGGAATAGTTTTTGAATCTTGGTGCACCTAGCATTAGACAAACAAAATCTCACTATCTTCTACATCATTATTTCATGAGACTTCCCTTTTCTACTACATCAGGTCTAATTATTCTTTAATTTTCTATATTTCAGATGACTCAACTAGTGCTTGATTGTTTAGCTACTCTATGCAAATTTGAGTTTATTGCTCCTAATTCATGCCTTTCAACTTTTGCCATATTCAAAATCCACTGCTTAGTCTGTCACCGGAAAGTAAGAAATATACGTATTGAATCTGTCATAACTCTTCAATGCACCTTTCAACTCCTCCATTTTTTCGAAGTTGGATTGATATCTACAGTCTACAGTAGTCACTAGAAAAAGATCCTCTTCAGTTTGTTAAGGTAGAATCTGAGTCTCTGACTTCAACCTCCTCGGATCTATATTAATGACAATAATAGGTTTTGCTCAAAATTTAGTGTACTGTTAGTTTTTCTCTTCACGTTTATTAAGTTCTTAGTACTCCCATTCTGTATACAGTCCATGTCCTTTTACCTTTAATTTGTTCTATTTAATCAGTTATAGTCTCATTGTGTTAATGAAGGACTAATTAGAAAGCTAAGAAGCTATTTATCTTAGCAGTTGCTACTTGCATACATAGACTAATAAATAAATGAATACAATGAGTATCTGGGGGAGGACTGAAAGGGCTCACCAATTATCCTCTTAGTGAGACAGTAAACAATATTATTTGATTTGAGAAATTAAATTTACTGGCCTGATGTGCTTGTTTTTCAAGCACAGAATAAAACAATAAAAGTATTCCTATTTCAATAAGCTTTAAATCAAAACCTGATGCCCAAAATATAAATGTTTTCATGATCATACAATATTATGTGATAAGCTACTATCAAAAGCTATTTTAGTGAATAGTAGATTTGATATCACAATTCTATTGTTGCATAAAAGTAATATTTAATTTAAAGAAAACAATCGGTCATAGTATAGGACAATGCATATGAAATTATATGATTAATTAGAGCTCTCTCAAAGTTTCTCTAACTTTTTTCTTGATTAATACAGAGCTTGGAAATAAACCTTTCAAAATACAATGCAAAGTCACAAAAGAGCTGTTCAGTTGAGGCTGAAATTTCTAAGTAGCATAAATGTTACTGATTTCTTCCCAGCTTAATTACTGTCTTAATAGGAAATAGACCACGAACCTTCTGCTTATGCAGAGTATAGCACTGAGCCAGATAACCCATAAAAATCACAATCAACTGTAAACCTTTCAGTTACAATTATTCTGGGGTTTCAGTTCCATCCCTGACTACAAAGAGATTCTGATCACCTAAACCAACATATCTGTCTAATACTATTTATTTTGACCACGTTCATCAATACAAAAATATATCATCTTGTATGACAATATTTCACCAGTCTTTCACAATTTTAACAATTTGCAGGGAAAGAGATTTCTATTTAATTATGATTTAATAACAGGCACAGCCAATTGAAGGAGTAAATTGCGTTTTCTTAAATTTAACCCTTCTGATTAAAGAAGAAAATCAGGCTGTTGCTGGATAATCAAAATCTTCTGTGGGTAAACTTCCTGTTGCACAGAATGCATCAAAGAGTTGGCTACCATACTTTGAGCTAAAATATTTACAGGGCATACAATCTCACATTTACACAACCACAGTAAAAAATAATTCTGCTGAGGTTAAATCAGATTATTAGAGAATCCTTCTCTGAGAAGAAATAGACATAGAAATCTTAATTGCTTTTGTACATGAAGGAATTCTATCTGAAGTTGCATTCCATTGCATCTTTATGAAGTAACTCTCTAATTCTTAATTCTGATGTGTCTAAAAAATATTTTCTACTTTTTTTTTCATCTATGCAAGAACTTTACCTTTGAAAAAAAGATAAAAATAGATTTTTGGAACATCAGCAACTGGAAGTTAACATAAAAAACTTATGATAACTCTTATTCAACACAAAATAACATTTAACATAAGAACAAAGCAGTATGGTCATCTTATATAATAGCTATAGCAAGTACTTAATCATAATATGACACTTTTACCTCCCTCTCTGCCTCACTAAGTGCTTAACATCTGTTGTACATCAGATGGTTCAGTAGCAGATGATGAGTACTCAGTGAGGCAGATGCTATGTAAAAAAAGAGTGAAGACAATTTAACAGGAAGTGCATAGGCATTAAAATACCCATTACCTATTTTCCCCTTCTCTGGAGATTGAGTCCAGTATAAATCTGTAAGACAAGAACATCAAAAGCAAAAGCACTTACAAGCCTCTTTAAAATGTCCTATTCTTGATCTTGTGGGATCTCCTGTCAGGAAGGACAAATAAGAATCAAAGTACTGAGTTTCTTTGCTGAGGTTCATAACAGGAACATTAACTGTCACCAAATTTGTTAATGTCTTCATGTGAATGTACTTTTCTTCTGGGAGTCAAACTACAGACCTGACAGTTGTCAGAAGGACAGCGAATGACTGATTAGAAGACTGAGTGTTTTTAGCTTATTCAGCCTCAGAAAATAGCAGTACTATAAGCACTGCTCCAATAAACATGCCTGCAATTATTTGATTACAGCTCACGTTACAGATGTGTCAGTGAGACTCTCAGTGATAGCTGCAACTCTGGCTCAAAATGATCATAAATGGGACCAATGCAGATGTTCTGAGTTCACACCTTACAATTTCATAGCTGGCTCCACCTGAGCCAGACGTTTTATAGCTCTTCTAAAGGTCCACTCTAACTACATAGCCAATGGTGAAAACAAGATTTATAAATACTGAATATTTATCTCAGAGCATCCTGGGAGGTGGAAAAGGAGCATGATACTTTTCGAATGTGCATAATGAAAAGAATAGCTTCTAATTAGAAAGTAACCTTTGCTAAAATTCTGCGGTACTATGCAGAAAGGGTATTAATTACATGTGAAAATTTGACAGAAATATTTTTACCATATGCTTAACTTGTTTCCAAAAAGAGGATGTGGGAATTTAAAAAAATATATATTCATTTTAGACCTACGTATATTAACTACACTATGGGAAAAGATCTGAGTTACTAGGAGGATAATTCTGCATTTAGCATTAATAACAACTGAATCTACTTTGATTTATTAAAGCAAAATTCCATCTTCTCTATTCTTAATCACATCTAAGAGTAATCTTTGCAGATGCCCCAGCTCTTGTGCCACCATTCTCCAGCTTTTGCTGATGCAGTGACTGGTACAATATATTTGAAAAGCAATAATGCAAGTCAATTCTGAATTCCAGATAGTCTGTAATATAAGATGTGGAGGAAATAAGTTCCAATAGAAAAATTCATAGACTCTCGCACCTTTTAGAGCAAAACTGCCAAGAGTTACATGATATCCCATGAAATAAAATATTTTGACATTGAAAAAATACTTTTAATAATTTAGATTAAGTTGATTGACCTTCATCTGAGAAGAGGCAGCTGCTAGCTAAGCTCTCATAACATCTTATGAATATCTTATTAGACTCCTGTCATTGTTTTATTGATTAAACAAAGCCACATCCAATTTGACGATCACCTTAAAATTCCTGAAACTCTCCTACAGAGCAAAGCTTTTAGCAGTGACTTTTGAATGCTTTTTCTTTTGTTTCAAGTAAAAGAATGATTGTGACAACACAAGTAGAAGTTGGAGTTTGAACTCTGAGTTAATGCATACATTAAGTTATTTAACTTTAAAAAAATATTTAGGGCTTATTTTTTTCTGGATATAAATGCTGTATTGTGCTTATTATTTTTATTTATTTATTTATTTATTTATTTTTTGGAGGGTCTTTCCAGAATGTTTTGTCTTTATTCTCAAAAATTTGCAGATTTAACTACAACAATGTTGAATCTCCTTTACTCTCTTGTTGCAAAAAATTTCGAATCAGAAGCACCTCCAAGCAAATAATAGTCACATACAAATCATTTTAAGATAACATATCCATTGTTTTTTGTCGTGAGTATAATCATAATGATCAGTGAGATAAGGTGGAATCAGAATCAAATTGCTTTGTTGTTCCAGCTACTTATTAAAAAAGCTTCAAATCAGAAACAAGCTTTGAAAGCTTTTACTAAGTTATGATCCATAGCCCATAAATAATGATAGATAGTACTGCAGGGACAAAGGAAATACCAGTCAAATGAATCAATTGTGTCAAAAAGCAGAATGAAAGAGGAATTAGAGTTGCTAGAAAAAACAACATTTTTAATATGCAGGAGGAAGAAAGATGTTACAAAAATTATGATAATAAAGAGAGGTACAGAATCATGCCTGTTTGTTAAGGCCACTCATTTCTACATATAGGTGTACTTGTTTTTGCAGTGTTAGGTGGCTATAAAATTCATCTTAGGCCACAGATTATCCATTAATTCCTTAGGCTTTAACAGGCTCTACCATATGCATATATTAAAATAAATTAAAAAAGAAAAGCTAACCTGAAAGTTGTAGTGATTTTTCTGATTGATAGGCATCTTTAGAACACTATAAAAATAACTATTGAGTTTATTATAACACAATCAATCTTCTCATGTCGAGAACAACAAAGAAGGTATAAAACTGGACAAACTGCTAATAAGCTCCCCACTATTTTTACAGAGAAAATGAAACAAGAACATTAGAACCTGATACTTCCAGGTCTAGAAACATGCATATTGTAGAGGCTCATGCATTAGCATGAGACTGACCTAAGGAGATGACAAAAAAAGGAATATTCCTGTGCATAATTGAATGCTTAGATATTGAAAACAGTATGAGTAGTGTTGCTCTGCATCAATACTTCACATTGTCACAGCTCAAGCAGTGGCAGGTCTTTGCTTTGTATTGAGCTGTCTATAAGATAGATATTGAAATGAATAAACTAAATGGAAGAACCATTGACTTACAAAATGGAGGGAAAAAATTGATTTTGAAATTAAAGATATACCACCTAATAATGTAAGTTGAAGCAGGAAAAGTAGTTCTTTTAGAGGTATCTTTGGATCTGAAGTTATACAGAGGAATGAAACAATTGCAATATAATTTTGAGGACAAGGGTTCCACAGATTATTTTTATATGCCGACATAAACTTAATTTATGGAAGTGAGAACATAGGGGCTGCTAAAACCAACTGGATTCTCTTATCAACATGCATCCCAAGCCCTGATGCTCAGTTGGAAGACTGTGTAAGATGTAGCTATAAATAAAACTCCATAATAAAGCTCCAGTCTATCCAGGTCTTTTTGAATGGCTGCACAGCTTTCTGGTGTGTCAGCCACTCCTGCATGCTTTGTATAATCAACAAACTTGCTGAGAGTGGATTCTATCCCTTCATCCAGGTTGTTGATGAAGATCTTGAACAAGACTGCTAGTTACAGACCTCTAACCAACTCTGCACCACTGATGACCACCCTCTGAGCTCTGCCAGTCAGCTAGTTCTTAATCCACCTCACTGTCCACTTATGTCTCCCACACTTCTAAAGTTTCATTACAAGGATGTTGTGGGAGATATTGTCAAACAATATCTTGCTGATGTCAAGAATGCAGTATTCACTGCTCTCCCCTAATCTAACCAGCCAGTCATGACATCAAAGAAGGCTATCAGGTTGATCAAGCATGATTTCCCCTTGGTGAATCCATGTTGACTACTCCTGATAACCTTCTTCTCTTTCAATTGTTTGGAGAGTATATCCAGAAAAAGTTGTTCTGTCACCTTTCCAGGGACAAAGGTGTGGCAAACTGGCTGGTAATTTCCTGAATCCTCCTTCTTGACCTTTTTGAAGACTGAAGAGGCATTGGCTATCCTTGAGTCTTCAGGCATCCCTCCTATTTGCTAAGAACTTTCAAACATGAACGAGAAATTTACCAGCAGCTCTAGTTCAAATTGAAAACTCTGGAATTTGAGAATAAAAAGAAGCCCTGAATGAAAATTCTTGAGATGTAGTGCAGCAGATCACAAACTATCAAAGAAATGTGTACAATCACAGTGCTTTGCTGTACTTATTATTTTAATGTATTTATTATAAGAGGAAGCAGAAGCCAAGTTCTTGCAGCCTTATTCAAAACATGAATACAACAGAAAGTTCAGAGATAGATCATTTTGGAACTGGAAGTTTTCAGGTAGTTGCTGAGCTAAATAAAAGTCATTTGAAAAGGTAATCGATGGTGTCCCTAAACCATGCTAAAGCCAAACTAAAGTAAAACAAAAAGCTTATATAGACAAAAGCATCCAAAGTTATAGTAGTGGTGAGGGGTAGAATTGAGTCTGAGAAGAGATTTAGCGGCAGAAACATCATGCTTCTATTGAGTGACTTTCTGGAATTGAGTCTCTTTAATACAAGCAAAACTGACTACAGTAATAGACAGTAACAGAAAACAAGACCATTATAACAACTGCAGAACTAACACAAGATAATTACAGTACCATGCTCTTATACTGACTACATACTCTATTCCTAGTTTCAGTGTTCTTATTCCCAGATACAAATACTTGAAAATAAAATAAAATCAATAAATAAATAGAAATTCTTTTTCCATTCCTGCAAAAAATAGTTATAGCTATAATTATGGAGGTAGGCTTAGAGAAAATCTGAGTCTTGGTACTGGCTTACCACTTTTCTGTATGAACATGACTATACACTACACATATTGCCCTTCTCCTTTGATAGTGATCTTAATTTTTTTGGCACTCTTTGCCTATTTGAATTATAAATTTGGGTGTCTATAGATGCTACTGTAATATAAGGAGAAATAATCTGTCACTTTTTTTCCCTTATGTAGAACTGGAGTTATTACAGCAAATCAAGGATTTCCTGCTGAAGAGTAATGATTTTAATTAAAGAATACAAAACTCAATTCTGTATCCATACCTCATATATTATATATTAATAAAAACAACAGAGTTTAGTGTGCTTTTTTCCCTCTCACGTTCTAATAATAATTGAAAACAAAATAAATTTATTTAAGCAAACCCTCCATTTTAAGGTAGGCACAAAATACTTTATAGAAGAAGAGAGGTTGTTTTTTTCTGTCATTATATGCTCTACAAATGTAGTATCACACTTTAAACAAATTTGGTTTTAAACAAATTATTTATATATTTCATATGATAATGTACAATTCTTATAGAAAGATGTCACAGCTGTATTAATGTAAATGGCCATACATTGCATGTATATATTGTAGATATAATATAGAAATTATGTATTACATATATAATGTATATTATGCAATAAAATATTATATAATATGAAATAGAAGACAGTAATAACTAATAATGATTATTAATAAATTCCCAGTAACTATAAATTAACCTTCTTTGTCTGTATTAAAAACTAAAAAAGATACTGAAATGCAATGTCCTGAATGAATTGTTGTCCCCTCAGAATTTATTCTGGCAGAACAAAAATCATTATATATACTTGTTGCACATGCTACTATAACTCCTGTGCAATAGTTTGTAACTCTGTCAAAAATGGTTAGGGTAGTGTTCAGAGCCCTAAGCCTGTTAGTCAAGAAACACCCTTATGGAACCAGGAGTCGAACTTAATGTTCCACATAGGTCCTTTCCAACTCTTTTTTTTTCCCTACAATTCTTTGGTTTTATTTGTTTTACAAAACAGTAGGGGATCAATATTTTTTGTTCATTGTATTTGCTGCGCCAGCATGTTAGCTGTCAAAGAAAATCATGGGTGTGGGACTGTGTTAAGAACCTCCTGAGAGGAAGAGTAATCAATCATAAATCATAATCTGAAGGGACAACTTTTGATGAAAGAAGAACGTATTACTTCTACTAAACTGTTTATAGTGTTTCTAGATATTCAACCTCATTCTGTTGACTTGATCTCTACTCATTATTATGTGTTTGTATTTACTATAATATCAAAGGGAAGAAAGAAAATCTCCCCATCCAGAAGAGCTTCCTTAACACTGTGCAATTTTTATCCAAGAGAATATGGCCCAGTTCATTTTAGGGCCTTTTGATTTCCTGCTTGATAAAATTAACATGTTTCTAATTAAAGGGATACAGAACTCTAGAGAAACCACACGTACTACATGCTTAGTATAGCCAATAAATTGGGTTTGGAATATGGAATTGTACTGAAATTCAAGCAGGCTTTCTTATTTCTAGAGAGCTACCTGCACAGATACTGATGCACAAGCTGCAGAAAAATGTAGTGCTGTTCTTAGTTACTACAGAAGGAAATGCTACTTATGGCAAATTGCTGTCCCTTGCTTGATGCATTTGTATGAGTCTTGGAACTTACATGCAGAGTAAGCTGGTTTTTACCTTGTAAAAAAATGGACAAGTCCTGCAGCTCAGGATCCTTGCACTTTCAACAAGCTCAAGAAAGTACGTTAAATTTTAACATTGCAAATCAGTTTTTGTAATAAATAATTTCGTGCTGACAGTTTTAAAATGTTTGATTAGTAGAATGCTAGCACTACCAAGATATCTCCAACACCCTATAAATGTTTTTCTACCTTCTATTTTGTTTATAATGAAAGTGACAACAGAAAAACAAACAAACAAACAAAACAAAACACCACAAAGACACTATCAGTACAGAAAATGGCTGTCTTCCTCAAGAGGCTTTGTGTTGAAGAGTTTTCAACCTAAGTAGACTAAAAGAAAGAGAAATGGGGTGTAGGATGTACTCAGAAAGGTTTTAGAGATGTAGTGAGAGAATGATGAGGACTGGAGGTAGATAACTGCAGAACTAGATGAAGTGCAAGCCTGGAGCTTTAATTTTCCCTCTATCTTGCCAAAGACTTCTTACTTTGCACAGTAAAGACCACTGAATAGCAAGGAATAGACAAAAAATAGCCCAAATGTCCTCAGGTGTACATATCACCCATTACTTCTACTGTTTATCCAACAGTCTGTCTACAAACACATCCAAGTCTCCCTTATTTGCATTCTGGTAGATAAGGCAACAGCATTTACATTAAAGGACCATTTACATTACAGAGAGGGCTTGCTTGGATCTCTTTCAGGCTGCTTACTATGGCACTTCCATTCCATGCATTAATGCCTTTTCCCATGTTCCTAGCTGCTACCATTCCATGCTGCTTTTGATTGACAGCAAAGGCAAGCAGACTTGCCACTGGGAAAGTAAGCAGGGCACTAACAGAAACACTCTCAACTTGATGAGTTATTACATTGCCTCTGCAACACAATCGGTCTCTGCTGACAAAAGGATTGAGAAGCCCAAATCCACACATAATCCAGTGATTTTCACAAGGCTCCTTGCAGCTAGAGCTGATATTAGCAGGAAGTTTAAGAAAAATTGTCCCTGCTCAAATGTTGTCTATTTATTTGGCTGTTTTTGGACGTTAACTCTATGCAGTCACTCAGTAATAGAAAGACAAACTGCAGATGGTATAAGTAATGAAAATTAATATTAGATTTATATCTGGTAGGAGTTTCATGATCAGTGCTGCTTTCTGCAATGTTGTTGTCGAGCATTACTATTACCTTATTAAATGCATATTACTTTCTTGATCTGTTTACCTCTCTGTGGACTCACTCAGAAAACGATGGCTTTGGGAAAAAGGCTCCCTTTACCTACAGAGCACTCATGATCAATGACTTACAAATTTTTAATACCAGCTTAAAGCCCTGTGAGAAACTGCATACCTGACTAGAGGCTGAAACTAAGTGATATAATCTTAGAAGTATTATCTGTGATTATATCTATTTATTCAACTGTAACTCTTCAGAATGATCGTAATGCCACCTAGCAGCTTCCACTGACTGTTTTTATTTCCTATGGAAACCATTTCAGTTGTTCTTCACATAGGACATTTTCCTATGTGAACTACCTGTCCACATACGGGTGTTTGAACTCTTAAACAAGATATCCGCACTCTTTGCTCCAGAAACAAAGGAATTGTGTGTTGTAGGACTATTTAAATTCCCAGGATCAGGTGACTGAGTGAGAAAACTTGAAATTTCAAAGAGCTATGCACAATCTCCAGCGTATCTTGGTATAAACTGCAGTTTTCAGGATTGCAAAAATGTCCTAACCTCCATATGAAGGCAATATTAAGGCAAAAATAACCATTATAGAGAGAAGAGGGAATGGCTGTTCATTTCAGCATCTCAGTTGCCTTGGGAAAGTAAGCCTTGCTTACTTTGCAGTTATTCTTTTCTATGCAGACTGATTTTTTTTCCTACTGATACTACTTAAAATGTCCCACTGAGCTTAAATGTGGCTGTCAAGCAGGCTGCTTTATAAACACTTTGAATTTTGAGCATTTTTATATGGTTTACAGGTATGTTTTTTTTGTTGTTGTTTTGTTTTGTTTTTCCAATTCACAATATGCACCATGAAAAAATGCCCATGCTTTGTTAGTCAGCTTGTATTCAGATAATGCTGTTCAGCACTTCAAGCGCATTCTCACTTGAACAAGTTTAAAAGCAATGTCTGTAATGTAATGCCATTACGCAATCTTCAGTACGCATCCCCACCCCAAATCAAGGTACATATCCTTAAGGTAATCCTAAAGCCAGGTATGATTCTCAAGTGCATGAACAGAAGGCAAAAACCAGCAATGCTGATTGATTCCTGACAGGCTGCTTAGGCAACTGATCCCTGTGCCCTTTGCTAAAGCACGAATCATTATTTATAGACAGGGAGCTACAACTTAGGGACAGAACTACCAAATTTCAGACAAAATGGAATCAGGATGAAGGACAAATGAACAAAAAAGGAAAATGCCCTCTCTAAAAGCTTTGACTTGACAGTGTAGTACCAAAAGAAATATTATCTTTTATGGGCTTTCATAATGTTCTGTGGAAAATTACTATATTTACAATATCCGTTAGCATTCTTTTTTCTTCTTGATCTTTTGTTTTCTGTTTGTTTGCCATTCACATGCTATTTCTTTCAAACACAGTTACAATATGTTACATAAATATGGAGTTAATTATGACCCACTTAAGCATATCAATGAAGAGGTCTTCCGTTTGAATACCAGTTGTACATTGCTAATCAACAAAAAATTATCCATAAGCTTTTTTTTCCCAGGGAAACACTGCAAATATTGAGAAATATGCTTCACTTCCATTACATTAAGCCTAGCTCTACACCCAGTGCAAAACTGAAGGTAGTTTCCTTTTCTGGAGGGAGGGTGGAAACAGTAAGTTGTCCTTGGTTCAGATGGAAAGGTTGGATTTTAATCCATTAGAAATTTTTATCAATGGGAAATGATAGATGGATAAGGCATTCTACCTCCAAAGTGTACTCTACCGTGGATCCAAAGATATCTCCAAGTGTGACATGATGCCACATTAGAATGAAGTCAGGCCTACCACTTCATTATAGCTTTCATCCCCTTGCCTTCCCTTATCAACTGCCAATATGACAATAAAACAACGAAAGAAAAGAAAGCAACTGATTTCAGAAATGAAAAAATTTAAATGCCTCCAAACCAAGGATTTCCCTGTGTTGCATAAATGCACTGGGGTTTTCGCTTTTTATCTGCCTTTTCCTGCAGCCAGTTCTTTCATTTGCACTGAATGGCTCATGAATGGCTCAAATTTCAGACTGTTTCAGTCTGCATTGAGTAATGTTGGATATATTAGTCACCCATATAGCAAGCTTTCAGAACCTTTTATACAATGGCCTTTGAGCTCCTCTAATCAGGTTCCACTACAACAGAAGTGATTTGCGAAATGGATCTTTCAGACACTTCTCATGATTCTCCTGTTTTACAACCAGAGCTGAGCAGGCTCTGAGCAGTGACTGTAATTTAATGCATGAGCAGCACCTGTTGTGTTCAGAACAATAACTTACAAATAATTTTTTAGAGAAGTATGCATACTACATTTACAGATTTAGGAAGTCCTTCCCAATTAAAAACAGATTGTCTTTAATAGAATCTATAAATGTGAATTAGAATATCTGTGCTATTTTCTTTTGCGAGATTTTTTTCTCCTTTGGAGCAAATTTACCCCAACTGTTTCGCCTTTATTGTCCTGATAAGATAACAAATTCCATTTCCTGCCATCTGCTGCTAAATTTGCAATTTTCTACAAGATCAGTATGTATGTGTAGGGTTTTTTGTTTGTTTGTTTTGTTTTGTTTTGTTTTGTTTTTTAAGAGAACTTCCTATAGATAAGCAAAGTGATTGCTCTATTTTTTACTTAGTAGACCCTATTTGATGACTTGATTAAAAAAAAAAAAAGTTGAAGATCTGCTCCTACATTTTAAGGAGATCTGCTGGTTAGAAAAAAAAACAACCCAATTTCATTCATCTCCTGAAAAGAGCAATCTATTTCTTTTATGATGTTATCATTTCGAAAGCTTGTTTTTTTATTCAGCTTGAAAATGCTCAATTGCGTTCACTATTAACTGTCCAGAGAACCGCAGAATCACAGAAAGGTTTGCATTGGAAAGACCTTTAAGATCATCTAGCTTCTACTCCCTGCCATGTTTCTTATCAGTTGATGATTCCTTCAAATAACAAAACAAAATAAAACAAAACTGGCCCCACTTTGCTGAAGCGCTGTTACAGTTACGATGATCCTTGTGGAGTTATGTTTGCTGTTTCTGTTTTCTTTTATTCCTAAATCTCCACATGAATATTTGAAATTGCTTGTTGCTTTTTGAATGCTGAAACAAGTAATACGAAAGTCTCTCTAGGAGGATAGTATGAACAGAAAGTTTAAAGGAGAAGGAAGAAAGAGTGAGTAACTGTGAGTAAAAATATAATAGCCAAAATAACCCTAAAAGGACGGAAAAAAAACAAAACAAAAAAACACCATTGTCATATATAGGCACAGGGAAGTTCTCAAATATGTTTGCCCAAAGCGACTTAATAGATGAGATGGTAAGGACAAATCTTCACAATTATTTTCTGTTTCTGGAACTTCCAGTGATTACAATTTCTCACTGTGGGCCTCAGATACAAACAGAAAGGGTCTTGTCTGGTTTCGTCTGCATGTCATGTGTTTTCCCACTCAGCTTCTGAAGAAAGCAAAACTTATATAGCAGTATTGCCTATCAGTTCTATCTTCTGTTCCTCTGTTGCCAACAACTTTTAGAATTGTTGAGCTAATATCAATATTTGACAAAAGAACAGAAATACAAAAAAAAAAAGAAAAAAAAAAGTTGAGTTTCTTTGTGTTTTATGAAATGAAGAAATAGCACACTGGAGATTCTATTACGTTGCAGATTCTATTAAGTTGCAAAGTGAGAGTGAGCCCAAATATTAAATCAATTCACATGGGAATTCAATCATGAGTCTAATTTTTAGGGAAATGGGACACACTAGTTTAACCTCTTAAGGAATTACTTTAGATTGTTTTTTTACTTTCTTTTCTTTTTGGCTACTTAAAAAAAGAAACAAACAAACAAACAAAAACAACCCTACTTAAAACAAATTACCAGATTTCTGGGAAGGAAAAGTAAGAAAAAAGAAATATAAGGAAAAATCTGATATACAGATGCTGTCATTTTTTTGTTTGCATGTTTTTGTTTGTTTTAAATTTCTTTAACAGATCTATGAACACAAAGTCAGACAAAAGCCAGAAGTCTCTCTGAAGACATTGAGATATATTATCTTTCTCCTAGTTCTATGCATTTATTACAGATTAAAAAGGACCATGTGAAAATGCTGCTCCTTGCTTATAACAATTACTTGCTTCTTCTTCCATACAGAATAATCAGCATTCAGAAAGTTCCAACACTCATCACCTCTATGCTCATCAATGAGCGCTGCTCTGAAAAGTGACGCCTCCTACTTCATTATTTTGACCTATAACCTAAGAAGTGGATGTTGACATTATTTTTTGGAGCAACCTAAGAACTCATCACTGGATGTCAAGGAAGAGTGACGGTCAAATTCATAGCAACAGTCAATATGCTAAGCTGAAACAGGTAAAGATATTTTCAGTTAAAAGCTGTTCTTTAAAGCAGCATTTCAGGGTTTGAGCAAGTGGAATGAAAAATATTATTTAAATGTAATACCTAAAGGATAAAGAATAAGAGTATTTTTTAGCCCGAAATAGAACTTATTAATATCTGTTTACCCCTTTTTTTTTTTTTAATTATTGTGAAGATGTTTTTGACTAGCTTAGTGCATTTTCAGTACCCTTTGCTGTTAGAGATTCATCACCTGTTATTATTCTTCTTTTTTTCCTGACCTGTCAAAATATTTCTTATTAGACTGAATTTTCTCCTAGCAGGATCCATCTTTGTAAGTACCTGGGGAGCACAAAAGTGACACTGCAGTAATATATTGAAACTGCTAACAACAATTTTCAGTATGTGACTTTAGTTCAAGCACAGTCATTGCTTGTAGCTAAAAATATACAGATATCATATTATACTTGCATATGAACAACCAAACAAAGTTAATTTAATAGAAAATGACAGTTTTTACAATACCTAATATATTTTTTTAATATTTGTTCACTAACAACATATCAATAACAAATTAAAAAGGATTGAGGGAAAGTAGTGTCTGAGACAATCATACTGAAACGCATACAGTTCAGGAATGTATATATAATAAATAAATGTTATTTTTCCTCTTACTGGGAAAAAAAAAAAAAAAGGCTCAAATTCTGCTAAAAAAGTTTTATTTGTGTATAGGAACTTTAGAAAATTGTCATTTATTCCATCATTCACTTTCATTGGACCTGTATCTTTTTGATACTTGGCAGGCTGTTCTTGAAATAATTGAAAAGAAAATGTTATATCTCGTTAAAGGTAAGCTTATACTGCCTCACAAATTACACAAAAAAGGAATGAGTGAGAACCTGGGGCAATAACACATTTATCTTCTTGTCACTCAACTGATTGTAAAAAATAAGATATTTGGAAAAAAAAAGAAAAAAAGACTGTTAATCAAGGAAAAATTCACTTGTTATACAAGCAAGTGTCTGTCTCCTGCTGTCTCCTGCTGTCAGCAAGTTGATATAAATTGGATATATTTTATTTGTTGTTATTGTCAGTCACTTTGTTCTTTCCAAAGCATTTCACATTCTATGGTTAATATCATAAATATGCTTTCAGTTTTGAGAACATCATAATTTCAGAGTGATTGATTTTCCAAAAGTTCTGGTTAGTAGAAAGTATTCAAAGGAAGAATGCCTGGAGTGGCTGACAGATAGAAACCATAAACCGAGGGAGTAGGGACAGACCAAGACAAAATATTTCTTGAAATCAGTGGGTATCTTCTAGCTGATGCCAACAACCCATTAAATGAATCTCCTTTGTGAGTAAGATTTCAAATGACACACGACAGCAATCCTAATTCCAGTGGAGTTTTATCAGAATTTAGATGGTTGTAAACATTTTTCTTGCAATTAGAAGTGGATAAAAAGGGAAAGTCAAATTCCCTGTTTATTCAGTTGTTTATTCAACTCTCTGTCGCTGTTCAGGGTACTTGGGTGCATAGGACATAAGTCCTATAACAGCTGCCCTACATGCCAGTGATACCTGGAGCACTCTGTGTCCCCTCGTCACTTGATCCTTAAAAGAACACTGGCACTTTCTTCACAGTGTAGCCATGGCTTTGCAGTTGATCCCTTCCCCATGAAGTATAGTTGCTGGCACTCAGAACAGCAGTTCCCAGCATCCAGCTGCCCCCAGGCCCAGTAATGAATCTAACATCTCAGTCTACTTGGACCACTGAAGTCAAGAAAATATTCCTTTCTTGTGCTCACATGCAGAGCAAAATAGTTACAGATCTTCTGGCATTTGTATAATGAACATCAATGTCTACTAAACACTCTTACAGAGTTTAATACTCCCTATCTTCCTTGAAGGTGAATGCGACTGAGGAGGGCTGAGTCGAATACTTCCTGTTAGAACATGGGAGCTGTTAAGACTCCAGTGATATTTTAGCTATTCAGAAGTGCTATACAACAGTAATCTACTTTTATGGGAGTTTGGAGGATGAATATACAATAGCATAATCGCCATCTGTGATGTTACATGCAAAATTATCCCATTAATCACACTCAGTTTTCCTTTACATCTTAACAGTATGCAAAGTGTTTCTGCCATCCTAGTGCCTTAATACCAGAAGCTGCACACCTTAACTGCTTTTTAAAAGCTATCTTCTCAAGAAATTAAGCCCTCAATCTTCTCCTCTACTCCAGTGAAAATGTAAATTCAGCACTTTCTGATGTCAGAAACATACTCAGAATAGCCTAGGCATCTAAACATGCAAATGAAGCCTCACATGTATGCCAGCTTCCATACTTGAACAGAAAGCGTTAATCAAATTAAAAATAAGTTCAATGATTATCTTTATTTGCTGGTTATTTGAAATTATTCAGTATTATTCAGCATCTTTGTTTTTCCATCAGGATACTAGGCACAAACAACAGTAAATTGTTAACTTACATCATTTCCCAGAGAAGGGGTTGGATTATTTGGGGTCCAAAAGAATGAATTCATGCCAGACTAAATGATACTGCTGATAAGGAAATAAAAATGTCATTAACATCTGCTTACAGATATGACTTTGGAAAATTAAACAGTTGAAACTGAATCAGTAAAAGATATTTCTAAGATCGAGTGAAATGTGTGATCAGACTATGAGACTTGCAATGTCATCAGTTTCAGAACTGCATGGCTCTATTCATCTGCATTTGTCTGTAGAGTTCTATAACCAGATGACTGTCTGCTATTCAGCAAGAAGAAGAAACAGGCTCTGGAATCATTATTTGCCAAGATTCACAGGTGTCTCCTGTAGGAAACTTCTTTATAATGCCTCTCTCTATCAGGACACTAATCTCTATTCAGTACAGAAAAATTTTGCCTTTCATAGACAGAGGGTCTATGTTTGCCTTTGAAGTTAATCCAGCACCATTGCAACACTTAGAAGCACAGATGTAGATATTTTGTATAGACTTCCTTTTAAATATTCATGATGGAAACCTGTTTCTCTGCTTATAACATTTCTAACTGAGGAGTCTGCCTTTTACAAACTTTTGCTCATGTAATAATCCACAAGAAAACTATTTCCTCTCCAATTCAGCTGACATATATCCAAATGTGCATATACATAGATAAGTAGCCTGCATATGCAGCAGATGGTTAGATAAAGAAATTTAAAAAAAAATCACTTGATGTTGAACAACCTCACGCCAGTGGCAAGATTCATTAAACTGTGGACTGGACTCAGCAAGACAGAAAATGCTACTCAAGTGTTTTGCAGTGTACTGAGGGCTAAACTGATGAAACTGAAAGTCTGCCTGCTGTCTTGGGATTTGCTACATTGGTCTCTACTCAGAGATAATTTAACAGAAGTTCTGTAGAGAAACATTAGGGACAACACATTCAGCAGCTTAACTATCCATTTCACAGTACCTTTGTCATATCTTGGACATATTTGCCAACCCTCTCATTTATATTTATACTGTATCTTAGCCATCACTCCAGGAATTATCAAAACCAGTAGTGCTTTCTACAGATAATACACTGATGAAGCAATCCACACAGATGGTAAGCTTTCAACTTACATTAAAAAAATCATCAGTTATTGTCCCCACATTTTTTCCAAAATTAAGGCCAGTTTGTCCAAAAATGCATGAAATAATATATACACTGTTTCAAGGACATGATGCCTGTGGCTTCTTCTAAGGTCAGTTAAATAATCTTTTAGGATATCTGCTTAACCATCAAAGAGAAGATATATAAATCTGGGGAAAAGAAAAAAGTCAAGACAAAGAAAGGTAAGGTATAAAAGTTTAAGATAATGCCCCTGATATCAGGAAATGTGTTTGTTTTACACAGGGTAAGAGAGCTTAGGAAATACAGTGAACAGGGTCTAAGCAGTGCTACCACAACATTGTCAAGGAACAATGCTGGCTGTGGAGGGAACTGGGCAAGGGAAGAGATTCTCACACTCTACTCCATTCTTGTGCACATTCATCTTGTGCATCGCATGCAGTTTTGGGTGCCAGAATAGAAGACAGAAAACTATTAGAGGCTGTCCAATGGCAGTCTGTGGAGATGAGGAAGGGGCAAGGAGTTGGTGTGGTCACTTGGTTTGCTCAGCCCAGAGCAGAGGAGGCTGGGGGGGTGGGGGCTGATGGCTGAAGCTCCTCATGGGGAGTGGGGGGACAGCGCTGAGCTCTGCTCTCTGGGAACAGTGACAGGGCTTGAGGGAACAGCATGGAGCCGTGTCAGGGGAGGGCTGGGGGGGTAGGGTAAGGGGTCTGCTCCGTGGGGTGGTGGGCCTAGAACAGGCTCCCAGGGCAGTGAGCACAGCCCCAAGCTGCTGGAGCTCAAGGGGCATTTGGACAGTGCTCTCAGGCAGATTTTGGATTTTGAATGGTACTGCAAAGAGCCAGGAGTAGGACTTGATGTTTCTTGGGTCCCTTCCAACTCAGGGTATTTTGTGATTCTATGTTTCTATGATGATTAATGTCAAGGGAGATTTTTAATTGCTGTTTTCTATAAGAGCATGAATTTTGAAAAGTTAATTTATTTCAGAATATCTTAATAAATATAAGGATGTATAAATTTTAATTGATGGAATGAATACTGACATTTAATGCATTTTTAAGTAATGAAGAGAGACTTATAGGAGTGCACATTGAAGTTATTCCTGTTGTATGGAGGGAACTATTTATCTAAGACTTCGAATGACCAAGCAGACAGATAATCAGAAGAAAATAAACACTTAAATATTTATTTCTTTATTTTAATAATTTTTGCTAAAGTATGGAAAATCAATATTATGACAGATATAAAGCTTAACAGCGGGAAAAATGTTTGGACTGCTTAGAAATTCTGAATAGGATTGAAGCAGAGAAGGATTTTAGTTTGGTGTGATTTTGTTTTGGGTCATCTTTTTACTTTAATATCTTGACGATTTAGAAATGTCAGTCATTAGAGATAATTAATTAAAACTATACTAGAAAATTAACTAGTGTCACCTACTGTCTGTAGTGCCAACAATTATTATTACTTCAATTCCTTGAGGTTTTTCTTTATCTTATCATCTTTAATCCCCATATAAAGATTTTCAGAAAACTGATAATATGATGACTGGGATAATTTCCTGAGAAATTAATTGCAATTAATGACTTCTGCAACTGTTCCATAATGTCTGCTATTTGAGGGATTTTTTTTTAATTATCTCTGGTCATCAATTTTAAACTGTGCTATGATATATCCTTTTAATATGCTTTAGAATCCTACAAGCATAACACTAAATGAGTAAGCAATTTATATTATATGAATTAGTCACATACAGAAAATGGGATCCCGGGATGTAATTTCTATGTTACTTTGTCTAATGAGTTCTGAGACCATCCTGTGAAAAAAAAATAAAAATAAATCCTGACATCTCCTTCAGTGAGACGTGGGTAGAAGACCAAGAAGTCAGATGTCTTGTACACTTGACTTTCTCTGTTTCATCAATAGATAATCAGTCTAAGGACATCAAGAAAATTATTTAACTTCAAAATACTGCTTAAGTTATGAATGTGAAAAAAAGGATCTGATGGGTAGCAAATCTTGTTTTCATTTCAGATGTAGTTTTAAGGTCCCAGTTTATTCACTGATTGATCTTCAGGCAAATCTTCATTTGCCTTCTTACAATCTAAATCTTTTCTAATTCCTGCCTAAAATAAAGTTTCAAAATCAATATTTTTTAAGACTACTACTGATAGCACAGTGCTTTGTATTCACTCTCTGTAATACCTTCATTGCATTTTTCCAAAAGAATATAAATATCTGGAAATACCTGGAAAGCATGCACAAATGTAAGGCTTATGCCTTTTGCACACTAACATTTTCTTTAAAAAAAGTAAACTGAAACTTTCAATAGAAAAGATAATTTATTTTTTTTTCCCTACAGAACTGAAGAAAACATACTGGTTCAGAGAATACAATTTTAATTCCCAATATAAATATATACTTACTCGTGATCCACGTTCATATGTCTATAAGATAGGGAATTCTTACCAGACCATAAACATGCAGGACAGCTAATGACTGCATAGTTAATTACTATGTCTAATGGGCAACTTATGTCACTCTTACTGTATTTTCCATTCTGTTAAGATGCAACTATATTATAGCAAACGGAAAATATGCATTTCTAATTCTCATTCTAATATTACTTTCGAGATTTATAAAGATTCAAGTTATATATAATTGCATTGGAAACAATATTGTATCTCTCCAGCTACTGTCATGTACTAGCCATAAGCTGAATTGAAAGCTCTGTGGTTAGTTAGAGTTATCTGTGGTTTCCAATCCAAGTGCAGTCCTTTAGTGACATTAAGTTTGTTCGAAATCAGGAATTTAAATGTTCTGACATTAAAAAACAAACAAACAAACAAACAAAAAAAAAACAGTGAATACCTCAAGGATGAAGTTTTTCCCTAGGTGACATCTGTCCACACAACACACATCATCACCAAAACTGCTGATGTTCTCGCCAAGAAGCCAAGGCATAAAATACAATGGATAATTTATTTACTTAAGACTCGCTTTCACACCCTCCAGTAGTGATGCCTCCTGGTCAAAGTTGAAACACATTGGCAAAGCACTGCATGCCCAGGTCTGCTGCTGATCTTATCTTGACAAGAGCATTTAATAGTTAGATGCTTCTGAGATGCGTGCCTGACCTCCCTCTGACGTTAACTCTGTTTGGATACTGGGAAGGGCAGGAAGAAAGGAAGACAAGGGGAGGGCAAAAAGACAGTTTCTAGCTTGTGTCTCCTTACTGCTGCCTATGGAGGTGTTCAGCTTTCTACTTGGTATTCTTTGGGGTAAATGAAATGCACATTGCTCTAACAACCTGTATTGATCTACATGCATAAGCAGGGGATTTATAATTTCAAAATTTTATCTTTCTCCTTGGTTTATGTTTCCAAGAATTAACCACTATCATAAATATATTTTTCCTGAAGTTTCTATCCATAAATTTCCATCGACAGTGTAAATAGTGCACTAACTGAATTCTTATCTAGCAGTTCAGTTTCTCTACCCTCTATCACTACTTTAGTATATACTTGATCCTTTATCTTCTTTGTTCTTATCAAGAGCACGCACAAAATAATGTGAAGTTGTTTTTTGGTGGTGGTGGTTTTTTTGCTTATATATATATATACACACACACACATATATAGTCTAAATTATATTGAAAATGTCTTGAAATCAGAAACATTAGTTATTTCTTGCTTAGTGTTGCATAAGGGAAAAGTTAATATGCAGCAGCCATATCAAACACTGAATAAGGCTAGACGTGAGATGATATGAACAAGTCAGAGGGAATCTCAAAGCTCAATATCTGCAGGGCTGAGACTTTCTAATCTTCACATTTATCCAAAGATAAAGCTAAAATAAGTCTTCAGCTAAGATGACCTGAAGCACAAACCTGAAGGTTAAAATCTAGCATTTGACATCTCCTTAAAGAGCTAATCTCTCCCCTGAGTGGCATAAATGCATACATTGCATAAGAATTAACATGTGAGAAATACAGGACACTTGTGTATATCTATGTCAACGCTTCTATATTCCAGTTTATTGTTTTATTTAATTGTAAATAGTTTATGATTCATGGTCTGAAAAAGCTTGCTTTCAGAGCACTCACAGACATGACCTGACAACTAGAGGCCTCTTTGTCAAAGTGAGGCATCAGAGCAATGAAAGGTTTTGATTAAAATATGGACACGTATAGAAAGATATCCACACCTTCTGTCCTTACATCCAACCTTCATCTTCCCTTTTGTTCTTCAGTCACATCAAAGTTTTTGTGTGCTTTGTATTGATGCTAACTTCTCATAGAGGAGACATTTATATTGCAGCAATCCATTTCAGCCCTAGATGAGATTGGGGCCCAACTGTGACATGTGCTGTACAAATATATAGCGGGAACAGTCCTCAGTCTATAGAAACAGAGCAGACAAAAGAAGGTAGGGGAAAGACCATATTGGCAGCTTACTGGCATTGATGTTACAATAAGGGGGAAACAGGCAGAGGGACTTCAGTGACTTCACAGAGGAAGCCTGATGCTGGAGACTGAATATCAAAGATTGCTCTTTCTTGTTTTTCTTACGCATCATAGAATCATCAAATTATATCAGAGAATGGCATGGGTTGGAAGGGACTTTAAAGATCATCTAGTTCCAGCCCCTCTGCCATGGGTAGGACTGCCAACCACTAGATCAGGCTGTCCATCTGAATAACTCACAAATGATAAAAGATCACTTTACCATCTGGATTCAATAAAGTGTTGCTGTAATATGATCTTATTCAGCAACTGAAATCTGGGAAATAGAACTGTTCAGACATGTAAACAACCTGAAGCTCAGGATGCTTTGAAATCCAGTATGTCTTTCTTGTGTCCCTGCCTTAATTTGCAGTGGATGTCACCAGGCTCCCTTATGTCAGAGGGTGCTATCTCGAAGAGATTCTGGCCGTCAAGTAACTTGTGATGGATAAACATCAGCTCAAGACCAAACAGAAGCTGCCAAACTAAGAGAAGTATTCCAGGATCTATTAACTTTTCAAATAATTATTTGAAACTGCAGGCTTGCATCATCACAGTAGCTCTGATGCCATTTGTGTGGATAGGTGATCAAGAAATCTTTACATTTGGCTTGAGGGAAGGTCTTTTACAGCAGTCAGGTCACAGTCAAAATCAAAAAGCCAAAGACAAGCTCTTCAGCGTCCTGGATCTACACTGGGGAGCAAATGCGCCGAACACTCTACCTCTGAAATGGAAATGGAAATTCTGTAGCAGTTTTTATTTTAACACATCCTTTTCTTTTTCAATACCACATTTCTATAAAATAAACCACAATTTTAAGTTGATTGCACTTTACTGTCTTAAAATTTTCAAACTCTGGTGCTGACAGCACCAATTGCAATATAAAATCTGCCTGAAAGAGAAATGAAAAAAGAGACATGAAGCAGGCAGAGCTGGAATGGACAGAGGCAATTTGCAGCGGAATAGCTGTTAGTGGATCTGAAATAGAAATAAGTTTATACTGGAAAAAGAAAATTGGGGCCCAACATTTCACATTTGCGAATGGGACCATATAGTGAAAGTTTGTCTTCGAAAGGAATTTGGCATTTCTGTTTTTGTTATCCAGCTATTCTTAGAAGGCAACCTCCGAAGGATAGACACCAAATTAGTCATCTAATGTTTCTTGTATTAAACATTAGTAACAAGACAAGGGGAAATGGTTTTAAACTGGAAGAGGGAAGATTTAGACTAGGTATTAGGAAGAAATTCTTTAGTGTGAGGGTGGTGAGACACTGAAACAGGTTGCTTAGAGAGGCTGTGGATGCCTTCTTACTGGAAGCACTCAAAGCCAGGCTGGATGGGGCTGTGAGCAACCTGGTCCGGTGGGAGGTGTCCCTGCCTATGGCAGGGGGTTGGAAGAAGGTGATCTTAAAGGTCCCTTCCAACTGAAACCATTCTATGATTCTATGAATTTCCTTGAGTCATTTTCTGCCATCATACTTCTGAATACTCTCACTTTTTGTCTATTGTCTAAGAGACTGCTGTCTGAATATTCAACATTATTATTTAATATGCAAAAAATGCATGGAATGAAATCACATTCCACTTGCCAGCATTTTGATGTCAGAAAGCATGGGCAGTTTGCCCGTCCTCTTTAACTTGAAGGAAGTGCGAAAAAATTTAATATATAGAAAGATAAAAAAAACAAGCCCTGTGAGCAGATAGTAAAATGCAACATCAGAAACCAAAATTCCTGCAGAGAGCTTCTAAGACCAGGCTATGCCTGTGCATATGGGTTGCTTCAAAATTAATGCATCCTATTTTATGAGGTTGGCCTACAATGTCAGAGGTCGAAGTTGGTAATATGGTAGTAGAGATTGAACCTTCCTGACAATATCCCATTACACTTAGTTGCTGTGTGATAGATGGCAGCAGAGGGGCAGTCTGACAGAATGGTGTCTGACATGGAAGTGCATATGAAGAAAAGGTGTATCACTGAAATCCTTCATGCAGAAAAAAAAAACAAAAAAACAACAACACCCATTGACATTGTGAATGTTTATGGAGACCAAACAGTGGATGGGAGCACAGTGAGGCAGAGAGTGGTGCATTTCAGTGGCGGCAACAGTGACAGTGGGTCAACTCCACTAGAGCAGATTTGTATGAGCGCAGCATGCAGGCTCATGTGCATAGCCAGCAAAAATGTGGCGAATATGATGAAAAACAGTGTTTTGTAGCTGAGAATTTGCTCTATCCAACAATGTTATTGTACTCTTTGTAACCATTGTAGTTTCTACAGAAATAAATAAAAGGCATTCCTTTCACAGAAGCTCTTATATTTTCGGCCCAGTCCATCCATCCAAGTTTCTGCTGTCTTAGACTGTCCTACTGTAAGGCAATTTACATCTAAGTTCACTATTTACTTATATTCTAACAGTCCACAAACTGATGTGCGATTTTTTCTTTACATCCAGTGCCACAAGTAATCTTTGGAAAGAAAAACATCTTGATGTTTTACAAAATGTCTGTACATTGAACTTTGTGGCTTTCTTGGTGGAAGATTTTATTCCTTAATAATTTTATGGACATTAATCAATTATATTTTCACAAGTGAAATGATCTAAAGTTGCTCATCATCAGCTTTGGGAGATAAATAAGTAATAACGTGAAGCATCTTGATGGTGTGGGATAGTTCTACAGTATGTTTTCTTTGTGTGTTTCATTATGAAGTGATCTGAAGAAAACAGTTTACAAGACATCTGTATCCTAAGGACTGGAATTAGATTCTGTTAAATATAAATCAAATTTATTAGAATTTTTGTGTGCGTATATTTGTGTGTGCATATATGGACTGAAGAGACGTGAAAGATATAAGACCCTCCTCTGAAGTGTTCTTACAATATTCAGGCCCTGTTGGACTCTCAGGGCGTGTGAAATTTTTGCTCTGTGAAATTCATAAAGAAATAGAAAAATGGAAATTCATGGCTCATTCTTTTTTGTAGACATCTGTGGTGCCTTCTTTTGAAAATTCCAGAATTATCTATCTTTTCAAAAACCAGAATTCTTTCTGCAGCTCTTCTGTTTGATGCATTCATCTACTGCCTCCAGTGATGAATGACTTCTACATGAATGACGTCTACATTAGCTCTCAAAGATTGTTTCTTTTAAAAAAAAGTCTTTTATGAAGGCAAGAACGTACTTCAAACGTAAGGCTACTGAGAATAGCTTTCCCCTTTAGACATTAGAATTCTGATATGTTAATTAAAATCTTTTTACAAGTTAAATAGTTTGTCTAAATTTGCCTTCACCTTGCTCTACCAGAAACAGATACCTAAAAAATAAAATAAAATAAAATAAAATAAAATAAAATAAAAAGTTACATTCTGATAATGACTTGGCTAGAATGTTGGTATAACAAAGATCCTCACTGTACATTACATAATAATATCAAACTTTCAGTATTTAAAAAAATAAATAAATATTGACAATTTATTCAAGATTAACTGCTTTTTGTGCAAATATTTTACATAAATCTTTTAAAATTAAAATTCTTATTTACTTGAGTTGCTCATAATCATCAGTTGCAGCTTAATGCAGCAGTCTTCTGTTCCATTTATATGCCAGGGAAGATGTAATTTATTCTGCTGGTTTACTGATACATTTACCTTACATTTCTTTTTAAAAATATTTTTATGTTGTTGTTGTGTTGGTTTTTTTTTAATCACAAATGGGACTGATTAAATTTGTCCTCAAATGTTGCTTTTTCCTTATTAAGTAATTTCAAATGCATACAAGGTTTGTACTTATAGCAAAATAGCATGCAAGGTGCATTCATTCAAATGGATGACATTAGCTAAGGAAACCATCTGAGTAACACAGAAAAGGAAGGAAAATGAGCTCTGAACTGGCACTTGCCAGGGAAGAAAAGGAAGCT
This sequence comes from Perdix hodgsoniae, assembly GCA_035772895.1. Classification (NCBI taxonomy): domain Eukaryota; kingdom Metazoa; phylum Chordata; class Aves; order Galliformes; family Phasianidae; genus Perdix; species Perdix hodgsoniae. The sequence goes on from JAPSGF010000131.1 coordinate 580,419, forward strand.
GCTCCCTTTCTTCAGTGTCTTTCAGAAAGAGGTGTTTGGGTACTGACTCCAATCATGGAAAATAATTATTATTCTTGTTGAAATATATTTTGGGAAGTTAAGATCCTTTTTCTCCATCAACATAGTTTATTACTGTGTTACACTCTTATTCATAAATCTACCCAGTTTCCCATTTTAGTTCCAATATTTAGACATGTTAAGTCCCTGCTTACCCTCGGGTTCATGTCAGAATTGTCACTTGATAACAGTTTGTGGATAGAATCATATCTTCCATTAATGTATTTTTCAACTTCTCAGTGCAGAGTCATTGCATTTAAAAAGAAACCTTACTGCTACCTTAACCAAAGCAGAAACAAAAACCGTTTTTGCTTCCCAAAGTACACACAAGCCTATAATCACAGTTTACTTTGCCATATGTGAACAACAGTGGCATGTCTGATACCAATTATGTAAAATTGATATTTCTTTATTTCCTACATCTATTTTGTCCATGAAAAATAGGATTGGATCCAAAGCCTGTTCATCATCTGTATCAGGGTAGCACTTTCTCACGTCATTGGAGAAAAACATGGCTAAAGCTAGAAGCTTGGTCCAACTTAATGGCTACGTCTGTCCTTTTCTCAGGCTAGATATACCACACATGTAGTATGGCAGGGCACAAATACCATACGCAGTCTGCTTCCAAAGATTTACAATTATTCATTACACCTAGTACAGAAATATGCACGATAGCATCAGTGCAGAAATGTGGTTTTACACCACACTTTGATTCCTACAGAGCAAAATGTACCGAGTTGTTAGCACTGTTTCAACAGCCCTCTTATATACACGTTACACCACCTACTGTTTTCTGCAAAGTAGAATGTATTGTGCCACTAGTGGTGTTTCAACAACATTCCTGCCTAAAAACTGCAGCAAGAGCTGGCCATCTAGTGGAATAACAATTGCTGCATGCAGTGGACTCTGGTCAAGCAAACATAATGAATGAGCATGCTATATTTCAGGTTTTTAAGGCTGATGTGTCAATGAAATGAGAGTATGTTAGTAATAATCACTTGAAGCTTTGGAATCAGCACAGTGTCAAGTTCTGATTACAGAAAGTGCATTGATTAATTCAGGTGAATTTTAAAAGTTACACTGAACGGCCTCATAATAGTTTATAATGAAAATGAACAGAGTTTTGGTGTATCTTAGCATTATTTGATTCTCAGGGAGAGGCATAATGATCCATTTCATGTTAGTGACAGGAAGCTTAAAACCTGAGAAGAACATCTGGAGTTCAAAAATATTTGCAGTGAGCAGAATAAAATATAAGTAGTAATCATGTTCCCATCCCCTGTGTGTACTGAAGTGCTGCAGTAAATAAGAGATTTCTCCGTTGTTAGTGCAGACTGAAAGAAAAGTATTTACACATAACTGTAAAATGAAAAATGCAAACTGTGTCACATACAAATGTAGATTCTTTAACTTGCAGGTTCATCGACTCTCTTCCACCCTTAACAATGATACTAAGAAAGGGTTCAACAACATTTTCATTCAAGGACTAGAAAATTAAAATATAAGCATAATTTAGTCTTATGACTAGGAAATATAAAATTAAAAGCAATTCTGATTAACTATTTAATTGAACAAATTGTTTCATGTTCTGCATTGATATTTTGCAGCCAGAAGGATCGGTATTTTCAGTCATGAATTATAACCTTCACCATATGTAGAAGTGCAAGTGTGACAAAATGATTTCTGGCAGGTAACATAGATAAATCCCTATAAAAGCCAGTCTTTTATAGGAAAGTTTTCATTAATCAAATCAAACTTTTAGGACATGACTCCCAGCTTCACTAAAGAGAAAGCCACCTTTCAACTATATGTATCTATATGTATCATCTATTGACTTTTAAAATACAATGTAAAATTAAACATTAACGCAGTTCTTTTGTTTTTACTCACTGCCAGCCTTGTGATCTCTACTACAAACAGAAGTCTCTTTAATCTGTATCTGAAAAGACAAGTACCCATAAAATAGAATTTAAAATCGTATTTATACCTCCATTAACTCTTTCTAATCTCTCTTTCCATAATAGAAATCACCTTTACCAGGTCTCAAACACTAATCCAAATGAGCTGTTAACACATCCTTCAGAAAATATTCTATTTTGTTCAAATTCTCACTTTCTGTTTCCTTGGAGTCTATAATACCACTAGCACATGAAGCTATGTTTTTTTCTTCCATTTTCCCTAAAACACAATAAATGTTAATGATTTGTTTTGCTTTCCTTTTTCACTCTACTCCTTTTCTGTTGAGATATCTCAGCAGCTTTATAGCCTGATCAATATTTAATGTTTCTCCATTGCATTACTCAATTTTCCTATTCATTTGCTACTTACCTGTTAACAGTTAATTATGGACAAATTCAGAACTGTGTTTGAATTAAGTATACTGTTACTAGAAGCACCTGAATATTATTGTGTCAAGATCTGTGTTTACATTCTTATTATTCCTCTTTCCATCACTGAATTCTTTATCCATTCCTCTATCTCCAACTATCTGCCAGAGGTTTTGTTGTTGTTTTCTTAACCAGGTTTGGAAATTAAATCAGTTTAGGTTGACCTTTCCTTCACATTTCTCAGTTAAAAGCTCTTTCTTTCAGCCATAAAACCCCTGGTGTCAGAAGGCAATTTTCCTAGATAATCAGATGAAATCCATCCTTGGAAAATTCTCATTTTTACAAAATGTATTCCACTAGATAAGTGTTTCAAAAACTGCCATTAGCATTGATCTTGAGCCTTTCTGTTCTCCACTATGTCAACAACATATTCTGCACGGACTGCAAAAAAAATCTGGTTGGTCACCAAAATGGGATATAATTTTTTTTAGAAGTAAGTTCTGATATTTCTATGTTAGAAATGTATTGCAAAATGAAACTGCCTGGAAGCTTAGTACAACTCCCTGTAGAACAAGAGTATTCATTGCTGGTTACATTTGTTTTCAACAAATAAAATGTGAACTCACACGTTTTGCCTTTTGTAAACAAAACAAAAACAACAGCATATAACAAACACATCACAGATGTGCTGTGAACAGTTTCAACTGATGTTAGCTTTTTGCACCTCATTTCATCTATACTCAATGGTCAATGCCTGATTGAAGATAGCCCCAAAAATTATGCTGAAGGTCTTGATTATTTTCAATTTTGGTGGGGGAAAAAAAATAATAATGTGAGGAGGGTGAATTCTGTTTCTTGCATTTTAAGGAATTACTTCTAAAGAGAAAATTACATATTTTTGTTTCAACCAGCAAATCACAAAGCAGAGCACAATGTGTAGAAAGAGAGAGCATGAGAGCCATAATGGTTACCACCTTCTGAAAGAAAAAGAGGATGGAATAGCTATGTGCTACCAAAAGCCAAAGAAATTATTGGAGCCTCAGCAGAGCTGAAAGCAAAGGACACTGCAGTACCCCTGGCAGTTCTGGAACACTGAATCTAAACTAGATTTCTTCAAAACTGATGGAGAAATGTGCTAACTTCAGGAGTCAATTGACTAATCCCATGATGCTCAGAAGAATAATTTCCCTAAAAGCTCATTCATTTCAGATTTACTCTACTGTCCTTCCATTACTTTCAATAAAGCCATTTTCGATCAGCAATTCACAATTACCACTTATGTTAATATAGATTTGACTAGCAAGCTTTTGGGATCTTTCAGTTTCTAGGCAGAACTAAAACACATTTTCTTTCCTTAGGCATCCTTTCAAATCTAATTTATATCTGACAAATGAGACAAGAAATCAATAGTATGTAGTATATACTGTATAATGACCTGGAAAGTTCTTAAAATAGTGAAGCTGGCTTCAGAATAGGTATTCAGTATTCTATATACAATTATTTGGCACTGTTACAATTGGCCAAATTCCACTGAAAATACAATTCTGTAAAAAAGGGGCAAACCAAAGGGGGTGAATCTGGATGTTTGTGCTATTGTGAGGTTGCTTTCAATAATAAAGTTGTATACAAATCAGCTTTTATTATGATTTTTCCCATGACATTTAGGAAAACACAAACAGGAAAATATTGAAGGTTGGCACTGTTTAACTTCTAGAAATGCAAAGACTATATTCTGTACATATGCTGTGTGTCATGCATTATAACATCCGTGCCATTAAGGAGATATTAGCATGAAACAACACTCCGAGTTTTTCAGATTGTAATGGGCAAATTTTCTTACCTCTGCTTTGGCATACGGATGAGTGGCTGTTTATGACATCTCTTACTAAGGCCAAAGAGCTTGTGAACAATCTTCTGTGCCTTGAGAAATAGTTGCTTCATGCTGTTTTCTAGTTGCTCATAGCGGCGTTGAAAATTAGAATCCATTGTCCACAAATGCATTACAGTAGATGTGTTCAGAAAATAATTCATGGGCAGCCTTTTCATAAATAATTTGAATTCATCTGAAAAAAAAAAAAAAAAAGACAACATTTATTAGGTTTTAATTATGTATTTGTAGCTATTTTTAGAGTAAAAATGAACTTATTCTTCGGTTATTCTTGAAATTCTAATATATTCAAATGATCTTTTGCAATTTTAGAACGGAAGTTTTCGAAGTAGAAAGTTAACCATATTTTTGTGATAATACTAGTTTAAAAACAGAAAAAGTAATTAAAGCCATAAATATTAAACTGTTCTTAGAAGGCAATTCAAGCACTGTCATTATTTCTCAACCTGGAGAACATAAAGATTAAATAAGAATCAGAGCGACTCACCTTCAAATCTAGGGCCTGAAAGTAAAAGCACATTTAAAGATCAGTATACTTTGATCCATATGGAGAAGATGGAAAATGATCTTAAATGGAGCATATTCCGACACTTAGGAAATTCAAGTAAATATTGTGTCACAGGCCTACTCTTTTTTAGACTACAATAAGACATTATAAGTTAGACTTTCAAAAGGAAGAGTTCTTAAGCCACATATTAACTGTGAATTCACACAGTGAATATCCCTCACTTTTTGATTTGTTCTGCTAGCTTAATCCATGTAGGATATATAGATTGAATCTCATTAACAGAATCTTATTAATCAGTGAGTCTATTTCCATGAGCAGTATAATTTACAAGCTGAATTATAAGTTTTGAATCTTAATAAACTTCATCTAAAAAGGGCTCTAATTGGGAGCATCGGGGAATGAGGTGAAGGGGAGAGGGAGAAGAAATAAATACTACTCTTGAATATACATCTATTCTATTCTTTCTTGTTTCCGTATTCCAGTACTTTAATTCTGTCTGCCCTCCTGCTGCTTTTTACTGCATAAAAGTCACTTCTCCTATTGCTTTCATTCTTCCAGTTGCACCTTTAGGGTAGTATATTGTGAATGCAATGATCCAACAGGCTGAAGCAGCCTCCTGCTTAGAACTAGACTTGCTAATAATATTTAATATTGCTGTAAGTTTAGGTTTCTTTTGGGAGAGGGTTGATTAGGGCAAATGTCTGATAATATGAAAGAATATTCTACTACAGTCAAATCAAGAGGTATGCCTGCTTGGCTTAGTTTAGTCTCTTTTTTCTATAACAGAATATTTTAATAGGGAAAAAAAAAAAAAAAGGATATATATAAATCTATTTTAACAGGATAATAAGAAATTTATTTCCTAAATGCTAAATGAGCTAGACCAGGCAACCTCCATATTCAGTGGGGCATGAGGTCAGGATGAAACAAAACAGATATTTTCTGGCATAGAATATTCTGTGATGGTTTACCATTCACTGGAAAATAAATAGTATTGAAAGACCTTCTGGAAGGTACAAAACTAAAGGGAAGGGGCAAAGAGGATGATTTAATATTTAATAAAGTGGTTTTAATGATTCATCTGGAATCTCTTTGGCAACGTGTTATTCATTTTCTTGCCATGCTTCCTCTTTGGATATTAGCTTTATGCTATTCTCTTCTTGAGATCAGTACCACTGCCCCTCTGCCATCTCTGGGAGAAAAATAAGGGAAATGGGGCTTTTCTGCTTCTTTCATGAAGTATTTGGAGCCTAACTCTTAATCTTTATGTTGTTGGTTTTTTTTCTCCTTCCTAATTTTATCCCATGTCCTAGAAGACTAAGCATCTAACCCCAGGTTTTGTTTTGATGTTTTTGTTTTTGCTTCTGAAAAAGTTAAATTCAATAGAAGTATTTTGTAAATTTTACTATACCTGATGATCAGTATTTTGTCTCTTGGTGCAGTTCTAGGAAAACAAGTCCCAAGAAACAAAGAGAAAATTACACCTTAATCTCCCTGCAAAGCACATCCCAAACTTTCTTTGCCTTCAAGGCTTGCACAGCTACTGTGAGAAGGGATTATGACTGACTTGTCTGAAGGAGGTCAACTGGTTTGGTAAAGCCTTCCAACCCTGAAGAGTGCAATTTCAAATGTATTTATCCATGTTAAAAATAATAATAAAAAAAAATAAAAAATAAGTAGGTGCAAGTGAACTGTTTCAAAGTACATTCTTTGGCAAAACTCAGATCTGCAGGTTGTATAAATCACCCAAGCTTTGCTGACTTCAGAGGAGTGTACTAATGCACTCAGGGACGATCAGATCCAAAAGTTGCATTCCTGAATCCCTGTTTTAATTGCTAACTTTTACGTTCTCTTCTGTTCTTCAGAGACACTGGTATATTTACTCAAACTCAGGTTCATGATGCCAAAAAAATATATACATCCCAGAGGAGAAAATGCACTCAGAATATGCCTTTTCAATTTTCATATTCGTGTGATAAGTTAAGAACCATTGTCAATTTGTTGTCCTTTGCAAGCTTTACAGCTAACAACTAATCAGATGCAGTGTTTAGACATGATAAGGAGGGTTTACAGTCTTTAACTCGCAATGCAAATGCATTTCCAATAAGAAAGTGCTCATTTTTTCCCTGTAATAAACATCATCCTTGACTATCCCTGTGCCTTGAATGATCACGCTAATGAGCACCACACTGCAGGTAAAAGAGAGACAGAGATAAAATGAGCATGGTTATATAGTGCCTTCTTAAAAAAAAAGAAAAAGAAGAAGAAAAAAAAAAAAAAGGAAAGGAAAGATAATGCGCTCATATCTTAAACAGACACATTTCATGATCTGTGAAACTACAACATGAACTCCTACCACTGAGAGATGATTAAACTATTACACTCTAATCAACACATTATACCAGCCATTCGTGAAGATTAACAGCTAGTACTATAGTGCTGTGAGACATAGAAAGTGATGATATTAAAACATGATACTTGATACAACATATGATAAGATTTCAGTACTTTCTAATTTATTTTTTCATTGGTAGATATCAAGTGCATATGTAATACAATTTTTCTTACTACTCACTTCAAATACTGAGAAAAATATAATATACAGTGATTGATCAAACAAGTTTACTTAACTTTCCATTTATAGATGGCCACGTTTATTTTTCACCTTCCCCTTCTGCAAGCTTTATCTTCCATGTGTTAGTAGTGAGTAGATTGAAATGGCATATCATATTTCAGCAGCAAAAAATAAATGTAAAATATCACAATGGAAGTAAACATTACTGCTAGAGTCAGATGCATATCAGACACATTTAGGCTGTAATAAATACCTAGAACTACTTAGCTTGTAACTTGGATTCTCAGTGTTGTTCAGTATAGGAGCAGGGCACAATGCTGAATACGCTGATAAGTATTCTGCAGGCAGAGCCAGCAAAGACCAGAAAAATGCAATGAGTCTCATCAAAAGATCTGACAATTCCCTGTAACAAGGGGAAAAAAAAGGTGCCTGCTCTCTGTGTTGGAGGAGAGCAGGACCCTTGAGTCTTTTGCTCTAAATATTTTGCATATCCCTGATATTTTGAATTACAAAATCTACACAAGAAAATCCATACAAGACCATAGCACACTTCTATTTTTGCTTCAACTGAAGCCAAGTGATTTTTTGGAACTATTCCAGAATATCAAAATTTTCTGTGTGAGTGTGTTTCTTAAGATCCTTTTTGGAGTATCTTTGGAAGCATCTTGGAAGTCAATGCAATTTTCCCAGCTGGGGAATCCAAAACACTGGGTTAATAACGGTAGCATAAGCAAACATCTGACTGTGCAATGTAAAGCTTGCATAACACATCACATAATATCAACACACTTTCTTCTCCCTTTCTTCTGTTGCATAAATGGAACAAATCCAATTATTGTTCCTATTTTTTTCTTTTAAATAAGAGCTACTGTTTACCCTATTGATACAAAAGTGATTCTCTCTAGTCTATATGGGATTAGAAACACAGCAATTTTCTCCTCACAGCCCAAGGCACACTCTCTGTGAAGTCTGGGAACGATCTTCTCTTCTGCTATGAGCATAACACTCGTAGGAGGGTGCAGAACTATAGCTCATTCCAAGTTCTTATGGAGATCTGCTTGTGGGCCTCCTTACTACCCTGGTATCTCCGTGGTTCAGAAACTCTCCTTTTGCAGCATGCCTTGCTGTGCTCCTCCTCTGGTGCAACTTCAGGCCATTTCCTCTTGTCCTATTGCCTGTTAGTTGGGAGATGAGAATGACACCAGCCTCACCAGATTTCAGGAAGTTGCAGAGAGCAATGAGGTCTGCTCTGAGCCTCTTTTTCTCTAGTCTAAATAATCCCAGCTCTCTCAGCAGCTCCCCATTGGACTTGCGCTCTAGACCCTTCAAAACTTTGTCACCCTTCTCTGGACCCACTCCAGGGCTTCAATGTCTGTTTCGTAGAGAGGGGCTCAAAACTGAACACAGCATTTGAGGTGACCAGGTTGGACAGGGCTCTGGGCAACCTGATCTAGTAAACGTGTATGTTTGGTGGCCCTGCTAGGCAGGGGGGTTGGAACTACATGATCCTTGAGGTCCCTTCCAACCCGGGTCATTCTGTGTGTGATTCTGTGGGTGATTCTGTGTGTGAGGCCTCTCTAGTGCCAGGTACAGAGGGATGTTCACCTCTCTAGTCCTGCTGGCCACACTATTTCTGATACAGGATGGGATGGTGTTGGCATTCTTAACTACTTGAGCACACTGATGACTCATATTCAACACATATTCCCAGGTGCATTTCTGCCAGGTGGCTTTCCAGTCAAATTACAACATAAAGTTTCAGGAAATATGTATTCCTGTTTAATTGTTGATTGTATAGTCTAATCCAATCTTAAATTGTCTTTTTTCTTCTAAATAAGCATTCAAATGTGCAAAAAACAAATATACTATTGAACAAAAGCAGTCTGAAAATACCTGAAGAATTGTTTTGTCTGGACAGTGTAAGAGTTCCTTATTCAGTGGCACCCTATTTGAAATGGGCTTATGGATAAAAATTTGGACTGTAGCATTTTTTCCATTTATCAGAGCCCAGAAAAAGACTATCTGTAGGAGAAAACCACTTTGTATATCATATCATTATGTCAAAATTTACAACTAGGTAGCAATTGAAATGGGCTATTTTATAATTTCTCTAAATGACACCTTAATGATACATTTTCTTCCTTATTTATCCAAGAATAATAATAAAAAAAGTCTTTGACAATCTTTATAGTGAATAAAATGTTGTATGTTCATTAGCTTGATTGACAGCATTTCCAACACTTAAGCCTTGTCTGTAAAATCTATGTGGTTGTCATTTATATGCATCTTCTTTTTCTATAGAGCTTAACTTATACTAATGGTATTAAAATTCTGCCATCACAGTCTTGAATTGTGTAACACTTCATAACCAAAAGCTGTTAGACTTTTCAACTAACAAAACGTGATAATAGGTTTATGGCAAATTGTCAAAAATTTACTAGTCCTTTACAAATGCATGTGATGGTACATCTAGTTTTATACGCCGAGTCAAAAGGAGCAATTCATACAAAATTGCTGAAGTGAATTCATGCTCTCTATAGGTTTGATTTATGATGATAGCTACTTGTAAAAGACCACGAATCATCACAAACCACTGCTACTTTGGGAAGCCATTTATCTTCTTGATCCTATTAACAATAGGATCAGTGGATTCCCAACACTGCAGTGAGGGAAGCTATTCCTCCCTATCTCTGCTATTCTAACAATGTTTTAACAATGTGACCTCATTCATAGTTCAGATTTATTTTATTTACTTCACATGTTGAGTGCACCTGAGTAGACATACTGCTGGATTATATTTCTCCTTTTTTTAAAAAGTTATTATTCTTTTACAGTAACCCTGCATTATACATTTCTGTGCAAACTCAGAAGGATGAGGAAGACATGGTTTGGGCCCATCCTCACTCCCCACAGCCCTTCTGATATCTCCAGGTCACTTGTGGCAGCATTGTTGGTGCTCACATGAAAGAGTAACAAGAGATAACAAACTAAGCTGAGCCAAATGAGCTTTAGCAATTTCTTCTCAATATTCTGTAACATTTTGTAGATAACTCTTCATCTTTGCTGTATCTCAACTGTCCTTTCTGTTTAGATTGCCAGTTCTTTAGAGAAGAGCCTATCTCTTATTATATCTTCACAGGGAAATACTTTGCCCAGTAGCCTGCAAATTTAATGTAATACAAATAATAATCTCAAATTTTCTTGTAGTTCAGGAAACTACATCCTGCTTGGACTCCATAGTTATAACTGCAATTAGCGTGAGAAGCAAGACTTATCTGACTGGATCAGTCTCATAAGTCCCAACAGCCCATCACATTTTTTTATAAAACAGGATATATGTGGAAAAAAAATCGACTCTAACAATATGACCATGGTAATATCATTACTTTCCCATAATAATGCTTTTAATTGTAACAAGGGCATAAAATATTACAGCAAGTCAAATACCAGTGTCAGCTGTAAATTGAAACCTCAAACCACAAAGCTAGGAGTTTGGAAGAATAAAAAGCAATAGGGTCTACAGTTCAAACTGCTGGATGTGGTTGCTGTTCAAAGAAATGCTACCTCAATATTGTGTAGATATTATTAAAGAGATAAAAGAATAAAAAGATAAAAAGATATATGCTTTTTAAAATAGACCACCATGATGCATAAGACTGGAGAAAACAAAGTACTAAAAAAAAAAAAAGCTGTGTTTCAAGTCTGTCTTCAAAAATAATAGAATTGATGGAAACCTAAGACTGCAGCTTAAAATCACCTTATTTCTTCATAGAAGATGCAATAAAAATGAACTTTACTTCTTTTTCTTTCTCATGCATACATTTTTTCCATCTAGGATAATTCATTCTGCACTCCCCATAATTAAAGCACATGTCCAAAGTAAATGAACCCTCTTTTGAACTTTCTGAAGGACAAAGGGAAGAAAAGACATGTTCTCTGTAAATATAGACTGTACATGAAGGAGGAGAGGAGCTCAGCATTTAATATTGGAGAGGCAGTTTAAACAGGTACAATCTAACTGCTTTGCAAGTGCCAAGGAAAGCAAATTTCTATGATTCTTATAGTGGGCTAAGTTTTTCCTTTTCCTTCTTCCTTCTTCCTTTCCGTTTTGTTTCCGTTTCCCTTTTACCTTTTTTTTTCCCTGTTGGCTTTATTCATTCATTTATTTGTTTGTTTGTTTATTTATTTATGAAGTGAGAACTGCTGCAAGGCCATCTTCAGAGGAACTGCCGCAGTTCCTCTAAACTGTAAACTTATCAAGGAGGAAAGAACTGGCCAAAATATCGATGCAGTTGAAGGTGGGATTGCTGAGCAGAGATCCTCTGATCCTTTGTTTGCATGTAATTTCTTAGGAAAAAGGAAAGCGCAGATACTCCTTTCACAGTCTTGTCTTGGTGCATAAATAAAAGAGAAAATCGTGTGGAGTTAAACATGGCAGCATGAACAGAATAAACAGAAGCGACGTTGATTTCTTTGAACAAGATGTGAGTTGTTTCTTATTCTCAATCTAAATGAAACCTTTTCAGAAATGAACAAACCAGACTCCAATAGCTGTCTCTGCAAATCCCAACCAAGTCATTTCCTTCACCCTGTTCCTTATTCTTTCAGGGATGATTCTGAATCTTAACTCCTTTCAAAATGTTCGCATCACTGTCCTCCAGCTTGGCATTCTTTGGAATTAATTGCAAGCAATCAAGAAAAAATTCTCAATGATTTATCCATTTTGAATCATGGATTATTTCAGAATGTATATGAACATTCTAATCATTTATTCTGTTACACAAATATTTCTGAAACATGGGCATTCCACTGTCTATCTAGTCCCACTATTGTTATTGTTCTGTAGCACTGTAAATGCGTATAATTTATAGGATGTAATTCTCACATGTAGATTTAGGCATAATCTCTGCCACCTCAAAAGCTAATTTTATTGTTCTTGGTCTTACTGATAACTCCTGCAGTTTAAAAACTGAATAAAGGAAATAGACTAAATATATCACAGAAGAATACTCCAAGAAAGAAATAAATGAAACAGAAAATATTCTTGTAAAGCACACTGAAGTAAATAACCAGTGTCAAGATTTTACAAGAGAAGATTTAAGAATCCGCGAGTCAGAACAGACAACATTGCTCTGGAAGAAAAGTGAGACCATTGAGTTACATCCTTCTTAATAAAGAAAGTCCAAAGCTGCCAAGGCAGATTGGAAATCCACCAGGAATGAGTCTGTCACCAGCTCTGAAGAGAACTACATTATGTCCGGTACATAATGGACATAAGTAGAATTTTATTAGATCAAGCCTTCTGCTCCTCCTTTTATTATAATATCATCAAAGTCTTTAAAGTGTCTGAGAATTCAATGCGGTGTGAATCTTTAATAAATTGATTTGTCAGGTGCTGCTTTAGCAGGAGGCATATAATGCTCTTAGGTTTGATCCTGAGGCTATTATATTGCCAGGATTTGATTGGCTGCATCTTCATGTTTGGAATCAAAGAGGAACAATTTAGATACTAGCTCTCTGAAGAAATCCTGCACATCACATCTGTTCATTTTATTAAAACAGTGACACCTCCACAGGGGTGAGGTGACAAGTATTGGTCACAGAAGGAACGACAGCTTGGTCTATCTGTTCATACTATTGATTAAACTTCCTGACAATCACATAGGGAAGTTAATTACTGGGAAGCAAATTAACACCTTTGCTAGATAATAGAGAAAACAATAATTATGTTAAGAACTCAGGAGGCTAAATTTTCTTGGCCTTGAGCCCAAAGCTATGAACACCATTTAGAAAAAAACAACACTGCTCTACTGCTCTGGGGTAAATAGTTTGAACCATATTGATTGAAGTCTTTATTCTCAGTGATTAAAAAACACCTTCACCTGCCAGTGAGATTTTTCAGACATTTCACAAGGAATCTTTCAATTAAGATTTCACATGAGACTCACTTTGTATCACTGCTGGTCTGTTCTTATCAACAGAGAGGCAGACTATGTTGCTCGCATGATCTGTGCAATTACACCTTATATGTGCCTCGAAAAACAAAATTACAAGGTCCACTCAATAGATACATCCTCTTTTCTAAATAAATAAATAAAAATAAATTAAAAAAAAGAGGTTTCTGAGTAAGATTAAATCTGTTGCTTTTATAAACAGAAGAAAACATTCAGCATTCAGTTTTATTTATTTTCAGGTTTAATTTTTGTAGCTTGTTCTACATGCATATTAGCTAAAATACAGAAACCGGAAAAGCAGCAATGTATCCCCAGACCACAGTAAGAGAGAATTTTCAATGCAAATTGTCTTCCAATAGCAGTGAAAGATTCTAAATTTACTGTCTGTCTGCGATGTAAAATCAAACCTACACAGCTCAAAATATTCTTTATGAACTGGAATCTCAACACTGAAAGCTAGTCTTGGAAGTTTTCTTCTATTATAATAGCAAGAAGTTTCTTCTGATCAGAATGTATATATAGCAACCTCTATGGCTGACGTGACATACCTAAATAAAACTCAAAGTTATTTTCTTCCCTTGTGCTCATATTTAGAAATTTGGAACAGGTGTAAAAGAGACACTTAACACCTCAATTGTGTTTTAAAATGTTAATCTTAGAACACAGATTCTCTCTGTCTTATAAATATTTTTTTAATTGAAGGAACAATTATGATAAAACATGATGAATTTACCACCATGGTGAATTTACATAGTGATTAATATGTAGTCTGTAACAAACTTAAAGCATCATCATGGTAGTTTTCCCATGAGTTACTGTGAGCTTTATTTGGATCTTAGGTCTGCTAATAGAACTGGTAATAAGAGAGATAGCCAGAAACCAAGCTGAACAATACACAATGTAGTAAAAACTGCAGGCTTGGCAGCTGAGAAAAATTACTTTTTTTACTTTCCAGCTAGATTACTTTGATTTGAAGATAGCAAAAAGGAGTCAAGATAGCAAAAAAGAGTCCCAGAATGCCCATTTTTAGTACGAACTTGTGCCACAAGAACAGCAAAAAACAGTGGTTTACTGGGATGGCAAACAAAATTATATTAGAATTTTCTGATTAAATAAGGAGATTGCTAAACATCAGTCTAAATTCACACTTTCTAGAATCATCCATCACAAAGAATCTGACACACTACAATCAAAGTTAAAGTGCTTGTCAATGGAGAGAAAATGGAAGAGTGAACACTACTGAAACTGGTTGCATTCCTTAATGCACTACTGGGGGATGTTAGTATAGTTCAAAATAAAGATGATTTCACAATTTCAGCTGACAACAGAAAAACAAAGGAAATAAATTAAAATGCAAACTTATTTTCTCAAGATTTACTTTTTTTTATAGTGGAATTTGCCTTCTTTTTGTGAAGATTTGGATTTGTCATTGGCTCTCATCATAATTCATTCTGTCAATCAGATGTCTAAGATTTCCATCTTCAACACTACGTGCTCAGATTTAACCTCATATTTTGTTTAACTGGCTGTTTATTTCAAACTGTTTAAACAGTCTGTTTTATTCCAATATATATGCATATATTTTTTAGCACATTAACTAACTTTGATGGCTCTGGCTACTTCAGCTATTTTTCACGTTTTTATTCAAAATGACTGAAAGTAAAAAACTCAGTAGGTGTATGACATCTAAGAGTATCTCTGCCCAAGAATAATGACTCTGAAATTCTCTTCCTTGAGAAACAGTAAGATATCTGTGTACATTTTGAGATCAGTTATGATTACTTGCTGTGAATGTATTTACTGTGTGATTTTCGTACATAGTCCCAGACTTTGTTAGCAATCATAAAAAAAAATAAGAATGCAGCAAATCAGCAGAAAATTCTTAAGGATAACTGAGTGTGAATTGACTTCTCCTCTGAGCATCTGCACTTCCACACCAATGCAAACTGCAATTCCGTCTTGATTTTACCATATGACAGTATTTTATAATTCCTCACAGGCTCGGTGTTGAAAACCTTCACTCCATCTTCTGTTCTTCCCAAGAAGCAGTAGAACAATTTCAAAGCCTGGAGTCAGCACATGGTGCTGTTTTGTAAAGAGGTGTAGCACAGTCACAAAATGGCCAGTCAAACTCTTAAGAAGTCTTACCTCTACTGACCCAGATGCCTACAGAGCAAGACTACCATCAATCTCAAATGCAATGCATGAAATGAAAGGTATTGAATGAATGCATTCAAATTCTCTCTTTTAGTAGTATACTGTAAAAACGTTGATCAAGTTTGCATAGATTTTCAAATAACTAAATTCTAGGTTAAGATAAGAATGAGTCTAACTCTTCACATTCTCAAATATAATGTATTGGCTCTGTGGTGATGAGTTTTATCAAATTAGATTTGCGGAGATCAAATTAGATCTGTGGGGAAAAAAAGGAAAGAGTCTTTCCTTTTTCAAAGTTAACATTTACAGTATGTTTAGATTTCTTATGGAAAAAAAAAAAAAGAAAAAAAGATCTGAATGAGAAAAAAGACAGTGAAAGTATTGCATCAAACTATGGGGGTTGCTATGATATTTTGCATTTCTATGATATTTTGCAATTTTGAAAGTGGAGATAAAAAAATTAATGACATTTTTAAATGGATAATTCATGGCAGAACATGGTGCAGATGATGTATCCTATTATTTTGTGTAGATTTTACATAAAAGTAATTACATAAGATGAAAATGCTCCCCCAAAAAAGAATGAGACGTCTGAACTTCTTCTTCTGCAGTGTTACTGACTTTTAATTCAGTAATAAGCTTATCACCTCCTCTATTAGAATGTACTTTATTCAACTATTTAAATCCAATTATATTATATAAGAGATGTGGAGAATGTCATTAATTCAAATAAAAGGAAAACTGTAATAAAACTGAGAAAACAGGAGTGTAAAGTCTCAAAAGTAATCTATACTGATGCAAAAAAAAAAAAAAGTTGATAACTTTGACGGTAGTGCTATACATTAACTAAGGATTTAGATTTAATTTATAGGTGGAAAATGTGGATTTATTTTTCAGATTGTATTAAATTAGTATATGTACTAATTTACTAACTAACACTCAATAGCAAGACACTCATAAGTTAATTTGGAATTATGATATACACTGGGTATGAAGTCCAAATCCAGTGAATCCACAACTTAAGAAGAAACGACAGGCAAAATAAATTCAGGTCTGTGAATACTCTGAAATCAAAGCAGTGATGGAGAAGCTGCAAATAATGAAAAAATATTTTCAGCATATATTAGTTTTGAAGTTGACATCAATTTCTCTTGACTGCAATTATACTTTTACTTTCTGTGATAACGAAGCATATATTTTGATTTATCTATAAGGCAGATATATTGTCAGAACAGTCATTGAGAAAATTCTATCTTTTGAAAATTTTGAGAAGTCTGTTTTTTAAAGTTGTTGGTTACTTGAAGGATACATTCCAAAATATTTACAGTATAACTTTTGATGCTTAATTATGCCTGTGAAGATACATGGCTTGTAGCATAAAGAATTTTTGTGTTCAGTAGACCATGTTTTTCAAGGCTCTAGATGGCTCTATTTCTGATCTGTTTAAACTGATGCCTGACATTTAAGTACATAATACAAATCTATGAAGTTAGTGCACTACAACTGGTTAAATTAAGCACATTTCAGTACTTCCCTGAATCTGCTTAAAGTCCAACTATGACAGTAAGATTCTGTCCAGTGTGTTGTAGGGATGCTATTTTCTTCCACAGTATTTTGTGCTTGTACTGAATGCTTGAAAGAATAAATTTTCAACTTTGAAGCATGTCACTTTGAAAATATGCTTCAAAATATTTGTTGCACATCTCCTTATCCAAAGTCTTTCAAGGAATTATTCCAAAAAAGATTTTCTTGCCTTTGAGGGAAAAAAAAAAAAAAGAAAAAAAGGTCAGTGTTTGGGAAATATATGACAACTAGGGAGAAAGCTATCATTTTGTATGAGATATGAATGAATCCTTGGAATGAAGATTTTACTTCAGGTATTTTTCAGTAATTCTCATAAATGTTACTGATAAAAAATATATATATATCAAAATACACTTTTGCTATCTTCTATGACTTGAGCAACTTCCATTGTCCATATCATTAACATGGTGTATTAATCTTGGGGTTTTTTTTAACTTTAAATAGAACGAGAGGAAGTTGGACTACTACAGATTTATTTTGGCAGATCACCTTAAAATAAAATTACTGTAATTTAAATTGAGTGAAGTGGCTAGATTTCCAAAGGTATTCAGCATCCAGCCAGACCAGGATTTTGGTACAGACAATGCATGATCGTGTCCTTGCTATCAGAATCCTGACCTTGTGCATGGGTATTCATGCTTCCAGGCAATTTAGAGCAGTGGGTCATAATTTCTATAAAATGCTTAGTTTCTAGTCAGAGGTTGACAAGGTTGTGTGTTAGAATTTGCTTTTTTACATTGCTCAGCCTTGCCAAAAGGGTCCCCAAAACTTCAAAAACCAGCAGTGCACAAAAGAACATGTTCACTGATGGAGTCACCACCATCAGTGTAATCACAAGTGTTTAAGTCTTAAGTGTTTAAGTCTTATCCTATCCTACATACTTTATGAAATTTCTAATGCTCTAATTCTAAAGAATCCCTAAGGAATCTTTTGACACTTTTTATCGTGTGAAACTAATTAGGATTTGAGTGCTTAGGTCAAACTGTCTTCCTGAATGAGAAAGATAAATTTACTGAGAAAGTGGAGTAGAAGAGGAAGTTAGACATGTACACGCTCCTAATAGAAAGAGTAAATAAAAAAATAAAATAAAATAAAAAAAGATAAAGATACAGGACAAGTGGCAAAGTAAAAAGAGCAATTTCAACATTGAAAAGGGATTGGGAGATGGGCAATGGGGCTTCAGGCATAAATGAGGATTGCAGCACTTCAACCTGACTAACGTAACTGGACTTGTTGTTCTGGAATCTCTCTGAAACTGATATCTGACAAGAGGTCAAGCAGAGATTATCTATATATCCTTTTAGTCTACCAGTTCTTGTGAAAAGCTGCTTTCATGCAGATAGAGGATAAAAGAAACCCTGATTCCATTAGAGGTGATATTTTTATGGTCAAGTGTGAGATGATAGGATGTAAGAACACAGATTCTTGGAATAATGTTTTCAAAGTACTTTGTTAACACGTTAATTCTGCTAATGGCCTTGAGAAACTAATGAAATCTGTTAATAAATGTTGAACAGCTTTAGGATAGATTTTCAATAAGGAAACAGCTGCTTATCTTGAAAAGGTGGTACCTAAGTCTGAAGGCCAGAAGATACGATAAGGAATAAGCAGATGGTTCAGAGTAAACAGTTTAAAGTAGCTCTTGTCATTTCCTTGAGAAAACTTAAAGCAAGAATTATCTCAATATTACAAAATTATATGAAACTTACTGAGGTAATAGTGATCAAGTATGTATTTCTGGAGGATAAGTACAGATGTGAAAAACCCAGCAAAATTTATTGTAAGATAACTAACATAATGCTTTATGTTCCGTAAAACGAAATTTCAGTTGTTAAAAGATGCCAGAAGAAATAATAAAAGAAATAAAATCTGTAAATCTGCATTTAACAATGACCAATCCTGAACAGAAACTGTGTTTGGTTATCTAATCTCTATTGTTCATAATCATTACCAGCAAAACCATACTGTAGATAAGAGTCATTATATAAGAAAAACAGGAATAAATCTTTCATATAATAATCTAATGCTTTCATATCAACCAATTTTGAATTAATCTTACGTATACGTAGACAAGTCATACCAAACTGTTACCTTTGTTCAGTTATAACTCTAGTGTATAGGATTTTTTAACTATTTTAACTATCTAGACACTATCTATCCTTTTCTATCTCCTGATTTAAACAGTAACGTAGTATTTGGAAGAGAGCAGTAAACCCTAGAAAAATTGATCTTGTGTTTTTGTTCCTCTCTTTCTTCCTTTCTTCCTTTCTTTCATTCTTCATTCTTCCTTTCTTCCTCTCCTTCCTTCCATCTTTTCTTCTTTCTTTCTTTCTTTCTTTCTTTCTTTCTTTCTTTCTTTCTTTCTGTTCAAGTGGAAAGTTTCAAACACAGATTAAATGTAGCCACCTCTTAATTTTAAATGGGATTTAGGTATTAAAAAGCTACCATTTCTCACTTCTAAAAATCTGTTCCTATTGTTTTTTTATCTTGAACAGACAGAAGGAAAGATAACACTGACTATAAATAAGCAATTTTAAATGGAATATTTACTTTCTCTTCAGGCTAAATTCTGCGGACAGATAATGTGCAAGATCACAAGTGAACTCAGTAAGTTTTATAGCTTTTTATATGGGGACAAATTTTTTCTCTATATTCAAATAAGTATTTTGCTGTATTTAAAGTAAGGAAGGGTTAGGATAGCAGGATGATTAGGAAACTAATACACTTGTGTGTTTAACTTTTTGTGAATCTGGAGGTCGTAAGATTCAGTGCATGGAGTTCATTCATTCCACAGCAGTTTGTAGTAGGTTATGTGGGCCTGTAGTTAGTGCACTGGATTACCCTGTACTTACTTACTCTGAATCTAATTCCTAGACAACAATTCTCTCAGTTTGCAGAGCAGTAAATGATAGCATTACTCCAGAAATGCATGAAGGTGTTAAAATAGCTACTGAAAAAATGTTGGGTTAATATTCACAGAAGTGAAATATAATTTAATTATTTTATAATTAGTGAAATGTGTGGTCCTCCAAGCAGAAATATTCTCCCAGGAGAAAATTCTGGTCTCTTCATATTATCATATAAGAGTAAGACCGAGTTGGAAAAGGACCAGAGATCTTCAACAGTACTTTCAATAGAAGTTAAAGTAACTGTAAAACATAACAGATATAGGGACTTTTGAAATTCTTGAATTAAGAAATTAATCTTTAACAGCACCACAAATGTAAATAAATGAATGAATGTACACTGATAATGTACTGTTCACAGTTAAGTATTGCACAGATATTTCTTCTTCTCACCTGTATTCTTCCCATGATCAGAGAGGTCATTTCCCCTCTCTGCCATTTACTCATTCTCTATTTTCCATACAACTTAATTTAAATAGTATTTTCTGCTTTTTCTATACTTTTTCTCACCGATTTCTCTTTTTTCTTCACTATTTTTCCAACGTCTGCTGAGCTCTCCTTACTTTTCCCACCATCTGGTTAGACAGATGTTACTGATATTACTGAATGAAAACAGTTGTTCAGAAGCTGATTTTACCTGAGGATCCCTATGGAACAGAAAGTTCTAATGATCAGGACAGGTGAAATGATGCATGAAACAAATCACAGTGATTTAGAGAAAACTGATGTGGCGCAGAAGTGCGCTGTACAGGCAACATGGATAGGCCCAGTTGAAGCAGAAATCATATAAAGAAACAAGTTACCAACTACAGTTGAACTATTAACTTGTTGGTAAACCAAGGGCAGGCCAGGGTGCCCAACATGTCAGGTTCACAGCATCTCTCGAAGGATGGGATGAAAAGGAAGTAGAACAGAAACACCGACCCAGGACAGAGGAAAGGATGTGAAATGAAGCAGCTGCTTCAGCTGCATAACAAACTGAAAATTGAGAATACCTTTTCAAACAATGTGCAGCCTGACCTTGTTTCTGGTTTGTTCTGCTTTCTGACTTCTCTAGTAGAATTCTCTCTCCAAAAGGGACTCCTTAGCCCTGGACTCCCCAAAGTAAACCACATGAATTTTTAGCACAGCCTGCTTAGACTCTGATGTACTTACCCAGACTGGTCATCACAAGGTGAGGATAACAATTCTTATCAGAATGTTTTAATAATTAAGACTGAGGTCAGGGATATATTTAAGAGTATGTTTAGCTTTAGATCTACTTCAGATCAGACTTCAGATGTAGTCTGTTGTATAAATAGGTTTTATAAGATACAGTCAGATAGACAAAAATCTTATAAAACATCTCACCGGATTCTTCAAATTCACTGTTATACGCATTCCAAGTTTCACTTATGCGGAGCAGGTTTTCTTCCATGGCTTGAATGTCCATGTAGGGACAATTGCACTCAGGGAATTTGGGACCACACTGACACCAGCAATCATTGTCCTTGCAGATGAACTCTCCCTCTGAATTGCAGGCAATATAGCTCAGAGCTGCCTGGACAAAATGTTCTTGCAGGTACTCAGGCAGGATGACCTGAAGACCTTTAGGAAATAGAATAAGTATTATGTTATTAAACTCAAAAGAATACTCAAGCAAACAGACTCCCATAGCTACATAAGATGGTTAAAAAATAAAAAAAATAAATTAAATTAAATAAGCTACAAAAAGAAAAATACAGGAAAATTTACATGTCTTACTAGCATTAGCACTATGTAATGAATTTACTTGCCTAAGAATTAACTTAAGATATAGATAGGTTGCTCTGAAAGTAATGCCTCCTTTATTTCCATGGAAAGTACAACAGCTAGAAAAAGTACAGTAACACTATTTGATAGAGCAAATTCTCAGCTACAAAACACTTTTTGAGCAGTCACCACCATTACCAGTTCATTTTCACCAGCAATGAAGAAGAGCCTGCATGCTATGTTCATAAAAAATGTAGCATCTGTACTAGTGGACGTGATTCACTGTTTTGCAGCTGCTACCACTTGCCCAGGCAGTCCACCTTTCATTAGCCTGAACAGACAGAATTAAGGAGGTGTGAAATTCAGACTATACAGTGGGTGTAGTTGGACAAGATAAGATAAGAAAAGGTAAGAGTGGCAGTGTGCTCCACAGTCTTCAAACAAGGCCTGCATATATCATGTTGCAAGAGAAAGGATGTCTTTTTCTCTGGCTTCACCTAGGAAGTTCCAGCTTTCAGCTTAGTCAGCATCAGAATGTAGCAGTTGGAGTTAATGATTTCCCTGGGTTCTGATGAATCCAGAATGATCACTCCTTTCCTATCTCAAAAGACAGCGCACATCACTTCGCACTGAGTGCTGTGTCTTGAACTTTTAACTGACTGGGGAATTCATATGTCACCACTCCATGAACTGTCATTTTAACTTCAGTTAATAATGGTGATACCAGGTCTCATCACTGCTAATCATGCAATCCAGGAATATGTCACCTTCTGCCTCATATTGGTTCAGTAGGTCCTGACAAGCTTGCATACAGCATTCTTTCTGTTCTGGGACCCAACTGGTACAAACTTTGTGATATTCCAATGCTGCCACCATGGTTTCCAGTGTATTGAAATCAATCTTCACCTTTGTACAAAGTTTTCTGGACATAATTCACCAAGTTATGCAGATGAGTTGATTGATGAATCACCATTTTGTGGTGTGACAGCTGTGCTTTACTGCTCAGAGCATGGCTGATCTTTCACCTTGCTGTCACCATTGCTGAACAACACCTCCCACCCCTCACTGTGCTCACATCCACTGTTTGGTCTCCATCAACACTCAGCAAACATCAGTGAATGTCAACGGGTGCCATTTTTTCTGCATGAGGAATTCAGTTCCATGCTTGGGCTTCCTATGCACTTCCATGTCCGACCCTTGTCAGACTCCTTTGCTGCCACCAGTTTCACAGCCACAGAATGTACCAGAATGTTGGCAGGAAGGTTCAGCTTCTACTACTACAGCACCAACATTAGCTTCTGATACTGTGGGCCAACATAATAAAATAGGAGGCATTACTTTTGGAGCACCCCTCATTTATCTTACACTTCTGTCTTAGTGTGGAACATTCATTCCAATAGCTACTAACCTGTATTCCTCAGATCATACACTAGTCTGTTTCTTTCTGGGGGGATTGCTAAAAACAGAAATAGTGGATTACATTAACTTCTCCTTGATAGGAGACTGAACGAAGAGCCTCAGCTGTAAGAAGTTTTCAGTATGGAAACCTGCAGGTAACTTACAGCCCTTATACTAGAAACTAATATACATTTTGAGAGTGTTAAAGGGAAATCTGCTTTGAAGACAGCAACAGTGGAAGTAAGGAAGCTGTACAAGCAGAGAAAAGATCGGAAAGTAAACACTGGACTTATTTTCCATGTTGGCTTTGACACAAGTAGATATACCTGAAATTTAGATATTCAAATTACTCTAATCATTTCCATACTTCTGTAGACCCAGGCTAAGAAGAATTGGAAAATAGAGCTAGAAGGAATTTTAGGAAAATAAAATTAGCCATATATTTCATTTCTAAACATTGACATACAACAGCCGTTTTACCAAGTGTTTTAGAAAAATGTGTGCAGTGATTCCATATGAAGTGTAACTATGTCATTTTGTGCAAAATCAAATAAAGAACAGTTTTACTATTGATTTTTTGAGTGTATGGATTTATAAAGTGGTTTACTCCTATTTCATCTGCCAGTACCTCAAGCAAACCTTGCAGGATGGGACCTGATCAATCACTACAGAAAGTCCTCTGACTTCAGCATGCATCAGAACCAGCTAAAACCAGCTGTTTTCAAATAGATGCCTCCTCCCCTAAGGGATTTCAAATTGCTGTGAGACAGTCTGCTGGATATTCTGGGTAAGTAAATAAAATCCTGAGAAAAAGAATTCATTCAAAGAATTCATTTCTACAAAAGGTTTAGCACAGAGAAGGGAAGAATGTTTGTTGATTAAAATTCTTTTGCTATGTCTCAAATCCAGCATTTTCACACTTTACCATTCCATGACATGTAGAAGTCTTGCAAAAACATATGTTGTACTGAGGTATCAGAATAAAAAAAATTAGAATATTTTTGACCAGAATTTTTTTCATCTGAAAACAATTGACCATTCTTAATATGATTTCAATGATGGGAATATGTAATTCTATATAGAAACTTCGTTAATTACCAGTAACTATTAGTTCTTTGGCTGTAACAGTGAAATGATAGGGAAAAAACAAAACCATGAACAAAAACAACCAGTGAAGAACACTGTAAATTTTGATTTGTTAGTTGTGATTAATCTGAAGCAAATACAATCTCTCTGGAAAAAGTGGAGCTTATTTCTCAGTATATTGGTTATTTGTGAGATACGCTTCTCTTATACAAGCACTTGAACAATTTCATAGGGATTTATTTGTAAATATTAGGTCAATAAAAATATATCTGT
The DNA here is from genome assembly GCA_035772895.1 of Perdix hodgsoniae. NCBI lineage: Eukaryota > Metazoa > Chordata > Aves > Galliformes > Phasianidae > Perdix > Perdix hodgsoniae. The sequence goes on from JAPSGF010000131.1 coordinate 604,863, forward strand.
AACAGTAATTTTATAATCTTTCCAGCCAGAAAGCCATATTATAGATGCACGACAATATCATTAAAAGCTGGTTTGTTTGTGCCTTTCTCTGCCTTATATCAAAATGTGTAAAACTCTTGCTACCGTACTATACTTTTTCCATGTAAAAATGTATTTTTGAAAAAAACTTAGAATTCTGACAGAAAAGGAAAGCCCAAATAAACAGCCCTGTCTTGTTCAATTCCTATATGATAAGCAAGAAACAGTTTTAGCAGTTCTGTTACTACATTCCCCATGACAATCTAATGGCATGTGTCAAACAGCTCTCTGACTGAAGCAAAGATTAATTTCCAAATTTTAACTGACAAACATCATGCAAATTCTGGAGACCTTTAAAAACAGTGAATGATTTATAGATGCATTCTATTCAATGCATTCCAGTGAAAATGACAAGTTCTTTTGAAAAATATGTGTATTTTTGGTGAAATCATGCCTTTTGCACCCTTCCCACCTAATGGAAAGTCTTAATAATCGGCAACAACCTCATGCCATATGTCCAACTCATGTATGAACCAGTATCAATAACTTTTATGACTTGAAATAACTGTTTAATTAAGACCCATCCTCTTCAGTCCTTGAATGTACAGTTAGGCTTAAACATATAAATTATAGAGAATTTCGTCTGTTTTCACAGGAATAATTGAAAGTTGTTCACGTTGCATTTGTATAACTGAAAATGAACAAATAAAAATTAAGACAATTACTAGGGGCTCACTTTCAACAACGTTTAGGTGCCTAACATGCAGATATGCACTTATTGCAAGTTATTAAAATTGAATCAGAAGTGATACCGTTTTACACGTTTTTCTAATGAGTGAGATGTCTAACCTTACGGGTTTTCTTCTAAGTCCCAGAGAAGCCTTTGCACTTTGCATAACTCAAGGACTTTGCAAATATATGCCTGTTCCTCTGGTGAATCTGTTCATTCCAGTGGGACAATGGGTTACTGCTCAAAATGTGCAAAGCAGGCTAAACACAGGAAATGTCATTCCCTGCTTGGTAGAACCTATTGGAATTCGGGCTTTCTGAAAGGTGAGCAAGTCATTGCTAAGTGGGGATGCAAAATGTTAACAGCATTATTCAGATTATTCTCTGATGGGTAAAGAATTTTTTTCAATCTGAAAGGCAGCATGAGTTATTGACATTTCCTTCACTTTGCCTAAAATGTAACTATTGCACACACGCAAAAAGAAAAGATAATGACCTTTTATGAGAAGGAGAAAAAGAAAAACAAATAGCGTGATGAATGTCATCCTGTTCCAAAACAAATTAATGAAATTACACCTACATACCTTGCAACTGAATCTTATTTTCAGGACTCTGAACCAGAACAGAACTGACAGAATCTAGGTTGTCATAGTTACTGCAGCCAAGAGGACCAGTCCGCGTTTCTGTTACCTGATGGCAAGGGAATGGAAAAGCATTTGCTGCATTATTCAAAACAGACTGAAGAGTTCAGAAGCTTGTTTCATAAAGTTTCCCTTTAATTTAACTGTCCATATATTTCAGACTTAATTTAGATGAAATAGATTATTTTGTACAAGAGAAATAAGACTGCAAATGTTTCACCAGTACAACAAACTTTGGAGAGCGCTATTTAGATAGCAGGGCACCACTACCAATATTTTAGCTAATCAATGTGTAGTGATGATTTATTTCTTCACACTGTGGAAATCAAAATGAATTTAACAAATACAGTTCATAAAAATGCAGATTAAGATTTTTACTGATGAAAATTGTGCACACAGAATCACAGAATCATGGAATCATAGAATCGTAGAATCACAGAATGCGTTGTGTTGGAAGGGACCCCAGGGATCATCAAGTTCCAGCTTCCTTGCCACGGGCAGGGCCACTACACTCCAGATCTGGTACCAGCCCAGTTTCACGTGGCAATTCCTTGTTGAAATCACAGTAAAAAATGGACTTTTTCTGTGTAGCAAAGCAAGATTTAGAAGTAAAAACTTTTGATGAGGTGCAACATTTTCCATCTAGGAAAGATCTAACATAAGGTTAGGTCACATCCTGCCTGTTGTAATCACGGGGTGTAACCACAGGATCAAAATACAGCTATATGTATCAAAACAATAACTGCCACAAATAGGGCTTTATTTTAACAGCTGAGGATTGTGCTTGTAGTTTATTAAATACAAGCAAGTAGTTTGTTAAACAAGTAAATTCATTATTAAGAATAATAGCATCAAGTGGTCCACATAATTTATGGATTATGTAGATGGTTCTTAATTGTCTATGAAACAATTACAAAAGCAAGTTTATTTTTAAATGCTACCCTAAATGAAAAAAAGAAAAAAAATGGGGCCTAATTCAGTTTCTCAGCAATGAGGTACTGTCACTTTTGAAGCACTGCTGTGATGCCCAGAGGGCTGGCTGGCAGCAAGGCAGTATCTCAGTGATTATTTTAGCCTGTATAGCTAGCAAGATAAAATCCTAAATCCTGAAGACAGATGGGTTTACCACAATCTCACTATTATTCTTTTTTTTTTTTTTTTTTTTTTTTTAAGTGGACTGGATGCTGTTGAAAACTCATGGCTTTTGATTCTTTCTCCTTAGTATCAAGTCCAAGCAGAAAGAGGACAGTAAAAATGAAACGAAACATAAGCAGAGCTGGAGCAGAAAATGTTGTCCATGGGATATCTTCCCACTTTCCTTTACTGCCAAAATACAACCAATTCCTCCATCATCCACCTCAACAAGCTGCTCCCAGCTAATGTGTTGGAACTTCCCTGCTCTCTTCGCTTTGCTATCCTAGATGTCTTTGACATTTACCTCTGTTTGTTGATTTGTCTCTGAATAAAGGTGATTCTGTCATCTGCTACTTCGAGTATTATATTCTATGCCAAATCTCCTGGAGAATAAGCCTAATTTGCAAGGTCAAAGAGCTCATTTCCAAAATGTGAACCTCCACCAAGCAGTAGACATCTAACAATAACTCGTATGAACAGAAGGAATCCTTCTATTTCAATAATGTCGTTTGAAAGCAATCTGGAGATTTGAATCCATGAAAGTTTATGTTGCTTAGGATCACCTGGTGCTCTCACACCAGCACCAGTGTGAATGGCTGCAACTGGATCACGATATCTCCACATTGTTTCGTATTTTCCAAGTCCTAACATTTTCAGAAAGTAATGTGAAATCTTGGGCTATTCACTGGCACCTTTCTGTCACTTTGAACAAGTGTTCCTGGCAATGGAAAATGAGATCCTTTGCAATGCCAGCAGCCTGCAGAGAGAACACACAGAACTGGCTTCAGCCAAATCTCTTAGCAGAGTGCCAACAGCACAAGGAAATGAGATCAAGTCAGGATCTCTCTTCCCTGCACACATTTGGCAGTCTTCGGTATTTATACCAGGGCCAGATTTACCTTGTGGTTTTTTTTTTTTTTGCTTAATCATCCAGAATCAGTGTAAAGATTCTTGCATGGCTATCAGATTTGGCTGGGAAATGGGCAGAATGACAACTCTGATTTACCCATGATCCTCCAGTTCCCTCCTTCTTCCAAAAGTGATCTAAAATTCCTTTAGAAAATCTTATTTTTTTGGTTGCACACACACCTCACATAAGAACTCCTTATTAGTTCATATAACAACAAAGACAGGTATGTACATTAAACAAGATAAATAGCCAGAAGACAGTAAAAGAGGGATGAAGGTTGTTAAGAATTTTTTCCTAGTTCTGAAAGATTATACTCAGCATATATGCATGCAATTCTATTTACAAAGATTCATTTTTTTTTATCTTTTATTATAATTTTCAACCATCTGTCTATAAAGCAATCCAACTTCATAAATCCTTATGAAATGGAAGACCTACAGAAACAATTCTTATTCATTCCTTAATTCTTACGGCTCTTGACAGCACAAAAAGAAGGTTAGTGTCTGTGTAATTATGGTGTACCATTTTGTTCATAAAGGTTTATTCTTCACTTGGATGATATGAGACACAGGTAGTGATAACTGTCCTTTTGATTATGGGAGTGACAGCATGTGGTGTATGTAGGGGTGCACGGAAGCAGAATGGGAAAGAGTTTATCCTTAAGCTGCTTTTATTTATATTTTTTTCTGAGGACCAGTCATACAAAATCACTCACTCCCAAATGAGATACTTCTGTCTTGATCCAGCTGTTAATAAAATCACTGACAATTTTGCTTGTTTTGTCTGTGATAGAAAGAAAACTGCAGTGATAGAAGCAGCACTGGAAAGGAAATGGCACTTCTTTAATTATCTTCCAAACACAGAAGTATGGCTATATTCAGCCTCAAGATCACAGTTGAAGTGTTTTGTCTGAAGGCGTACAATAAAAAGACAAAAACAGGAGAGGGCATGGTAAAATGTAAATGCAAAGAATTTTTTAAGATGCAGGCATAATCCAGAAGTGATTGCAGATGAACAAAGAGCTCTGTAATCACTTGTTTCATAAGAACTAGACCCATAGTCTGTGAAGAACACTAACTCACAAAACAAAATACAACAGACCAAAGTTCTTTAACAACCAAAAGCCCATAAGAACCAGTAAGCAAAATATGTGTAAAACCATTTGACAGAAACCAAGCAGGCTATTCTCAAGTGTATTGTTTTCAAAAATTATCACAGCACAGGTTTCCCTGGGCAGCAGGGTTTTCAGTTCACAGAAATAAACTGTAACATTTGGTATTAATGAGGAAAATGCCTACAGTTTTCAGTCAGTTAAAAACTCATAACCATGGTGATAATGACCCGATTATAAGTGCACAGAGAACATACCTCCCAGCACTTAAGCAGAGCTGAATTCTTGTGATATCAGTGGGTAGTATTTCCCTGGGAAACTGTACTTTTTTTTGTCCACAATAATTAAGCCTATAGAAGGCTTTCCTAATAAAAAAGGAACACATTTCTTCAGAGATTTTGATCCTGGTGTGTCCTTTCTATTGCACATAGCTAATATTCCTAGCTACATGCCCAGGCAGAGGCAGTGCACTGTCTTGTATAAAAGACTGTCCTCTTTATGAAGATTATTTGAAAATGTATTTGGCTTCTAAGGAAGGCAACTAAGCCAGCATAAAGGAGAATGAGACAAGGCTAGGAAAAATCAAAACAGAAAGCTTCATTCATATTCATATTGTCAACTTTAAACAGTAAAATAGTGATTTATAAGAAATTCCTAGCATATATGGGGCATTAGTGATGGAAGAAGTTCTCTTCTGAATGACTGGTACAATAGAAGGATGAATAAAGTTGTGCAGGGAGAAGAAATCCAAAGGAAATACAAAACTGGAGTGGCTTGATATTGTGGAGGATTGTCTGAGGAAGAGGAAAAACTGTACTTCTCATTCAATATAGCTAATGAACCATTAGGTAAAGCCAGATCCTGCCATTATCGTTCACACTAAGTCCTTTCCTCCATAAATCATTCAGTGGGATTAATTACATAGTAACAGTATTTGGCAGTTCCACAAATAATAGAACTCCCTAGAGTAATTACACATTATCATTAATCAGATGTAAGAGTCAACTGGGACACCACATCTTCCAGTAGTGCCGCAAGGGGCACGGATCATCTCACAGTGGTAGGCAGATGTCTATAAACGGTGAATCACACCTCTGGGCTACAAAACCTAGTATATCTGTGGCCTTGATATTGAGTAGAAGGGTCACAAGATGCTGTCTATCTCCCCCAGCCCTCCTGCCCCACTGCAGGCTCCTCTCCACAGCTGCAGCTCAGGCCTGGTGCTTCTCCTGCGGGGGCTCCAAGGCTGCGTCCTCCTGCAGGCCACATCTACTGCTCCACCATGGGCTGCTCCATATCTGCAATGGAGATCTGCTCTGCGTGATGCCCATGGGCTGCAGGGAGCTTCTGCTCTGTGCATGGAGAACTTTCTGCTGTCTCCTCCACAGTAAAAACCTCTGCCACGTAAGCTCAAACAACTTTTTTTTCTTTTTTTGTCTTTTTTTTTCCTCCCTAGATTCTGCAATTTTTTTTTCTTTTTTTCCCCACAAAAGCACTTTTCTTTCAGCACCTTCTTTTAGCAGAGAATAATTGCTATAGTTACTGTTCTGTTGCCCTTTGTGTGTCATTGAGCATAGTAGGGCTTCCACTAATTAGTGCGTAATTGAAATAACACGAATCACCTGAATGTTCCAAGCACTGACGCTTGTCATGCTAGCAGCTAGACGAACATCTAAGAGAAGCTTAGATTAACCAACAGAAAACACGATGTCAGGACGTGGAATAATGCTTTGGGACGGGAAGTATTTATTTATTTTATATTTGTCAACATTCTAAAGCCGTATCCTATAGGCATATAACATTTTCTATACATTTTCTGCTAGCATTGTCCATACTGCTAGTATAGGTCTGACTTTTTAATTCAAAGAGCCCATTAACTCAGATGACCTGGAATCTCTCTTATCTTATTTTTCTGTCAGAGACAGTAAACTTAATCTGCCAGCAAATGAAATAAACTGTACAAATTTCATCAGCCAGGCAAAGTGGAATAAGGACTTGCAGGTTTTTATACAATACGGTGATTTTTTTAAGGCTAACTGTTTAGTTTCATCTGATGGAGAGCAACCATCTATCAAGTCTCTTCTCCACAACTTCAGAGAACAATTTATTATCTGTTAATTCTAGGAGGACCTATAACAACATCAAGACAAGCCTCTGAATTTATGCTGTGCCACAGAAAAAAACAGAGAAGAAACTGAGCCTGCCAGGGCTATGTCAGCTCTGAGCTAGCAGAACACATACACAGGTTAAACAGCCTTCTAAAGATAATTAAGGTAGAGATGGAGGAGGAAGGAAAAGATGATTATACTGTTCCATAACTCTGACTCTGCAAATCATGCAACAATGACACTGGAACTTGAAAACGAGGAATTCCCCCAGCTGAAATCACTGGCAACACTGACATGTCTGACACTCAGAGCCACGATTTTCCCTTTTCAAGGGTAGTTTAATTTATACTGTGTGTCAGATGCCACATTCCTATGCATCTGCATCTGAAGCAACAGGGAAGTCCCAACAAACTGAGGCTGTCTGGGACCAGTGCAAGAGCCTTTGTTATCCGCACTTTCAGCCCTACACAGAGATGATAGGCATTCATTTTTCCTTCTAACTAGTTTTCAGAAATGTGTGAGTGTGCAGTTCTCCTTTGGAAAAGTAATGTACATCTTAGAAAAGATGCAATAAAAGCTGAACATTTTGTTTTAGCTTACACTTAGTGCTGCTTGCCTACGTCTTACTTATATGAATGCTTCTATTATTTTTTTTCACAACTTCTGCTGGTTAAGGGGACAGCTGGGCCATAAAGAATAAATTAAATCTGAATATTCTATTTATAAGGTAAAATTAGAAACAAAGAGCACGGAACAGGTTACAAATTAAAATAGCATTTCATGCATAAAAAAATCACAAATTATCTGCAAAACACAAAAGCAAAAAGCTGTACTGAAGCACAACCTACTTCAGAGTCCTCGCTCCTCTTCCAGACACATTACAATTACTATACAATAGACAACCTCTCCAAAGGAATCCTGGGGCACCTACTGTAAAGGGAGGCTGTTTTTTTTGCTCAACTGCAAATCCACTCAAGAACTTTACAGTATTGGCTCAGTTTCTATGAACCATGTTGAGTGTACTTAGATTCTTCACTGCATCCCCATTTGTTTTTACAAAGACTGAACCACTTTGTAATTCCTAAGACACTCAGATATTATGAGTAATAACTGTACAGCAGTTGGATGGAAAATCATTTTCTTAATTTGGGAAAAATGTACCCAAATAATGCAAGTCCTTCCTTCCAGAATCAGAATACAAAGTCAAAATCTTCTATTTTGAAACCACAAGAAAAAAAAGGTCAGGATCATTGTAAAAATGATCTTTAGACAATTTTTGGACCACTTTAATGTGGCCAGCTTTAAAATTACATATGTTATATTTTAAAAAAATAATAATTTTAATTAAATTATAAAAATATTTGCTAAAGGTTAACATTAGGACTTGAGATATAGAAAGAATAAAAAGAATTAAAGCGTTGAAGCCCAAAAATCAGAACGATAAGGGCAGGTTAAATAAGATCCAGACTTTACACAGAGATCCTACCCATGTTTAAATATTTCCGTGTAAGTTTAAAACTTAGTTGCTTTCTTTGTACAATCCTTGCAATTTTACTAAATTAAGCTATCCCCAGGCTTTTTATTTCCTCTCCTTGAATGCAGTGCAACTAAGCTACTGATTTATTCTTGATGTCCGTAGCACTACAGTTCCTAACACTGCCCCCCACATACTTTGACATCTGAAGCAGGACGTTTTACACGTCCACTTTATTTTACCATGCTCCAGTCAAACCACCCCTTATGGGGCTGTCATTCCAACCTCTCAAAAGAAATCACATTACTGTCCATAATATGCATGTCTGCTGGCTTGCTCTCCGTCTGGGTCATATGTATGTTTTCAGGGATTTATTTTTGGTTCTGTCCTTCTTGCTTCCTACTCACTCATTCCCTCTGGTAAATAGCTGTAACACTTTTGCCCTCTCATTGGTACTGCCAATTCTCAATATACACTTTTGCAAAGTTACCAGTTTTATGATACGCTTTATTATACATTTTCCTGCCTAACTACCAAGTTATCAATAACAACTAATGTATAATTTAATCATTAAATACCTCTCAGCTTTTCAAATTAAGGGGAAACACTTGACTAAAAACTAAACTAGTTGTAGAAATATGCAAATATGCAAATATGCAAATATGAATTCCAGCAGTGTTAGCTGAATAGTTCAGCTAAATTGCTCTGTAAGTTTGATTAGTTACACTGTTCCATGACTATTATGTAATTTAATGTGTGGCAAAAGCGATCTTTTGTCTTTAAAACTCACAAATTCATGAAAAAACATAGGAGGAATGTTTGAGATTGGAATCTGAATCCAAATTTTGGTGCAGTAAGCATATCTATATGACAAGTATAGTTCATGGATACAGATAATATGATTCTTATTCAAAGTAGGCCAGTAAGACTTGCCAACGTCTTTGCTACTTAAGTTTTAGGAGACTTTGGATTCAGAAATCAAATCTCTTGCATCTGTATTTTATATATATATTTTTTGTAATTAAATGCACACATTCCTTGTTAGATACTACTTGTAAAGAAAAAGTATATGCAAATATTTATAATTGAACTGGAAACGCCAATCAATATCAAATCAGTTAAAGAATAATAAAACATAGGACTAAGTTGAATTTGTTGTTGAAATTGTTGAATCGGTTTTGAAGTGTAGACATTTCCTTGTATTTTCTAGATCATTTAGGTGAGGTAAGGGAAAGTGACCATAACCAAAGCAAACATATGCAGCCATGAACTCTATTCTCACTGCAAGACTGAGATTGCTGCTGCTTAATTCCATAATTGAGCCATGGCCTTTATATCACTCAAGTTGTTGTGACGGCTTAAATTGTGAGATTCTCACAAGAAATAGGAAATCTCAATAACATTTTAGCTCTATGTTATCAAAGCTACTTCTACAGGCTTGGGTGTTAAGAAAATCTTTATGGGGCTGGGGAGGTGGAGGATAAACAAGACAGCGTACATGCTGGTGGTCAGAAAAGTGACACATCACTTACTATAATTGATCTCCATAGGGAAGTTACTCATAGGTACATCTCCCCAGATTTCTTATTTCTGTTCCAGATGCTACTGTTCAGGCAGCAGTGCCAACGTTGACAGGGTTGATTCAGACAGATGGAGCAGTTGAGGAAGAACCAGGGAAGAAAGACTGGAAAAAAGGCTTTTTATTTGGGATATCAACTTGCTATGTTAGGTCAACTTTCTGAAAGCATGAGGTGAGTTTAAACAGGAAAGTGTAAATACACTGAATCTTTCTCTTCTCTGAGGCTAAATTTGATCAAGTTATAAATATTCACACTGTTCTAGGTAAAAGTTTCTATAATAAACCAAACAAATACTGTAATCATTAACTGATGGTATGTGATAAAAAAAAAATAATAATAATATTTTTAATGCAAATGGAAAGCATGGCCAAATAAACATTTTCCAGCAAAGATCCAAAATTAAAAGGTTCTTCATGTTTACTCTAAAACAGAAAAAGAAAAGCAGACCCACAAATCTTATCACTGTACTTGAACCAAGGATATAAATTCCCTTGCATTATATAATGTTATATATTATATAATATATTATATAATAATAATATATAAAATACTATATTATATCATTTATTTCCTACAACAATATATGTGGCTCATGTTGTGGCTTATGCTGTGAATGTCGTATTTCAATGCTTAACAAGATTAAGAATAATAAAGTCTACTAAAAGAGACTGGGACTGGATGGCAGAAAATTATTACTGTATACCTTCAATCTGTTCTCTGCACTACTTTATCACCAATTAAGGATTTCGTGAAAAGTCAAAGGAAGAAGAAGGAATTATTTTCATTTTCAAAGCTCTATTTCTTCATGGAGGAGACATATTTTCTTAAAAATCTACTGGATAGGAGACTGTGACCTCTATTTAGTAGGTTTATTACCACTGTTAGGAAAACAAATTGAACTAGTATAGCTAAGGCAGTATAGCTCTGCTATGGTATTCTCATTTTATTTTTTCAGGAAGAAAATATCAATGGAGGAATATTGCATCAGTTTGAAATGCAGCAACTATTTCCTGGGAAACAGTATTAATTTGGATAATCTATAGAAAGAAAATGAAAAATAGTTTGATAAGAAGATTGTGGTTGAGGTTGTATGGAGAAAACAGATCTCAGCCATATCAAACTGCGCACAGAGAAACGTTATTGACTTCATTGACTTCAGTAGAACTTCTTTATTGAATAAGGTTAAAATTGCACAACTCAAAATTAAAAATACTTTCATTTTGAACTCTTAATTCAGTAATAGAATCTATTAAACAATGATGAAAATACCATCATTTCAGACACGAAAGAGCTGAAAATAAAATGTAGTAATCACAGAAAATGTTCTGAATGAGTAAAGAATTTTTTTCTTAAAGCCAGCTTCTGCCACTGCCTATATCGACATTGTAAGCATTATGTTTCTAGAGCTTTCATTATAGTTATGCTGTAGAAATTTAAACCCTGCTGATGTGCTGTGTGAAGCCCTGAAGGTAGAAATAATTCTGAGTTGCAGAAGAAAGCAATGATGCAATTCTTATAATGAGCTGCCTCTTAAAGATATAAACATGATGGATATTTTCAGAGGTGTTTTGTACCATTAAATTAACAGTTTCAAGAGGGATGCAGCAGTTTTAATTGTAACTCATAACAGCAAAATACATTAAAATATCTTAAAAATTCTATTTGAAAAACAATACATATACTGAAATCTTTCATTATTCATTATCTTATTTTTCTGAAAGCGTATTGCTTCTGACTCTTCTGAGTCTCCATTATCCTGACATATTCTTCCTAATCTGACCTCGTGTTCATACATGCTGTTGATGTGTGGTATCCATTATTTCCTTGGGTTCAGAGGTAGGGGAAGATTCTCCAAATTTTATAGCCCTTTCTTGATGTTTTCCGACCTGCTTTCAGGCAGCAGCTGTCAGTTAAGGAGTTCTGAACTACATTTCACAGCCAACACACAAACCACTGCACAACCAAATGCCAAATAGAAATCCATGAAAATCTGACTGCCTCAAAATTAATTCTGGAATGCTCCACCCTTAGTGTATGCATCAGTATTTTCAATGTTGATCTTGCAGTGTTAAAACCTTCTTCTTTAATTTTCTGACTGTTTTCCTTTGGTTTCAGTAGGGAAGGGAAGGGAAGGGAAGGGAAGGGAAGGGAAGGGAAGGGAAG